>CM061030.1:31080000-31450000 GCA_030763125.1 Hippophae gyantsensis
TTTGATCAATCCGAAAAATCCGATCAAATCCGAAAAAAATGAATGGTTTCGATCCGAAATCGGATCGGATTCGGATTGGATTTTATCAATCCGCTCGGATTCGGATTCGGATTCGGATTGAAAATATTCAAATCCAAATAATCCGATCCAATCTGATATATTTATATATTATTTTAAAATAAATATATAATAATTAATAAACCTAATTATCTAACCTAATTTATTAAACCTAGCCGCACATCTCTTACAAAACCTAATATTTTCTCTCTACCTCCATCCTACATCCTTCTCTCTGCCTTCATCCTAATATTTTTCCAGCTGCTTCCATCTTTCTCTCTGCCTTCATTGCTGGTTTTAAGTTCTGCTCCTCGCCGTTCTGCTGCTTGTCGTTCTGCTGCTTGCCGTTCTACTGCATGTTGTTCTGCTGCTGCATGCCGTTCTGCTGCACGCTGTTTTGCTGCTCTCTATTCTGCTATTATCTGTTCTGCTACTCTGTTCTGTTGTTCGCCGTTCTGCTGTTCGTTGTTCTACTGCTCACCGATCTACTGTCACCGTTCTGCTGCTCTCTGTTTTGCTACTCTCTGTTTTGCTGCTCACTACTCTACTGTCCCAGTCGCTGCTCGCTGCTCGCTGCACGCAACTCGTTGCATTCTGCTCACTGCACGCTACTCATTGCATTCTACTCGCTGCATTCTGTTCGCTGCAATCTGCTCACTGCACGTTACAATCTGCTCGCTGCATTCTACACGCTGCACTTTGCTCGCTGCTCGTTGCACGCTGCACTTTGTTCGTTGCTAGCCGGTCGCTGCTCTGCCGTCGCTGTTTGTTGTTTGATGTTAATTTATGTAATTGATATTTAATTTTTTGGAGTTAAATTATGTAATTGATGTTGGATTTTTTCTTTTTGATTATTTTTGTTGAATTATTTTTAATCATGTTGTCTATTTTTTAATTTGTATGAAAAATATTTTTATTTTAGATTTTTTTATTTTATGTAATTTTTCATTTTATATGTTGAAATTATATTAGATTTGGATTTGTTCGGATTGACATTTATAACAGTTCAGATCAGATTGATATTTCATAATTTGCTTATTTATGTAATTTTTTTAATAGATTTAAATTAAAATTTTGACCATATCCGATCGGAGTGAAATTTAAAGCAGATTCAGATTAAATAATTTTTGGATTGGATTGGATTCGGATTGACTTAAAATTGGCGGATTCGGATTTGTTCGGATTGATATGTACAACGGATCGGATTCGGATTGACATTTAAAGCAGATTCAGATTGAATAATTTTTAGATCGGATCAGATTCGAATTCAGATTGACTTAAAATTAGCGGTTTTGGATTTGTTCGGATTGACATGTACAGCGGATCGGATTCGGATTGAATAATTTACAATTTGCTTTGGATCGGATCGGATCGGATTCGGATTGACCTAAAACTTGCGGTTTCAAACCGATGCTGACCCCTACAACAAGGTATGTGTATGTGTAGATAAAGCTCTATAATCGAACACCCAGGTTATTAAGCTTAAACAAGGGTGACACACTCTGATACTAATTAAAGTTTCCTATACGTAGAAACAATTACACGAAAGTTGATGACTCTATGAAAGTAGGGTCATTAGCATAATTTTTTACTTAATATTTACTTGTTTTATTCAATAAATAGTATTTTTGGGACTAAAAATATTAAAATATAAAAATTTTAGTGAAAAGGGATGAAAATATAATTTTTGGGATTTTTATGGATTTTTAACGCATGGTCAATCAAGAGCTGCCACGTGGCCTACCACGTAAGCAGAGGAGCTAATTGGGCAAGCCATGCAGACGCCACACAATAAGGGACAACAAATCGTAGATCACTACGTGTGAGGAGGACGAATAGCATGTCATGTGTCAGCATGGCGTTCAATCTGAGTTCGAAGATTGGTCGAACACCACTACCATGTGTTACCACGCAATTGCTTCCCGCGTTCCACCCGTACACCACGCCATATGTTACCACAAATTATGTTGCACCACATGGTGCTGACTCAACATATATTGACTTGGACTAGTCTCCCCCGCCATGCGTCACACTCTAATTTATCTAATGAATTCTATGTGTCATATGTCACACCGTGATTGGTTGGCACTGTTCATTTTGTTTTTTTTATCTCAACCTTTGATCTGAAGCTGATAGGATAGTTCAAATTATACCTGAGCTATATTTAAGCCCCTAATCACCTTATAAACCCTAATGAGTGACCATTAGCATGATTTTGGTCAATTTTTGGAGCTAAAAAGAGAGAGAAATACAGAAAAATTCAAAAGGGGATACAATTTTGGTGGAGATTAGCACTACAATTCAAGAGATTGATTGTATTTATTTTTTTTACTCTTTTTTATCAATTTTTATGTCCTTTTTATGAAAAATATAAGCTTTATGAACCTAATTATGTGTAGTTAGTTTATTAATCTAGGGATCTTATGAACCCAATTTTTAC
This sequence comes from Hippophae gyantsensis, assembly GCA_030763125.1. Classification (NCBI taxonomy): domain Eukaryota; kingdom Viridiplantae; phylum Streptophyta; class Magnoliopsida; order Rosales; family Elaeagnaceae; genus Hippophae; species Hippophae gyantsensis. The sequence continues at coordinate 31,082,498 of CM061030.1, forward strand.
TATGTAATGATATAATATTTTACCCTAATTATAATTATAATTTAATTATATTATTTAATCTGATTTTTATGCTATTAATTGTTTTACCAACAATTCATCTATAGAGACAATTAAATAGATTTGAGAGAATTATTTAATTGTTTGTCTTGATTAAATAACATGCATAGTTTCTAGGTAGAGATATATGATTCTTATATATGTGATCCATAATTGATGAACTTAATGAGTAGTATGAAATTTAATTGGCATGAGAGTATAATTAAATTAATTATTATATGATGTGTAGTTTATTTGAGAAAAGAATACATACTAGGTTAGATTCAATTGATCATATAATTAATTAATAATTATATTAGAAAATTTTTAGTGATTCATATGTTTAGAAAATTTTTAGTGATTCATATGTTTAGAAAATTAGGGGATTAAGTATTCCTAGATATTTTCTCATATATCTTCTTAGTTATCAAATCTGATTTAATTAGTTATTGCTATTTACTTTTAGTTATTTTAATTTTTCTTCCTTAAAATATAAAAATAGAAAAAAAAATTGATTTTTATTTTTTTAGTTTTAAAAATTAGTTTCTAATAAAATAATTTTTGTGTGAATTATGTTTTCTTATTATTATATTACTTGTTGCGATACGTATACTTACGTATTCGTTGCACACACAATTTATGTGGCAATCAAGTTTTTAGTCAATTATTCTTTTGACTTAAATAGGTAATTGAGATATAGATGATGGGTGAAGATGCTAATCTATAAAATCTTATAGCAAGTTATATATCAATTTGATCAAATAGGCCTCCCAATGTGAATTAATCAATTATGTAAAACATGCAAACATACTAAAAGGCCATTAACAATTTCTAACCACTTTAAGACTTTATATGCATGAACATATTCAATAGATGATGATTGTACTCTCACAACATGCTATAATACAAGTCATAGCAAACCAATTAAAGAGTTTAATGCTTGATACACTACTAAGGTAAGGAGATACTGACTCCTTAGAGACTCACAACAAACTTACATGTACATAACAGACCTAAATAATATAAATTAATTAGGGAGCACGCAGATTAATTAATCATAATAAGTAACAATTAGAAAGCTTATAGCCATGTTACATAAAAGGAAAATAAAACATGCGACAACATATAATAAACATGCTTTCTAATTAGTGTATGCATCTAGTATGTTAGAACATATATATTGGACACACAAAAGATATTAATATACCTACAGATCATGCATAACAATAATGAATGAGTCCGAGACCCGATGCATTATCAGGTTAAGGAGATACTAACTTCTCAAGGATTCAACTCAAATATGCAAATCATAAGGAGATAAAAACAAAATAGATAAACACCATTGTAGTACATATCAAAGACAGAAACTACAACTAGCAATAGATATATATTTCAATAAATGGAAAGTAGATGATAAAGAAAAAATAGAATTTTTTTAATCAAAGTTTAAACTTCAGTATGTAGGAATATACACCCTTTAAACTCTAATTATAATAGTCACATAGTCGAGCATGCATAACACCAGATATAACGAGATAAATCCACATAGAAACTTTATCTATGTGATAACATCCTTGTGTTGCTTAAGGTAATCACTTAGTAGCAAACAATCCAAACAGTTACGCTCTAAGAGAAATAAAACCACCATTGTCTCTATCAATCCGAAACTCTTTCCTAACTACCTATAATGGTGTGATCAATAATCAAAGACTAGTAACGTGTAACATGAATAAGAAAATGTTGCACGAAGGTAAAAACTAGTCGATACACAACTCAACACATAGAACCCACTTGCAAACACCACCTTGAGTACTCATGACTCATAAGCACGATTTTTCTCACACAGTCATGAATCACTAATATCGAGCAACACATAAGGTATTAATGACCCAAAAATAGAATGATAAGATGTCAATTTGATAGAGCTCAACTACCTATTTTTTGAATGCAAAACAAAAAGAAATGAAGGGTATTTATAGAGCTCAAATTTGTCATCTTGCTAACCACTTTTCTATCCACCTAGCTACCACCTATACAAGGTCCCTGGTGAGCTTGGTGATGAGGTGGTAAAAAGTCACATTTTTTTGTTTTAAAAATTACTGAGTATTTTTTATAAATACTTGTACCTAAAATGAACCATAAACACAAGTGACAACGTCGGCTCACTCGTACAATTGCTCACCAAAAACCAACACTCTACTTAGTATGCACACTATGAAAACCAACCCTATGGTGTGTGCAAATATGCTTGCATACAGAATGTTCCTAACTATATGTGTGTATATTACTCCATAGTAACGAACCTTACATAGAAGATGACAAATACACTAATAAAGAATAAAATAGACATCGTATTTTACATATGGGAAGCCAACAAACAGACACAAGAACAACGAGACTTACAATTTTAATTTTTAATTTTTTTTATATCTTGAGATGGTTATTAATCGTCCCAATATATTAACAAAAAATCATCTTTAAAAGTCTTTTCAAACATGTCTCATTGGAAGTTTATTAACTATCCTAAAAAATAAGTTTACAACTATCCTTAAAAATCCTTCAAGACTGTTTTTGAAATGTCTTTTATAATGATTATTAACCATCCCAAAAAGTAAGTTTACAACAATTCCTTAAGTCTTTCAAGATGGTTTTTGAAATGTCTTTTAGGATGTTTATAATCGTTCTAAAAAGTAAGTTTACAACCATTTCTTAAGTCTTTTAGGATTATTATTAACTGTCCCAAAAAATCATACCTATTGGGACGCCTACATAGGGGCACTTGCGATGAAAAACAACCAACGATAGATTTTTAAGTAATCGTTCCAAAAAATGATTTTTATAGTAACGATATTCTAGATTATATTTATTATTATTATTATTATTATTATTATAAATTTAACTTTTTACCTCACATTGACCCACATGTTAATCTATAATTTATGCGATAAAAATATGTGAGATAAAATAATTGATATATGGATACATAAATCATTGTATTTAGAATATGATATTTTTTGTCGATTACTATGTAGCTTAATGATATATATTGTTAGTAAGTTTTGAAATTTTAGTTGAAAGATTTATGAAAAATGATATAAAAAGGTAAAAGATTATAACTAAAAAAGAAAAAGAAAAAAAAGTGTGGAATACAATTTTAATAAATAAAAATAAAAAATATATATTAGTATTTAAATAAATGTTTAAATGCTTATACGGTCAATAATATTTACAAATTTAAATTATATATTCTTGATCATATTTATTATTATTATTTCGTTCTTATTGTAACCTTAATTTTTTTACCGCACATTTCTTTCCGCATCTTAATCTATAATTTATATCTTAAAAAATATACTAGATAAAATAATTAATGAATGATGTATAAATTATTATTTATGGAATATGATTTTTTTTTCAATTATCATTTAACTTAATAGCATATATTGTTAGGGAATTGTGAAATTTTGTGGATAAGATGTTAAAAGACTTGTGAAAAATGAAATAAAAAAGTAAAAGAATATAATGAAAAAAGAAAAATATAACAAAAGAAAGGGAAAAAAAAGTGGGGAAATAATTAGCACACCTTTTATTTTAGAATATGATAATGGTTTTTCAGTTGACATGTAGCTTAAAGACATATATTATTTATGAGTTTTGATATTATACCAGTAAGAAGAAGGTTAAAGATTTAAAATAAAAGAAATAAAGTAAAAGAAATGAAAAAAAAAGAAAAAAATAGTAATAAAAGTTAAAAAAAAATGTGGTTATAGTTTACACTTTTTATTGAAAAAATATTATATAGATTCATTATTAAGATAAATAAGTTATATATTCCTTTAGAAAAACAATATTATTTGATTTTTTTACTTTTATAAAAAAGACAAAAAATAACAATTTTTATTAATATTTTAAATAAAATAATATTATTTTCTTAATATATTATTTTATTAATAAATAAATAGATGATAAAAATAATTTTTTATTATAATATTTATCACTAAAATTATTAAAATATTAAATATATTATAAAATTTATCATTTTTTTGATATTTTTTATAAATTTAAGAAATTAAGTAACATCTTTATAATATAAAAAAAAATTTAATTGACGGAAATCGCCTCCGCCTCACTTTTTTATATATTGAAAAGATGTTAAAACTTCTGCCAAAAAAGCATATGTTACCGAGCAATTATTAAAGAATAAAAATGAGTATTGTTTCATATTATATGCTTACATAGGTAGATATAATAAGATATTGGTAATTACATATATATTAAGTGATAATCAAAGAATGATTCCAATGGATAAATAATCTCACGGGCCAAGCTCATAAAGTTTAAAAAAATTGTAATTGTAAAATTAATATAATTATTCTAAATAAAGATACTCAATAATTATCTTTTAATTATCATAAATATATAAAAAATTAAAAATTATCTTTATTTATTTTAAATTATAATCTAACAAATAATAAAGATAAAAATTAATATATGTAATAGACAAATATTTATAATATATAGTTATCTATAATACTACACTAATTTAATCATAATCGAACAAAAATAAACCATAAGGTTTATTCTTTTTATTATATATAGTCTCGTATATATAACATAATATCATATCTTAGAATTAATATCAAATATCATACTTTCATAATAAAAAATTATAATTATACACTTTGTTTTCAAAAAATTATTAGAACGAGACTAAGATTTCATTTATCCTTCATCCTATAGTTATTGACTTAAGGATCGTAAAACTAAAGACCATTTCTCATAAGGTGATTCAAGGTCCCAACATTTTATTTATATTAGAGATTCTATAGAGAACGATCCTACCTAGTATTGACAAAAATCGATATAAATATCTGGCATCATTTGTGAGAAAAAAATATGTTCTATTTGGCTAATAAATTTATAAAATTTTAAGACTCACAAAAAGTACTCAAAGTTCATGATGTGACAAGAAATAAAAAAAAAATATTTGAAAAAAGAAAGACAATGGATTTTAACAGTAATATTTTCTGAAAAGAGAACATCAAAATCTTCTAATCTACTATTTTTACCTATTTTAACCTTTTGGACTTATAAAAAAATTAATGTATCAGATAGCTAGCTTCACCTCTTAAGTCTCGAGAACTAATTAGGAGATCCAACCTACTAACCAGCATGCCAGATCTTTTAGCTCCACCATAGCATGCCAAAAAGGTAAGGCGTGCTCAAATCCGAGCCCGTCTGGAGATGGTGGAAAATGTACTATAGGCCATCCTAGAATGCCTACCAAAGTCATTGACTTTTGGACCAATCATCATCTAGATAACGTCTTTGTGGCATCATCCAATGCCTAGAGTGTACAAGGTCAGATCCATAGCCATCTAAGGATTGGCTGGAAAGATAACCATCTGAGATAAAACCCGAGTCCCAAGCTCAATACCGCCGGTTAAGATTTTGTTGGCCAGGATTTTATCGCCCAAAATTTAGCTAGCTAGACATTACCATCCAGGACTAGCATCGCAAGCTAGAATATGGCTGGCCAAGAAGATTCGTCTGAGATAGATGTCATCAACCAAGGTATGATCCATTTGGAACTACATATCAAGTTGACCTTTACCTTATGGCATTCGCCCCCGACCACCCTTTGGTTGTGCGAGGTGGACCCAAGTTACTTTCGTCCCATGATGATCCATCTATCATTATGCTTGGTCAAGAACTTGGCCCTATCAAGGACACCTTTCCACATCTGAACCAACAGAACAAACATGTCTCCTAGTTCTATCTATAGATGATCCTTACAAGATTGTCCATATGGGTACGACATTGCCATCGGATGAACAAGACACTATTATAAAGAAGGGCTTTTAAGTCGATTATTAACTGATTTAAAATATATTTTAAGTCGGTTCTAGGCTAGAACCAACTTAAAATTTAAAGTTAGTCCTATGGGTCAACCGACTTAAAATTTTAAGTCAATTCTAGGCTATAAAACTGACTTAAAATTATACAACCCTTTAAACATATTTTGGTTATTTTCTACTAGCCTCGGTGCATGTTTTAAATCACATAATCCTAGAAAAAAATCATAATATGTTTAAAAGAATTTTTAAATTTTTTATTCATTTAAAAAATAAAAAAATTAATTACTTAAGAATGAAATTTATAACAAAAAATAATTTATATATATATATATATATAAACTTAACTTAATTACAATATCACTAAATATTATAAGATACCTATATTATTCAATATCATCATATTTTCTTCTCATTTTTCTTGCAATCTTATAATTTGAAGCATGTGTTCTGCCCATTCTTCTCATAAATCTTCAAAAATTTGTATATCATAGTCCGCTTTACTCCAACAAAAAAGCTACATGTATTTAAATTAAAAATAAGAATTTAACATCATGATTTCACAAGAAATAACTTATATATGTTAAAAGAGTATTAGTAAAAGAGATTATCACATCTTTAATTGACATGTTGATATTTGAGATGATCTCACTCATAAATTTCATAACAAAGTAACCATACATGATTCCATCATTTTGTTGTGGAACCTACAAAAAACAAGTATGCATGGTTTATCAATTCGAATATCTTTATTATTCAATCGTAAAATTCATTAAATTATTAATATTCGGTTGTATATATCATAATTTTATCCCATTTAAGCTTATGTGTTTTTTAAGGACAATGCCCTTACTCTTATTCCACAGCTTCTATGCCCTATCAAAGTTTAAAATAGTTAATTCTTTATTCAATATTACAAAGAACAATAGAAAAAAAATAGCTAGTTATAACTCTTACATTTCAACAACTGTTTTTTGTGTCTTAATTCAATTTTATGGAAGTCGAGTCACAATACCAAATATGATTACCATATAGATCAAAGATTACCAACATTCAATGATCTTGACCTTGTTCAAACTTTAGTTGTCAATGGATTATCAACTTTTGATTTCTCTGAAGTGTTAATGCCCTATCACATAATTATTTCGCTCTTATGCTAACATCATGCTCTTGATATTGATTCACAAATGATGAATTATAAAACATTGTTAAATATGATTAACTTCAAGTTGATAATAACATGCCATATATAAAATAAATATATAAAAATAATCAGATAATATAAATATAATTATATGCTCTATATAAATGAAAGTTATTTATTGATTGAGGACTCACCTTGTTCATACTTGAATTATACTTAAATTGATCATTTAAAATTTAAATAATTGCAATATGCACTCAATCAATATATAAGATTGTTCAATGTGTACTCCATATATTTCTTTAGGAAGTGGCATAATGCATCCATCATTCATGTTATTTATACTCACAATAATAGTCATCATAGAGCCAAATATTTTGCTAAAGTTTATAGCATACTCATAATTATACTTTTTTCATGGATTTTTATTGAATGACTTGGCGAGTGATGATTGTTCATTAGATATAGATTTGCCACGAGATACTTCCTTTGCATCCCTTAAATTTTCCTCACTTACCAATTTTGACATAATAGACTAAATAAGAGCTATTATATTAGTAACAATAAAAGAATAAAAATAGAATACAAGTAGTAAAAAAGCTTTATCTTAAGTAAAAATAAATAGTACCATGTCAAAATTTAGCACGACTTGATTTGACAGTTAATTCACATATTGTCCAACAACTTCTTGGACTGTGGTAGCATCAAAGGGTGTCGATAGTGCACAATGATGGAGCAATGAGTGATTAATTACTATTCACTAATGATTTGGAAAATGATGGATCTTTCAACATACATTTTATATTCTATAAAAAAAATTAAACATTATATATAACAAAGAAATAAAGATAATATGCCATCTACATAAGCTTTAAATCTTACCAAGAATGATTAATCAAATTAAGGATGACTCCTATGTGGGGTAGCTATTGAAAGAACATTCTCATCAAAATATTCTTTTGATTTATGGTAAGAATGCATAGATTGCATTGGAGACATTGAACTACCATGTGATTTCATGGGCATTCTTGGCATATATGTGGGATCAATAGGATGGCTATATCCCATAGTGGACATAGGTTGGCCATGATATTACATAGTGGCATACCTGTCATAGATGGTGGCATGCTGGTGGCATGCTTGGCCAATATGGCATGCCTTGATTGTAGTATGGTGGCATGCTTGGCATGTGTTGTAATGCCCCATCTTGGTAACTTTGAAATTGCTTTCTACTTGCAAGCTCATTTAACATTGTAGCCGTAAAGGAGTTCAATTATTTTTCAACTTTATTCAACTTCTCTTTACTGACCATCTTAGGCCTTTGTTTTGGAATATTGAAAAACTCCATGTAACCATCATATTGGATTCCTCCACTAACACGGTCAGGATGATTACGTCCAAATGCATAATATATGACATCTTTCCATAGTTGTTCGATTATTTCATCCTTATTTATTTGTTCTTGAACTGTTCTCTACAAATAATAAAGCAATAAAGTATATCATACATTATTACATCATTAATATGCAAAAATCATAACAAATAAAGTAGTATCAAGTTAAATTACTAACCAACTTTAAGTTGTTCTTTTCCTCGTTTATTCATTGGTTTTGACTTCTTTGTTTTGGGTGTCTTTATTTCTATATAGAATTTAGCTCGGGTAACCGATCTACCCAATTCAGCCTCCTACATATATAAATTAAATAAATTTATTAACCAATTTATTAACTTAAATTAGAGAAAAATAAATATAAAAATAGTTATGAATTAACAACTTAATATTATCATTCTTTGTCTAACTTCAGGATTTGATGACCTCCCAATACGATTCAGAAGAATATTCTGTATTTGTATATTTTAGTATTCTTTCCTAATGATTTGAAATTCATCTGTACGTCTATAATCTATGAAGTCTTTCCATACTTGGGGTTATATCTAGGGGTGATCTTCAAGGATTTTATACAATTCTTCTTCATTATGTGATTCTAAGTATGAAAACACATAATTTCTAGCAAATTTGGAAGTTTTATATTCCTTCCATGCCTTATTTGCAATTATATAGCACTTATTCATCCAATTATCAGAGATATTAAAATGATTTTATAAAAAACATATTTTTGAGGAGATATAATACAAAAAGGATATAATATGTAATTAATTATAAAACAAAAAAGACTTACATAAATGATTTTCTATATCTTGTACTTTTCAGCATCTTCAACTTTACTCCAATCATTTATATTGGTTGATATACTTGACTTCACAAGTCTATCAATGGAAGATTTCAAATGTTGGCCATTATCTCCCGATGGATTACCAGTCGCATCGAATTGAACATGTATTCTATCATCTGGATTAAGTGAAGCATCATGTATATTAGCCCAACCCCTTCTTTTGAAATGCCTCAATTGGATCATTTGGATTTACAATTAAGATCTATGAAATAACTACAAACAATGATGAAATATAAATTAATTCACAACTTTAAGTCCAAACATATAAACAAGAGTTATTAAAATAATATAGAACATACATTATGTTTAACTAGGTTGTTGATTATATATATATATATATATATATATATATTCCTTCAAAATCATTTCGAGTCCATAATGAATAATCATCGTCATCAACTAGATCATCGTATACATTAGGAAATTTGTTTGAAAAATGGCTAATATTGGCTAACATATCAAACATGTCATCATCTTCTAAAGTATCACAATGGTAGAACTCTTTTTATGGAGGAGTTAACACAATAGACCATCTTGTGTCAATTTGATAGCTCACGTAAAATACTTGTTTTGCATGAAGTGCTAACATGAAAAGATCATCAATGTGACCTATCTTCGATAAGTTTACAAGGGTAAATCCAAAAGCATCTATTTCACATCCAACATTGATAGCGTCTTCGACAATCACATAATAATACTATTTCATGGAAGACCTCATAATCGAGTTCACAAATTTCTTGAATTATGCCATAATATGTTCTATCAAAAAGTACAGGATTACTATCTTTTGAACTAGAAAATTGTCTAATTTATGTAACCTTATTCATACCACTATTTTGGTTTACTTGGACTTTGTCCCTTGCTTATGTTGTAAACCTACAACCATTAATTGTGAAATTAGAATATGATTTGGCATTAAATTTTGGACCATATGCAAGCCATTCCAAAGTTTCTGTTATTTTATGATTGGGTTTGTTGAGTTCAACTCGAATCTATGCATATAAAAACATGAAATGTGTTTAAAACAAAGTTGTAAAACATTATATAGAACTAATAATGAATTCTTGTAAATGACACTTACATGGTTACGAAATCAATTAATAAGCTCTCGTTTACACTCGCCATACAACCATTTTTCTCCTCTCTTTTTTATAACGGAGATTGGTCTTTAGTAAGTTCAAATGCATTCTATAATATTTTGGTAAATATATCAATTACATGTTATTAACAATTAAATATATAATAGTTTTATTTTATGTGAAAATGGTGAACCTATCATTACTTACTCTATGTACGTTTTTGCTCCATTATTATTTATCAAAATGATTCGGTGTGCTTTTTCCCATTGAGTACGATCAATGAACAATTGCTTACTTCCACTGAGCATATGGTTACCTACTTGGATCATGTCACGTTCTAAGAACAACTTGTGCATAAGATTCCCAATTTAAGTTCAACCACTAAAGTATTCAGAACAAAACTCAATGGCCTCTTCAGCAATATAAAATTCCACCATGTGTCATTCGGGACAATTTCTATTATTTACAAATCCTTTAAGAACTTGCATGTATCACTCAAAAGGATACATCCACCTTAAATAAGTAGGACCATACAATTGAACCTCTCGAACTAAATGAACACACAAGTGAATCATTATATCGAAAAAAAAGGAGGAAATATTTTTCAATTAGACACAAATTCTCTACAACATCTTTCTGTAAAGAATTTAATTCACCAATTAATATAGATTTCTTGCAAATTGTATTGAATAAAGAACAAAGATGAATTATTGATAATCGATCATGTTTTGGAAGAATTGACCTAATAGCAACTAGCAATAACTGTTGCAAAAAGATATGACAATAATGTAATTTCAATCTATAAAGTTTCTTATCGATCATAGACACAAAATTTCTTAAGTTGGATGAGTAACCATCAGGAACTTTCATACCAACCAAACAATTACAAAACACATCCTTCTCTTTTGTTGACATTGTATATGATGTTGGTGGCAAGTATGTTCAATTCTTATCATTTTCCACCCTTGGTGCCAATTCAGGTCATATGCCTAGTTTCTTTAAATCCAATCTTGTTTTAATTCCATTCAATTGCCTTAATATCTTCACATATCGCAAAGGTCTTGGTCCATGATCATGATCTTCTTCACTATCAAAAGGTTTCTTTTGGTATCTAAATTTGTGTCTAGATGGAAAAAATCTTCTATGTCTTCTATAAGACATCTTTCATCTATAAACAAGATAAGTTGCATAAGTGTCATCACTACAAATAGGGCATCCCATATAACCTTTTGTTGCATGTCTTGATAAGTTTCCATAGGTAGTAAAATTATTAATTATCTATAAAAGGACACCTCTCAAGTTAAAGTATTTTTTATATGCGTCGTAAACATTTACACAATCATTCCACAACGTCTTTAAGTCATGTATTAGAGGCTGCAAATACTCATCAATATCAACTCTAGATTGTTTCAATCTTGAGATCAATAATGTAATCATTATGAATTTTCTTTTTATACACAACCAAGGAGGAAGGTTGAATGTTATCATAATTACTGGCCCATAGCTATATCTGCTACTAAGGGAGCTATGTGGATTAATTCCATTAGCAGCAATGGTAAGATGAAGATTGCGCTGATCAGATGCAAATTGAGGGTATAAATTATCTACTACTTTCTAATTTGGAGAATTAATTTGGAGAATTAGAAGAATGATGTAGCATCCCATCATCAAATCGATTCTTTGAATGCCAAGTTAATATATTTGATGTCTCTTTACTTTTGAACAGATTTTGAAAGTGAGGAATAAAAGGAAAGTACCAAAGAACCTTTACGGGTACACCTTTCTTAAGTATTGTTTCATTTTTAGCATGCTTCCTTCTCAATTCTTTACACACAAGACAATCATCTAATATCTTATACTCTTTTCTATAAAGAATATAATCATTTGGACAAGCATGAATATTATGATATTTCATGTCAAATCAGCTAAGAGATTTCTTCACTTCATACATGAAAAATAGAAACTCATTACACTCAGGAATCATATTTATTAGTACATTTAATAATTATGTAAATCCCTTGTCAGAAAAATCAGTTTTTGCCTTCACATTATACAAATGAACTAATATGACATTTTAGTGTATTTCTTGCACTCTAGATACAATGGCTTTTTGACATATTCTAGAAGTTTTTTAAAGGTTTCAGAATCATCCTCGTTTAGTTCATCTTCAACGAAATGAAATAAATTTTCTATCTGTACATTATGTTTGGAGTGTCTATTATGATAAGATATATATAATCCACTAACATCTTATTTATCTATTCTTATGAGTATTATCAATATTTACTCTATGATAATACCAACATTTATAACTCAAAAGAATACTACTACGAATAAGGTGATACTTAACTTCATCAACATCATAAAATTTCTCATTTTTACATTTAATACATGGGCATCGAATCACACTACTATTTCTACGAGTGAATTCCAAGAAAATTTCAACTTCAAAAATATAATCATGCTCAATTTTACACTTTGACATCCAAGATTTGGCCATTTTCTATTAATGACATAATATTCAAACAATTAATAAACTCATATAACATTAACAATATAATATAATATATAATGCATGTAATAATAAGTTTAAAAAAATTTAAATTTAAAATAAATTAATATATATAACATGGAATACATAAAATTAGTTAAAATAAAAAATAAAAAATATGTTCTTTTCTTCTAAGCTTGAATAAAATAAACAACTTACATAATACAAAAATATACACAAAATAATTAATAACACATAATATACATTAAAATAAAAAATAATTGTACACAAATTATATAGAAATATAAAATATCAATAACAAGTATAAAATAATTTATAGAAATACTTACAAGAATAAAACAAGTGAGAAAATAAAGGAAATGGAGGAAAAGAGTGTTTGGTAAGTGAGGAAATGAAAGAAAACAGGTAAGAAAAAATTAAGTGTTATGCTTAAAAAAATGGTGGATCTATATCAGAAAGTGGAGAGGAACAAAACCCAACTGACAGTGCTGACAATGTTGGTTGAAAGTGATCGAAAATGGACAAAAAAGTTTGGAGGTAATGCACAATTGGAGAGAAAATAAGGAGATAGTAGCAAAACCTGTCGGATTTCAGGGGGAAGGAAGAAGAAAAAGGAAAAAAGACACGTAGTGTCTGTTCTACATGTCAATTGATGTTACACGTGGCACGTAGCATTGGTTCTATGCACCAACTGATGCGATGCCATGTGTAGCGTCAGTTGATACGTATAACCAACACTATGTGACATGTGTAGCATTGGTTGGCATGCAGAACCAATGCTACTTATGATGCATTGGGTTGACGTAACAACCAATGCTACATGTGGCATATAGGATCTATTGACGTGTAGAACCGATGCAAGGATACATATAGTGTCGATCCTACGTGTCAACTAACGCAACATTACATGTCGGTTGATGTGTACAATCGATGCTACACGTGGATTTATATTAGTTGACATGTACAACCAACACTATATACCACGTGTAGTGTCAGATGTACACGTTAATCACCGATATTTTTGAGTTTTTTAGTATTTTTAAATTTTAAGTCTATTTGAAGTCGAATTTTAACTAGAATTAACTTTAAATATTAAGTCGATTTATAAGCATATCGATTTAAAATTTATTATAAGTCAGTTTTAAGAAAAAATTAACTTTAAATCCCAACTTAAATACTCTTTATTGTAGTAATGAGAGATGTTAGATGATTTCCTAAGAAAAAAATAAAGATGTGTTCTTATGGTCCTATGAGGATATGTCTGGCATAGGTCCATAAATCATAGCACACCACCTTAATATGGACCTAAAATTTAAACATGTTAAGTAAAAGAGAAGATCATATAATCAAGAAAGATACTTTGTCATAAAAGTAGAAGTTAAAAAACTCTTGAAAGTTGGATATATAACAGAAGTGTACTATCTTGATTGACCTACCAATGTTGTCCTAGTCAAAAAACCAATGGGAAATAGAGGATATGTGTAGATTTTAGTGACCTGAATAAGGCCTATCCAAAAGACAATTTCTTATTTTCATGCATAAACCAAATTATGAATGCCACCCCAGGACATGCTACCTTCTCTTTCATAAATTCTTACTCCGAGTTTGTATGTATGGCTTTGATTAGGAGAATAGTTTTAACACCACGCAACAAGAGATTATTTTGTTACAAAGTTATGCCCTTTGACTTGAAAAATGTTGGTGCTACATATCAAATGTTAGTCAACAAAATGTCCTCAAACCTTATTGGAATATCAATGGAGGTATGTATATATGGATGATATGTGTCAAAAGTAATCATACCAAGGATCATGTCACTTATTGATGAACAAAACCGACAATGTCGATCCTGCAAATACTTTGGTTTTATATTTGTAAAACTCTTGCAAGTACATGAATCATTTTATAGAAAATTAAAAGTATACTCCCAAGGTCGATCTAAAGAAGGAATATATGTGGTTTTTAATTTATTATATAAACTTTTAAAAATGAAATTAAATCTTAAACATCTTGTCACGATATTTTGATTTTTTTATTTCCTAATCTAATGACATAAAAATAAACATAGATATGATTCAAGAAACAATTATGCAAATTTTTATCATTCATAATAGTGGAGTATTTATATATAATAATAATTAAGTTAATTATGCTTGCTCATATTATTTAGGTTATTAGAGATATAAATTGATATTTGTTGATTCTCTCTTTTTAATATGAATACCACATTTGATAGGGTTAGATATTATTTGTTAATTAAACAAATCAATTAACATCTATGAGCGAGGTTGATAATTAATTTGGTTAATTAAATTAAATATTTTTTCTAAGAGATTAAAAATGAACCATTTAAATGACACCTTTGGTGAGATTAGACATTTTAAACTTTATTCAAGATGTCAAAATTAAACCTAAGAATTTAATTATCTGAGTACTAAGTTTCAAGTTTTAAAACCATTACTGAAAATATGTTGTTAATACATTTTTGAATAATAGTTCTTATAAAAACTTTTGAAATAGAGCTTCACTCTAACTACCGGACGATTGTAACAACAAATAAAATAGCACTACTCTAAATCAGACAATATAATTAAACCTTAAAATCTAATTTTTAGATTTAGGTGTGTAATAAAAAAAATATATTTCTCTCTAACATCCTTAATATAAAATCTTGAATAAAAATAAAATTAATTTATTTTATAGAAATGTTTTACCTATTTAATATTTCTCAAACATAACAACGTTATTATTATATCATATTTACAAACAGTCAACCATGTTAAAATTAATCACATACAAATTAAACATAATATATGAGAATAAAACATTAAAAAAATAATTGCAAAGAATTTATTTTAAAATTAAATTTTTTTTACAGAACTTTGATGTTAATTTTATTGCTGGAAAACCTCTAAACGGATTTGCATTTCTGTTCATTGAATCAAAAACTAAAAATATATAAAAGTATAGCTAGTTCTTCTCAAAAGAGAAGAACTTTAAAACTAAAAATTAAAAAAACTTTCTAGAGAGAGAAAGAGTTGAGAAAATTGTGTGTTTTTTACAATGAGGGAAATGATCTTTTTATAGGTGAAGAAAAGGCTAAAAAAGTGGAAAACATATCTTGAAAATAGATGTTGGACGCATTTCGGATAGACTAGCACACATGTGGGCAAATGTGTGCACGACTAGGCATTGGCGCCGGTAGATGTGCGCGGCTAGTGCAAATTGGGCGAGATTTGCGACAGATGTGCGCGGTATGCGGGATTCAAAGCATTTTTGACATTTTTGACCCATTTTGTCCAATTTTTTCATTCTTTTTATTTTTTCTCAACATATTTGTGATGTATTACCTCTAGTATTTTTCTTCGAGTCTTTAAATTATTTTTGAACAAAAATACCTAAAAAATAATAAAAATACTCGTGATTCCAATAAGATAAATTTATATAAAAAATGATAAAATCATACAAATATAAATCCATTTAATCAATTAAAGTACATTAAATCATGATAATTTTAGTGCTTTTTAAGCACTCATCACTTATCCAGGTGAAATCTTGGACATTCTTAGAAAGTATGGAATGAAGTTAAACTTGAATAAGTGTGTGTTCAGAGCAGGTTGAAGAAAGTTCTTGGGATTTACTATTACAATAAAGAGCAATTAAGTTGGGATTTAAAGTCAATTTTTTCTCAAAACTGACTTATAGGTGGCGTTTGGTTCATGGAATCGGAATCGGAATCGGAATCGGAATGGAATGGAATGGAAAGGAAACAATTTTGTTTGGTTTGACCACTGGAATCAAGCTCAGAATCAAGATTATAGTGTTTGGTTTGCCACTGGAATGGAATGAAAAAAGCTATAAATGACCTTAATACCCCTACATGCTGTAAAGTTCAAATAATGTCATTTAATTACTTTTTTTTCGTGAGACAAAATATATTATTGAAATCATTATTTTTCTAAATAAGTATTACTTAATTAAAAAGAAATATATTATTAAAATTATTATTTTTCTAAATAGAGTTTAAGGTTTTGAGGTTTGGGATGTGTGATTTAGGGTTTAGGGATTTAGGATTTGGGGTTATATTTGTAGGTTAAGGTTTAGGGTTAAAATTATTATTTTTCAAAAAATAGTTTAGGGTTTTAGAATTTTGGATTTAGGGTTTAGGGTTTTAGGGTTTTAAGTTTTAAGGTTTAGGGTTTATGGTTTTAGGATTTGGAATTTGGGGTTTAGGGTTTTGGGATTTATGTTTTAGGGTTTTGGGTTTTAGGATTTATGTTTTAAGGTTTAGGGTTTAGGGTTTAGAGATTTAGGGATTTGGAGTTTAGGGTTTTAGGGTTTAAGGTTTAGGGTTTAGGGATTTGGGGTTTAGGGTTTTAGGATTTGGAATTTGGGGTTTAGGGTTTTAGGATTTATGTTTTAGGGGTTTGGGATTTATGTTTTAGGGTTTTGGGTTTTGGGATTTATGTTTTAAGGTTTAGGGTTTTAGGGTTTAGGGTTTAGGGTTTAGGGATTTGGGATTTGGGATTTGGGGTTTATGGTTTAGGGATTTGGGGTTTAGGGATTTGGGGATTTGGGGTTTAGGATTTAGGGTTTTAGGATTTGGAATTTGGGATTTAGGGTTTAGGGTTTAGGGATTTGGGATTTATGTTTTAAGGTTTATGGTTTTAGGGTTTAGGGTTTAAGGTTTTAGGATTTTAGGATTTGGATTTAGGGTTTAGGATTTTGAAATTTTGTGTTTAGGGTTTAGGATTTTGGAATTTTGGGTTTGAGAATTTGGGATTTGAATTTAATGTTATATTTTAGGTGAGGGTAAAATTGGAAAAAAAAAGTTTAGATGGGAATGGAATAATGATTACCAAAGGTGGGAGAAGGAATTGTGATTCCTTCTCTTTTAGTAATCAGATTTCATTCCACCCTCCATACCGTCCAACCAAACACACAAAATGGAAGGAATCAATTCTGATTCCATTCCATTCCCTCCAACCAAACGTGGGGATAATGAATTTTAAGTCGGTTTGTTGATAGACCGACTTAAAAAATTTTAAAAATTAATATGAGTCCTACATGTGAATCAATACAATTCATATGTAGCATCGATTGATATGTAGAACCGACATTATGTCTTACGTGTAGTGTCAGTTCACACATAGGACCAATGGGTAACTGATACACGTAAGACATAGTGTCGGTTCTACATGTCAACCAAAGATGACTTAAGGCCAACCCTGAGAAAATAAAAGCATTGATAGATATGTAACCTCTAAAGACTATGAAAGAATTCTAGAGGTTGAAAGGAAGAATGGTTGCTTTGAAACATTTCTCACGAGAAATTGATAAGTATGCAACTTTCTTCAAAATATTACATGAGAAATTTAATTTTTCCTCATACCAGAACTTTGAGAGAGTATTCGAAGAGTTAAAGAAATATTTAAGCTATCCACAACTATTGGTTAGTCCATAACTATGTTATATCTTGACCATATACCTAGTAACCTCAGAAATAGCTACCATTATAGCCTTAGTAAAAGAGTGTCTAAATCAAGGCCAATGATATATATGTTTATATGTCTAGATTGTCTATACAAGAGATAAAATATGCAACTTTATGTAATAGTATCCCATATATGTACTCAAGAAATCTACCCAAGTCCCCAATAAGAGCACTTGGGTAGGAAAGATACATCAAGTCCAAAGCATTTTTTGATCACTCATAAGCTATTGAGATTCACAAAATGATCAGAAGTTTAAAGCATGTTCTGACTCCTTCTAGGCTATAGAGATTCATATAAAACCCAAAATACATACACCTAAGTGGTGAACTCGACCAGGAGTCCCCATAATAGAAGTTCAAAAAGTTCATTTCTATACATGGCCAGGGTTGTCGCCTCTATATATCATTTCATCCTAAGGCTCCAAATATAATGGTTGTCTTAGAAGGACAGATAATAGCATATAATGCTACATATGAAGAATCTATATTGGCCAAAAACAACGCTCTCTTATGATAGAACGACGAATAATGCTTCACCAACACTTATTCTAACAAAATTGTGTTTGTAAGTACCTAGGCCACGTATGGTCATACTTAGAAGATTCGACAAGACAAAAAATATACAATCAGATGAAGAATGGGCCTTAGCAGCCTAGGCCTAAAAAATTTCAAAGTCCTCAATGCCCCATATCCAGCCAGGGATTACACCCCTACCCAGGTAGTGAATAAGAAGCAACTATGCAAGTGAGTACTGCACCTTAGGGCCCACACCACCAAGCGAACTATAAAAGTTGGAAATGACTAAGTAACCCTAAAGGATTCACCTTACACTTAGGTAGTGTTGTTCAGGTCCAAGCTTACACAATGAATGGCTTAACTTGGTCAAATAACCACTTAATCGACTTTAGACCTTGAAAGGGAGGTCGTGGCTTGAGAGATGCATCACCCTAGTACTAAGTAACCCTCAATATATCATTAGTAATGTACTCATACCTTGGGTAGTAAATAAGAAGCAACTCTATGGAGGGGCTTGAGCTACCTTTAGACTTAGAGAGACCAGAGCCCTCAATACACCATATGTGAGTACTATGCCTTAGAGTCTAGACTGATAGAAGATCAACGGAAGTTGAATGTGTTTAGTAACCTTGGAGAATGCACCTTGATCACATGTAGTGTCTTCCAAGTCAAAACTAATGCGAAGAAGCATCCCATCCTATGAGTCTGAGTCCTAGCATCCAGACTACCACACGACAAAACTGAGTGCAATAAAAACCCTAGTATCTAGCCAGGGCATACATCCCTGTTAAGGCAGTGAATAAGAGGTATCCTAACATGTGAGCTTTATGTTTTCAAGGCCAGTCCATAATTTTTTTTTCAAAAGATCAATATGTTAGAAATGTGGTCTTGGTCATAACTAATACCAAGAACGGTTTATCAAGTTTCATATCGCCCTAGAGATGGTCATAGACCCTGAAAAAGATCGATGGCTCACAAGTTACACCACCTCAATTCCAAGAACTATATTTAAATTCATTCACCATACTTAGGCCAACAAGGCTTCAATGAATGATATGATAAGTCTCCAATAAAGTACTAGCTAAAACTTTCCTAAGTTGGGAACTATATCATGGTTGGACCATTTGAACAAGTTCAAGTACTCCAAGAAGGGGGACTGCTGTATCGATGTGATTAATTAAGCCACACTTGGATCAACAAGTCATACCTAACTTAGAAAATTTTCAAACAAATACAACAAGGCCCAAACAAAAACAATAAGGCCACAGGTACAAGTTAAATGCCACCTAAACTTCAAATCCACATGTCTCTCAACGGAGCCACCATGTGGTCCAAAATTCAAACCACTATCTGGTCAAACAAGCCATGATCAGGAGGTGCAACTAGATAAGAATGAGATCAACCAACCAGTATTGTGACCGTTTAGAGGTGTGACCAACCAGGAAGTGGCTAACCAGATCCATACATGTTTGTACGATCGAACTAGCTTGAGCCATAGCCAAGAAATTGTTCCTCATTTTTGAATACCTTGGGTCCAAGATTTGTGTTTCATTTTATGTAGTACATCCTCCCACACTCATATGTCAACTTAAAGGTCAATGGCTTCCCGAATATATGGGATGGCGATCGGGTCCAGAAATAATGTTACAAGTACAAGTAAGATAAATTGTATAAAGTAATACAATGCCAAGGCCATGGAGCTTTGGCCACCACCTTTCTAGGCCATACCAAAATATATGTCCTCATAGGGAACATATACCCATTGGGACACATCTCAGGATATGTTTCCTTATCAAGTATTTTGTGACAGGTTCAACTACCTGCCTATATCTTAGATAAAGTCCAGGCATAAACCAAGGGTATAATTTATTAAAGTATACCAAGATACAGATCTTATTAGAATTTGAGGTGATTAAGATATGATCCTCACCTTCTAGACTTTTTAAAGGTGTCCATCCTTCTACATCTCCATATAACTTCATTCCAATGAGAAATTGAAGTACATGAGTTGAGAAAAGGATTACAATGAAGAGTCCAAGTATTAGAGAATAGGGGTACCCACAAGAACAATATAAATGATTCCCACACTTATGTAAATTCTTCTGGAAAGAAGGAAGTTATCTCATTATGGATCCTACCATGATCCTGGAAATGTCTTCATAGATATAGCTAAAAATGATTGCATTGATTAGAAGGACCAGACCCATCAATCGATCTGGACCTCCTGATTGGAACATCATAGCCAAAGGATTACTGGCCATAAAAGGGGCCTACCAAGAATGGGCCAACCAAAATATCATAACCTAGGATGTCACTAGCTAGGACATCACTAACCAGGACTTGGTTGGACAGAACTTCAGTGACCATGACTTGGTTATCCATAAATTTTATGGCTAGAATTTCAGTGGCCAAAAGATGGTTGGCTAAAACTTCAATGCTCGGGACTTGGTTGGCTAGACCTTTGATGGTTAAAGATTTGGTTGGCTGGGACTTTAGTGGTCAGAACTTTTTCGGCCACAACTTTGTTGGCCAGTATTTTGTTGCCCACGACTTCATTGGCCATAACTTTGTTTTCTGAGAATTCACCATCCAGAGGGTTGCTGTCTAAAATATTGCCAACCATATGGGATAAATATAAAAAATACCCTCAAGTTTTGAGGTATCTTCAAAAATACCTCTAAGGTTTCAAAAAATTCAAAAATACCTCCCAAACATAATGAAATTGAATAGTAACATTTCATAAACAAAAATAAATCTTAAAGAAAGAGATGGATTTAAAGACCCATCAATTTCATCTTGAAAATTATTCCTAGAAAAAGATATAATTTATTATGAAATAAATAATAAAGAAATTAACATTAATATCACAAATGTAAAAGGATATGTCATTAATTGACAATGAAACTATATTGAATAAATTATCCAAAATTTCTCAAAAGGATAAAAAATTAGATACATTCATTTAGGAGAAATTCAAATATTTATACAGTCATTTCAGAAAAGAAATAGATACACTAATAAAAAATAACATTACTAGATAACAGAATAATAAATAGAAAAGATGTTTTAGTAGGAATGATCCATGGTAACTTAAGATACCAAAAGATAAATTTTTTAACATACCTTAGGTTTGTTATTAATATTCATGATAAAAAATTAAACCAAGTATTAAATATAGCTTATGAATTTGAAAGAGGATATTTATTGAAAAAATAAAATCATACATTTTCAATACATTGTCTAGTAGGATATTCTTTAATAAACAGTCATAATAGTTCAATATATGGACATAATGAATTTATATAAATAGATAAAACCTTTCAAGAACTTAAACAAATAATAAAACTAGAAATACTAATAAACTTTGAAATACCATAGGAATGACACTTAGATATCAAGGAAAAACCCCTAATAATAGGAAAAAAAGTAATGTTGTTAAAAACAATAATATACCAAGATTTACTTTTATAGACCATGAAAGAGAAACCTCTAACCAAAAGTAAAAAAATAAATAAAAGATGAAGTACAAGTAACGAAGACATTAGTACATGATGTCATATTAGGAAAATAATAATATTTAAAGATAAATTAAAAAAATATACAGTTAGAAATAGACGGAAGCCTAGTAGGCATAGCAAAAAATCAAGAAACATTAATGAAATCTTTGAAGCTATTAACAGAGGAAATGGATTTAGTCTAGGAAATAAACATGAAATACCTACAAGGTATAAAAGAAACACAAAAAGAATTATTAAAAGAAATAAAGGAATATGGTTGTAATAAACTTTGACAAGATATACATATAAAATTTACATAATTAAGAAAAGATGTATATAGCATACATAGAAACAATGATATTGTAAGTCATAAATATAATCCTCTAAAAGGACTAAAAATAGAACCACTTAGGAGATCAGATGTCTTGATTCCTAAAAATGAGAGAAGAAAAAATGAAGAAAAATATAATTAAAAAGATATAATTTCAATTTAATGGAATATTGAAAAGAATTAGAGGAATAATTCATGAACCCCAAAAATAGGGATATAGAAAAATTAGTTAGTTTGTTAACACTAACTAATGAAAAATTAGAAAAACATTATAATAAAAAAATTATACAAATAAAGAAGAAGATAATATGATGACAATAATCAGTGCGACAGATTCTGAACTAGAAATCATGATCCTAAAAGGTCATATAAAGATAATTTCATTTTCAGTTCCTTACCAAGAAGGAACATCTAATTCTCATAGGAAAGAAAGAAATAGGCAAAACTCATGAGAACTTGGCACCACATATAGAAAAAGACAATCACCTAAAATGGAAGAAGGGTTGCATTTGGGGACTAGAGGTAGTATCCCATTAGAATTGAAACTCCATAATAATTATAAATATGATCTTTTAGATCTAGATTGTATAAGAGATAGGAAAAAAACATTAGATGAATAGGCTAGTGGTATGAGTGTACTCATACAAACCTATCAAACTACACAAACAAACCCTTCAATCTATAGGATATTAGTAGCTCATAAAATGACAAGAAATGTTAAAGTTTGATTTTCAAACTTAACAGACCAACAACATTTATTAATGTCGAATGCTCCTACTGATACCAAAAACTTGATCGAGGCAGAACCGACATCGCCGATCCTGCCCGTTCATTTGGTTTTATTTATTTATAAAACTCTCGCAAGTGCACGAATCATTTTGTAGAAAATGATAAGTATACTCCCAAGGTCGATCTAAGGAAGGAATGTATGTGGTTTTTAATTTATTATTCAAACTTTTAAAAACGAAATTAAATCCTAAACATCCTGTCACGATATTTTGGGGTTTTGTGTTTTTAATCTACTTACATAAAAATAAACATAGATTCAATAAACATTTATGCAAATTTTATCATTTATAATGGTGGAGTATTTATGGATATAATAATTAAGTTAATTATGCTTGCTCATATTATTTAGGTTATTAAATATATGAATTGATATTTATTGATTCTCTTTTTTTTATATGAATACCACCTTTGGTGGGGTTAGATATTCTTTGTTAACTAAACAAATCAATTAACACCTATGGGTGGGGTTGATAACTAATTTGGTTAATTAAATTAATTCCTTTTTCTAAGAGATTGAAAATGAATCATTTAAATGCCACCTTTGGTGGGGTTAGACAGTTTAAACTTTATTCAAGGTGTCCAAATTAAACCTAAGAATTTAGTTATCCGAGTACTAACTTTCAAGTTTTAAAACCACTACTGAATAGTCAGCACAGTTACATTTAATCACAGACAAATTAAATATAACATGTAAGAATAAAGCATAAAAAATAACTGTAAAGAAAATAAAATCCTTACAGAACTTCGATGCTATTCCCGTTGTTGGAAAACCTCCAAGCGGAATTTGCACTCCTATTTATTGAATCGAAAAGCAAATAAATTACAAAAAAATAGTTAGTTCTTCTCAAAAAGAGAAGAAATCTAAAACTAAGAGAATTTAACTAAGAAAAACTAAAAACTAAGAAAAGCTTAAAAACTAAGAAATGAGAGAAAGAAAGAGAAGAGAAGAATGGTTTTGAGGTGTGATTAGAAGTGAAGAGAAAGGGTGTATTTATAGGTAAGGATGGAGAGAAAAAGTGGGTGAAAAAATGTTAAAAAATGATGAAAATACAGAGTGGTGATTGTTGACGTCAACATGACGTGAGGCGGCTGTGCGTAGATGGGGCGCAGCTGGGTGCAGGCGCACGTAGATGGGTAGCACCGGAGCTGTATGAGATGGGCGTAGTTAGGTCTGGCGATGCACGGATAGAACCTGGTGGATCTGCGCCTTGAGAGAGGAAAGCGAGGACGCGGCGATGTCTGGAGGATCTGGCCTTGTAGCGTTCTTTGCACGCCTTATGATGGCCAGGCACTAAGCGGTGGCACGATTTCCTCTTTTTTGACATTTTTGACCTTTTTGACCCATTTTGTCCAATTTTTTCATGTTTGTTAACTTTTCCTCATTTATTTTTGAATGTATTTGTGATGTATTGCCTCCAGTATTCCTTTTTGAGTCTTTAAGTGATGTTTTTATGCAAAAATACCTGAAAACAATAAAAATACCCGTGATTCCGAAAAGACAAATTTATATAAATATATGATAAAATCATATAAATATATATTTTTTTAATTAATTAATGTGCATAAAATCATGGTAATTTTAGTGTTTTTTGAGCACTCATCATAACCCCCAACCAGCTTCTTGCTAGTCCCTTAGCAAGAGAAGTAATAAAAACTAAAAATTAAACTATCCTAAATCACTTCCGTGGATTGACACGGTTGCATTTAGCTTATGCAACAAGCCTTTAAACCCCTAGGTTGCCCTAGTGGACGAGTTTGAGTCTCGTGAGGGTTTTCAGTAATGATACCCACAAACATTGAACTAAATGTAAAAATTAAAAGAAATAATAAAAACAATCAACTTCAAAACTAAAATTACAACAAAATCAAAAATTAACTTTTAAGAATAATAGAAAACAACATATCACAAAAATGTCTCATACTTTTTAATCTCCTTTAAGATCATAATTAAATTCTCAAGCATAAATTATTTTAATCTCTTTAAACAATCATAATTTATTATAATAATTAGTCGAAAATCATTTTCATATTTCATATAAAAAATGTATCAATTTAATTTCACCCAATTTCAGTGTCATGAATCCGAATTCGCTTCGACTCTATTCCTCACAAGTCAATACTCTCAAAACACTGAATCCTATGGGTTTAAACACTCATACTAATTTATATGCGAAAGAGTTGATGTATAGAAATGAACTAATATGTTCGCATATGTATAAAGAAGAAAGACTCAAAGTGTTATTTTGACGTTGATCTTATGGAAGGAATCAAATGTATAAATTATAAAGATATCATATATAAAAATTATTTTCATGCATAAATCAAACTCATTAAGAAAAAATTTCAAGATATATGTCTTTTACAAATGAAGAAAGTGCAATGACTTTTTAGGGAATTACTTCCTATATCTTTCTTTTGTAATTAGCCTTTACTCACAACTTTGTAGGCAATGTGGGTCATAGTATGTAGATTATACTATATATTCTTTCTCTCTATATTTTTCTGAAGATATTTTTCAATATATATCATTTTTAGAGAGTCAACCCATGTACAGATTGTACTTTTTTTTTTTGGATTTTGGGTAATGCGGGTCATAGTATGTAGATTATACTATATATTCTTTATCTCTCTATATTTTTCTGAAGATATTTTTCAATATATATCATTTTGTTTTAGAGAGTCAACCCATGTACAGATTGTACATTTGTTTTTTAAGATTTTGGTGAGTGGTTAATTTTGTGGCTTTTCTGTTTGATTTGGTTTAGGTAACCCCAGATATATCCTTTTTTTTAAGCAATCATGCATGAATGACATAAAAGCATATACTATCAATTTATACTCAAATCATTTAATCTAAGCAAAAATAATAAAAAAAAATATACGACATTCTATTAAGATGAGAAAAAATTCATACATTCAATACTAATGCCTATAGAGATCATCTAAAAATTTGAAGAAATAAGAAATGTGTTTGGAGTAGAAAAAATATATATTTCACTCTAAATAAGGGAAATTAGGCTCAAATTATATCTCACAAAGGTAGTCTCCACTAAAACAAATTCATAAATACCGATTTTGGGTTTAATATAATTTCTACATCTTATCAAGAAATACTAGTTATGACAAAAACTAACTAATTATCAAAAACAATTACAAAATATTTCATGATATGTTTTCAAAAATTAATCTAACAGTAGAAAAGACTTAATTATTTACTTAAAATTTGATTTAAAGAAATGATAAATTTTTGTGAGAACTTTTTTTTTTAAATTCCAAAAATTACTAACTCACACAAAGAAAATAAAAACAAACACAAAAATTGAAAATGTGAAAATAAAAAATATATATTATTATTATTATTATTATTATTATTTTTATTTCCTTATTAATTTTTTTTTAAATTGTTAAATTGTTTTTAAGCATGGTAACTTTTCGCCACCCCCAACCTAGAACTTACATTGTCCTCAATGTAACAACTGTAAATTAAAGATAAAGAGAAAAGATAAGAAAGATTACCTATTTCTTGAGAATGTGCAAGTAGTGATGGAGAAATGCAGGTGCATCCATCATATTCATCAATAAAGTTCACATAGACAGATCGCTGTGAACTTCTAACATCTCAACAAATATTTTTAGTTTTAACAATTTTAAAATTATTCACATGTAATTAAACTAAAATAAATAATAAAAATTAAACAAATAAAACAAAATAAAATTACCTAAAATGATGGGTTGCCTCCCATCCAACGCTTTGTTTAACGTCTTAGCAAGACGTAACTTTATAGTGCTAAGGGTTACTCAGCCAAATGCAATCCATTTCAGCAATGTTGTTTGGTTCTTCTAAATAAGGCTTCACACGATGCCCATTGACTTTGAATGTTTTTTGTGTCTTGGAATCCAATAGTTCTACTACTCCATGTGCAAATACCTGAACTATTTTGAATGGTCCATCCCATCTTGATCTCAACTTTCCTGGAAACAATCTCAAACGAGAGTTAAATAAAAGAACTTTCATTCCAGGGTGAAGAATCTTAGGAACTAGCCTCTTGTCATGATAGCGCTTAGTACGCTCTTTGTATAATTTGGCATTCTCATAGGCTTCGTTCCTAATTTCTTCCAACTCATTAAGATGGAGTAACCGTTTTTCTCCTGCTTTATCTAAATCCATGTTTAACTCTTTAATTGCCCAGTAAGCCTTGTGTTCAAGTTCAACTGGAAGGTGGCACGCTTTCCCAAAGATTAACCAGTAAGGGCTCATCCCAATAGGTGTTTTGTAAGCGGTGCGGTATGCCCATAAGGCATCATTTAACTTAAATGCCCAATCCTTCCTTGAAGGGCCTTACGATGCGTTCAATATTCCTTTAATTTGCCTATTACTTACTTCCACTAAACCAGAAGTTTGAGGATGATATGGAGTAGCTACTTTATGTGTGATATTGTACTTGTTTAGTACTCCATCAAAGATCTTGTTACAAAAATGGCTACCTCCATCACTTATTATGGCTCTAGGTGTTCCGAACCTGCTGAATATTAAATCCTTCAAGAATTTAACAACAACATTACCATCATTGGTTTTAGTGGGGATAGCTTCTACCCACTTGGATACATAATCCACAAAGAACCAAAATGTATTGAAAACCATTAGATGGGGGAAAAGGACCCATAAAGTCAATCCGGCATACATCAAAGAGTTCAACAACTAAATTAGATGTCAAAGGCATTTCATCTCTTTTGCTTATGTTTCCAGTTCTTTGACATCTATCACATTGTGCACAAAACATATGAGCATCTTTAAAAAGAGTGGGCCAAAAGAATCCAGACTGTAGTACCTTACGTGCTGTCTTTTCACCACCAAAATGGCCCCCATAATGAAGTTCATGACAAAAAGTTAAAATGCTCTTATGTTCTTCTTCAGGTACACATCTTCGGATGACTTGATCTTGACCAATCTTGTATAAATAAGGGTCATCCCAGAAATAGTCCTTAATAGTTTTAAAAAACCTTTTCTTGTCCTGATATGAAGTGTTAGGTCGCAAAACACCGGTGGTAAGATAATTTACAATATCAGCATACCATGGGTTAGGACCTATTGAAAATAACTATTCATCGGGAAAGGTTTCAACTATATCTTCATTACTCTCATCTTTAAGAGAATTGAAGTCAGAAATCAACCTAGACAAATGGCCAACTACTAAGTTTTCACTGCCTTTCTTATCCTTGATTTCTAAGTCAAATTCTTGTAAGAGTAAGACCCACCTGATTAATCTTGGCTTGGCATTTGGTTTACTTAATAGGTATCTTAAAGCAGCATGATCATAATGCACAATCACTTTAGATCCTACTAAATAAGACCGAAATTTGTCTAAAGAAAACACTATAGCCAAGAATTCCTTTTCAGTGGTGGTATAATTCATTTGGGCATCATTGAGTTTTTTGCTAGCATAGCAGATGACATACAAACGCTTATCCACTCTTTGTCCCAAGACTGCTCCTATAGCATAATCAGAAGCGTCACACATTATTTCAAAAGGTAAAGACCAGTTTGGTGCCATAATAACAGGGGTAGATGTTAGTTTCTCTTTTAAGGTATTAAAGGCAATAAGACAGTCATTGTTGAAATCAAAATAAACATCCTTTGATAGTAAGTTACATAAGGGACGACTTATTTTAGAGAAATCTTTAATAAATCGTCTGTAAAATCCTGCATGTCCTAAGAAGCTTCTTATACCCTTCACAGATGTAGGGGGAGGTAGTTTGGATATCAATTCAACTTTTTCTTTATCAACTTCAATACCCTTGTTTGAAATTATATGTCCTAAAACTATCCCTTGTTGAACCATAAAATGACTGTTCTCCCAACTAAGGGTGAGATTGCATTCAATGCATCTTTCTAAAACCAAAGTCAATTTATGTAAGCAATCATCAAATGAGTTCCCAAAGACAGAGAAATCGTCCATGAAAATCTCAATGAATTTTTCCACCATGTCCGAGAAAATAGATATCATGCATCTTTGGAAAGTGGCATGGATATTGCATAACCCAAATGGCATTCTTCGAAAAGCAAATGTCCCAAAAGGACATGTAAATGTGGTCTTTTCCTGATCTTCTGGTGCTATGGGTACTTGATAATATGCAGAAAATCCATCTAAAAAATAGTAAAATTTGTGCCCAGCTAATCTTTCCAACATTTGGTCAATGAATGGAAGAGGAAAGTGATCCTTTTTAGTATATAAATTTAGTTTCCTAAAATCTATACACATTCTCCATCCAGTGATTATTCTAGTGGGCACTAATTCACTTTTGTCATTTTTAACAACTGTTATCCCAGATTTCTTTGGTACCACATACACTGGACTAACCCACTTACTATCCGCAATAGGATAGATAATCCCTTCTTCTAACAATTTAAGAATTTATTTCTTAACTACCTCTTGCATATTTGGGTTTAGTCTTCTTTGGGCTTCTCGTACAGGTTTAGCACCATCCTCCAAGTTGATCTTGTGCATACACATTGTAGGACTAATGCCTCTTATATCCCCGATACCCCAACCTATAGATTTCTTAAATTGTTTAAGCACTTTGATGAGTTCCTTTTCTTGGGTTTTGGTCAAGGTTGAAGAAATTATCACTGGATAAGTTTCTCCTTCTCCCAAAAACACATATTTTAAGTGCTCAGGTAAGTCTTTGAGTTCAAGTTCAGGTGGATTGGCCTCTTTACTAGATGAAGAACTGGGTAGATTTAAAAGTGTACTAGATTTTGTCATTACTTCATCATTGTCTAGTTGTTCAAGGTACCCCTTAATTTCCTCATCTAAATCTTCTTCGACTTCTTCAAGTGTAAGAATAGTTTCAAGCTTGTCTTCTATTCTGGTTTGGAAAAAGGTGCTTTGGACAAGATTATCCAAAGGGTCAACATCGAATATTTCATCGATGGCAGAAATAGAAGGAAAAGGTGAAGAATCAAAAACTTTAAAATGAACAGTTTCTCCTAAGACTGTCATTGTCAATTTTCCATCTTAGACATCAATAATTGTTTTAGTAGTTGCCATAAATGGTCTACCAAGCAATATTGTGTGCTCTCTGTCCAATGCTGGATTTTCTTGCATATCCAGAACCACAAAGTCAACAGGTATTATCAATTTGTCTACTTGTACCAATACATCCTCAACTATTCCCTTTGGATACTTAAGAGATCTATCTACAAGTTGAAGGGACATAGTTGTGGGTTTTAAATCTCCTATATTGAGCTGTAAGAATATAGAGTAGGGCATCAAATTTATACTAGCACCTAAATCAAGCATTGCTTTAGCAACCTTCTTATCCCCCATAGTTATGTTTATAATAAAACTTTCAGGGTCTTTTAACTTAGGGGTAGTTTGTGCTGAAGTACATCGCTAGAAATTTTTGATACTACTACTCGTTCATTCAGTTCATACCTCCTTTTCTTAGTGTTCAACTCTTTGAAAAACTTAGCATATGAGGGCACATTCATGATCACTTCTAATAATGGTAAATTGATATTTACTTTAGAGAGCATATTAAAAAGATCATAGAATTGCTTATCTTGTTTGGATTCTTTTAACCAATGTGGAAAAGGTACTTGTAACTGGTGTGGTTCTGTTGTCTTTTGAATTTTGGGGATGTCAGATGACTCTCCAATGAGTTTTTCAGAAGGCTTGTTAAGTTTAACACTTATTTCTCCTTTTTGTGAGACTAGAATATCACCTTCTTTGTTACATGAACTACAAGGTAAATCGTTAGAGATTTCAAGTAAACTGGTATTGACTACCTTACCACTTCGAAGGGTTCTTACATCCTTTGCTTGTTCTGGTTGACTGGACAACTTTCCTGGTTCTTTCTTTTGCATTTGTTCAGCCAGTTGCCCAATTTTAGATTCAATTCTTTTAACCAAAGCCTCCATGGTGTTCAACCTTTGATTATTTATCAATTGGTTGTCACGACTAACTTGAATAAAAGCATTCAAGCTATCCTCTAAGGTTGGCTTAAAAGATTGGGTGTAGACTGGGTAATTGTTTTGCTTCCAATGATGGTTAGGGTGATTATAGGTGTTTGGATGATACCTTTGAAAGGATTTGACTTCCTATATGGAATTGACACTAGAATCACAAGTACTTGAACAATTATGAGTAACATGCCCAATTGAAAAACACACTTCACACACCTCTTGATTTGGCATTTGATGGGTAGTAAGAAGTTGCACTTGTTTAGTCAATTCAGCAAGTTGCAAGGTTATCTCATTATTGGAGCCAACTTCATTGACTCTTGCTCTCCTTCTAGCACTTCTTTGTTGGGAATTAGAACCCAATAGCTCATAAAGATTATAGGCTTCCTCTGCAGTTTTTTCTCCCACAGCACCTCCAGCAGCATTATCAACCATGTATTGACTCTGCAGTGTCAAACCATCATAAAAGAATTGGTTCTGTAGTTGCAATGGAAAGCTATGATTATGACATTGAATGAAAAGGAGTTTGAATCGTTCCCAAGCTTCATGAAAGGGCTCTTCATACATTTGAGAAAATGTTGCTATCTTCGTCCTTAAGTCAACAATCTTTTGATGGGAATAGAACCTACCCATAAAAATTTCATATACTGCCTCCCAAGTTTTTAGAGAACCCGATTGTAGAGTAATGAACCATGACCAAGCTTTATCCTTGAGGGTGTAAGGAAAACACCTCATCCTAAGTTGATCTTCATTAATTGCATGTAGTGGAAAGGTTTGGACAATAACATATAATTCTTGAATGAAATGCAAAGGATCTTCATTAGGGACACCATAAAAGGAAGGCAACAAAGAATAATGAATCTTTTTTAATTCATAATTCCTTGCAACCTCTTGTAATTGTATGCCAGAAGTTACATTGCCAATGATTGGCATTGTATAGTCCTTCATCATTTTCCACCTATCTTCAGCATTTCCCATGGTTATTTGTAGTTGAAATTGATCCTCCTCCTATCAACATTTAGCTCTTAAAAAAAATTAGTAGATATCACTTAGAAAGATTTCTCACTTGACAAAATGTACAGGCTTAAAGCAAAAAGGTGTAAATTTTTTTTTAATGCTAAATTTAAAGAATGAACACAATTTTTGAAATAAACAAATTTATTTCATTTGAATTTTATTACACACAAAATAAAACTAAAACAAAGGAAAATACAATAATGGGTGACCTCCCATGTAGGACTAAAATTTATCGTCTTCTAGTAAGACGTTGCTTGGAGATTACAGAATGACAAACTCAATGTCTCCTCTTCATTGAATTTATTTTACCCCATTTGACCATCAAATTAGTCTTTGCTTTGTTTTTGTAAATGTTCAACTAACTGTTCTACTTGAACTTCCACCTTTTCATTAAAAGCTTCCACAGAATCCAACCGTTGATTGGTTTTGGATTGGTTATCTCTACAAACTTGAATAAAAGAATTCAAGTTGTCCTCCAAGGTTGATTTATTGGGAATTCTTCTTGGGATAGGTGGGTGGAATTGCTGGCCTGGCTGATTTGAGCTCTGAGCGAAAGAAGGGTTGTTTTGCCTCTAGGAGAAGTTCAGATGATTTCTCCACCCAAGATTGTAGGTATTTGAATTGGGGTCATACCTTGGTCTATGTTGATATGCTCCCAATACATTAACCTGTTCAGGTCCAGCTGTTGTTTCTCCTTGATATGGACAGGCTTTAGTACCATGTCCCATGTTGCCATACAAACCATACTGTTCATTATTAGTGTTGGTTTGTGTAGTGAGAAGGGCAACTTGCTTGGTCAATTGAACAAGTTGTTGTTGAACTTCAGTGCTGGAATCGATTTCCTGAACTCCAACTTTTCTCACTCGTGAGCTTTTCTGTTGGGAATTAGCACCCAACATCTCAAAGAGGTTGTACGTCTCTGAGGCAGTCTTTTCTCCCATTGCTCCTCCTGCAGTGTTGTCGACAATAAACTGACATTGTTGTGTGAGTCCATCGTAAAAGAATTGGTTCTGCAACTGTAGGGGAAAGCTGTGATGGGGACATTGAGTGAGAAACATTTTGAACCTATCCCAAGCTTCATGGAATGGTTCTCCTTCCATCTGAGAGAAAGTAGCAATCTTTCCTCTCAACTCTGATATTTTTTGGTGGGAATAGAATTTTCCCATGAATTTATTATAAATGTTCTCCCATGTCATCAGAGAACTTGAGGGAAGTGACATTAACCAAGCTTTGGCCTTATCCTTTAAGGTGTAGGGGAAACATCTCATTCGAAGTTGATCCTCGTTTAGAATACCGAGGGGGAAGGTTTGGACCGTAGCATAGAAGTCTCTAATGAAGAAAAGAGAATCTTCATTAGGAAGCCCATAAAAGGAAGGAAGCATATAAAAATGAATATTTTTTAGGTCATAATTCCGAGCAACTTCACCCAGCTGGATAGCGGCAGTTGTCATGCCAATCACCGGTCTTGCAAACTCCTTCATGGTGGTTTCCCTAACATGTTGGTTTTCTGTCATTTCTTTTGGTTCTAGTAAAGGACTAAGATTTGGTTCTACGTTTGGCTCAAAAATAGTTTATGATTGGAATCCAGTATTGTTGACACTTGTTTAAATTTATGAATATTATCTACATATGGTGTAAGAGGGTTTCCTAAGGATCTTCTACCACGTATAGACTATTGAAAACGTAAATTTCAAACTCATGTCAACAAAATAATAACCACACAAAAATTTAGAGAAAATTTACATGATATTTAATACAAAATACTAAACAAAATTAGTTAAACCCTAAGTCAAATTTATTTATTTAAATAAAACAAAGTTTAAATTTTATTTATTTAATGTTTTTTTTTAATTTTATTTTATTTTATAATTTTTTTTATTCATGAATGGTAAGTTTTTACTTCAAATTTCAAATTCAGAAAACTAATATTTACTGTTCACTTAATTTTTTTTTTCTTTTATTTTTTTAATTTTTTTTCTATTCATGAACTATAAGTTTTTTTTTATGAAATTTGAAATTTAATTTTTTTTTACTATTTATGAATGGTAAGTTTTTTTTATGAAATTTGCAATTTAAAAAAAATTATTATTTTATTATTTTATTTATTTATTATTTATTTATTTTATTTTTTTACTATTTACGAACAAAAATTTATTTTACAATTTATGAAAAGTTTATTTTTAAATTTTTTTTTGTATTTTTTTATTATTATTTTTACTATTTACGATCAAAAATTTATTTTACAATTTATGAAAGGTTTATTTTTTATTTATTTTTATTTTTATTTATTTATTTAATTTAAAATTTATTTACTTTTTTTTTACTTCAAATTTCAAGATTCAAAATTATTTTATTATTCATGCTATACTTTTTTTTTATGAAATTTAAAATTTTAATTTTTATTTATTTATTATGAAATTGAAATTTGAATTTTTTTTTTTACTTTTCACAAGTAACAAAAATTTTTATTTTTTTATTTTTTTAAATAAAAAAAATCACAATTATTTACAACATAATTTTTTTTTAAATTTTGATAAATAATTTAAAAACGCTATTCCTTCCCCGGCAAAGGCGTCAAAAACTTGATCGGGGTAGAACCGACATCGCCGATCCTGCCCGTTCATTTGGTTTTATTTATTTATAAAACTCTCGCAAGTGCACGAATTATTTCGTAGAAAATGATAAGTATACTCTCAAGGTCGATCTAAGGAAGGAATGTATGTAGTTTTTAATTTATTATTCAAACTTTTAAAAACGAAATTAAATCCTAAACATTCTGTCACGATATTTTGGGGTTTTGTGTTTTTAATCTACTTACATAAAAATAAACATATATTCAATAAACATTTATGCAAATTTTATCATTTATAATGGTGGAGTATTTATGGATATAATAATTAAGTTAATTATGTTTGCTCATATTATTTAGGTTATTAAAGATATGAATTGATATTTATTGATTCTCTCTTTTTTATATGAATACCACCTTTGGTGGGGTTAGATATTCTTTGTTAACTAAACAAATCAATTAACACCTATGGGTGGGGTTGATAACTAATTTGGTTAATTAAATTAATTCATTTTTCTAAGAGATTGAAAATGAACCATTTAAATGCCACATTTGGTGGGGTTAGACAGTTTAAACTTTATTCAAGGTATCCAAATTAAACCTAAGAATTTAGTTATCCGAGTACTAACTTTCAAGTTTTAAAATCACTACTGAAAACATGTTGTCAATACATTTTCAGATAATAATTCTTATAAAAACTTTTGAAATAGAGTTTCACTCTAACTACCGGACGATTGTACCAACAAATAAAATAGCACTACTCTAAATCAGACCGGATAACTAAACCTTAAAATCTAATTTTCAGATTTAAGTTTGTAATGAAAAATAATATATTTCTCTCTAACATTCTTAATATAAAATCTTGAATAAAAATAAAATCAATTTATTTTAGAGATTTTTACCTATTTAATATTTCGCAAGCATAACAACATTATTATTATATCATGTTTACAAATAGCCAGCATAGTTAAATTTAATTACAGACAAATAAAATATAACATGTAAGAATAAAGCATAAAAAATAACTATAAAGAAAATAAAATCCTTACAGAACTTCGATGCTATTCCCGTTGCTGGAAAACCTCCAAGTGGGATTTGCACTCCTATTTATTGAATCGAAAAGCAAATAAATTACAAAAAAATAGCTAGTTCTTCTCAAAAAGAGAAGAAATCTAAAACTAAGAGAATTTAACTAAGAAAAACTAAAAACTAAGAAAGAAACTAAGAAAAGCTTAAAAACTAAGAAATGAGAGAAAGAAAGAGAAGAGAAGAATAGTTTTGAGGTGTGATTAGAAGCGAAGAGAAGGGGTGTATTTATAGATGAGGATAGAGAGAAAAGACAAATTTATATAAATATATGATAAAATCATATAAATATATATATTTTTAATTAATTAATGTGCATAAAATCATGGTAATTTTAGTGTTTTTTGAGCACTCATCACCTACAGGAAGAGAATACTTAGATATAGTAGTGAATGAAATATACAAGAAATTTTCACATAAAGCAAAAATCTTAAAAGAAGCTTTTAAGATGAAATTTGAACCAATCGAAGAATCTGATATAGATGATACTTATAATATTTATCTATTAGAGGAAACTGAGGAGGAAATAATCGATTCAGAATATGAATGCTTAGATTATGATTATTCTTCATTAGAAGATGAATGATTTGTATAGTATTACAAATCCAAATAACACATTTATAAAAGTAGGACTTAAATTTAAAAGTTATGTCAGTTATTATTTACACGCATATATAGATACAAGAGCTAGTATGTGTGTAGCAAGTAAACATGTGTTTCCAAAAGAACATTGGAAACATGCACCAAAAGATTTAATTGTAATAATTGTTAATGATACTACAATACATCTTAATAAAGTTTTAAAAGATATAGATATAATTATATAAGGAAAAAAGTTTCATATTTTTATCATATATATCAATAAAAAACAAGAGTTGATTTATTAATAGGAAATAATTTTCTAAACTTATATCAACCTTTCACACAATATTTAGATAAAATAAGTCTAACAACATTAGATGATGATACCATTTATGTATCAAAAATAAGAAAGCTTTGATTCTATCAAACCAAACATTTATGCAACAACATAAAAAATGAAAAATGTGTTGAGATAGAGTAGTAAAAACCTTATTTAGAAAATACTTCATTAGATATAGAAGAGAAACAAAGTTCTTTTATTAATGAAATATAGAAAGATAAAGCCCTAACAAGCATCAAGAAACTATTAAAAACAATAAGCTTATAAAATTCTTTGGATCTAAAAATAAATAAATCTAAGATGATTGTCAACATAAAATTAAGAGACCCTAACAAGGTTATAAGAGTAAAAATCAATGATTTATACTCTATAAGACAAGATTGAATTTGAAAAACAAATTCAAGAACTTTTGGAATTAAAAGTCATAATACCAAGTAATTCACCTCACTATAGTCCAACATTTCTAATTCAAAAAGAAGAAAAAATAAGAGGAAAAAAAAGAATGGTAATAAACTTCAAAGCATTGAATAAAGAAACCATTGATGATAGATACTTTATTCCAAAGAAAAAATAATTATTATCATTAATAAAAGGAAAGAAATACTTCTTAAGTTTTGGTTGCAAAAATGGATTTTGGAAAATAAGACTAGACGAAGAATCTCAAAAATTAATGGCATTTAGTTACCCTCAAGGTCAATTCCAATGGATTGTTGTACCATTTGAATTAAAACAAGCTACAAGTATCTTTCAAACATATATAGATAACATATTTAAAAAATTACAAAATATTTATTGTGTTCATATAGATGATATTTTGATTTTTAATAATAAATTAAATAAACATTATTTAGATATTATTAATATTCTATAAGAATGTAGGAAATAATGTAGTGTACTCTCATAAAAGAAAGCAGTACTTACTGAGTAGAAAATTGAATATTTAAGGTTGAAAATTGAAGATGAAAAATATAATCTACAATCCCATTTACTAAATAATATTTAGGGTATTCCTAGTAAATTAAAAGATAAAAACCAATTACAAAGATTTTTAGGATGTTTGACACATGTAGAAACATATATAAAGAAACTTGTAGAAATACAAAAACCTTTACAAGCAAAATTGAAAAAAGACCAGATATAGAAATGGATAGAACAAGATACTCTGTATATGGATAAAGTAAAAGTAAAGGTAAAAAAATTATCAACTTTATACCATCCAGGGCTAGATGATAAAATGATAATTAAAACAGATGCTTCATAAGAATATAAGAGAATAATTCTTAAAGCGAAAGTAGATGACAAAGATGAATATCTTTGTAGATATACATCAAGATCTTTTCAAGGTCTAGAGTTAAACTATCACAATAATGAAAAAAAATATTTAGCAATTAAAAGAACTATTAAGGAATTTGCAATATATGTTATAAGTTTCAGATTCATTATTAGAATAGATAACAAGAATTTTGATTATTTTTTAAAAACTAATATTGTAGGTGATTACAAACAAGGAAGACTAGTTAGATGGAAATAGTGGTTCAACTACTACAATTTTGATGTTGAACATCTTTCAAGAAATATGAATAGTTTAACAGATACTCTTACTAGAGAATTAGTATCTCTAACTATTTTTATGCTTTCATGAATGGAACATTTTGATATCAAAATCAAGATAAAGGAAATGGAGATAAAAATCTTATAGGAACAACTCGAGCTACTATACCTCGAGAAATCTCTTGTGGAAATAGGAAATAAACAAGAAGAACTTAATTGTTCAAAATAACTCTTAGAATCCAAAAACTCAAAAGAGGAATCTTCATTAAAAATTCAATCTAAAGAAGGTGAAACTTCTAAAGAAAGAATTCAAAATTAAAAGGAAGAACTTAACAGTTTAAAAGAGTGTAAAATCTCTCAAATAAAAAAGCTCAATTGAGCAGTTGAAGTAGAAAAAGAACCTAAAAAGATTTAAGTGGTTTATAATGGCCCAAAATTAGAAATATATAACAATTGGGCAAAAGCCATTAAATCTATTCTAGGTTTTAGTGGAGTAACTCATAAAGCCTTCACCAACAGAATAGAAGCTGAAAGTAGTTATACCAATTATAAAACACTAAAACTAATAACTTCATAAGAGATAGTAAGGAATTATTCTACAACACTATAATAACAACCAACAGCACCAAGCAGGTTGACAACTCTAGGGAAAATAGGAAGACTTTCAAAAATTTATTTAGAGAAGCATCACTCCCAAAGACATCAAAGATAGTAAAGCATTTAGTGCTACTCAGGAAAACATCCTCTAGAAGTTCATCAATCATTGAAGATGAAAAAGACCAATATAGAAGCCTCAGCAAACCACAATGGTTGAGTCTATACAATTTGGCCAAAAAATCTACCCAGGAACATATTGAAGATATGAAGTTTTACACTACAGATAATGAATTTTCTATAGGAAGTAAATTCAATATCTTGAAATAAGTCGATCCAATATTTGTTTACAAAGCTTTCTATATAGGATTAATAGAAAACATATATCCAGGAAATAATTTAATTCACTTAAAACTTTAAAAAAGCAATCAAGAACTTCATAAAAAAAATTAAAACAGACGACAAGCCTATTTATCTCAAAATTTTTAGTTCACTAATGGACTGGAACGAGGAAAGATGTATCAGTCTCTACCACTTCATCAAGATAGGGATTTTCAACACAAACAAAGAAGTTCTTAAACCAATGGTACTTCTAGAAAAGGAATTTAACATAGAATAACTCTGTGTATTAAAAAAGTCAAATGTTAGGCTAAATTTACTATGAACTCAGAAAGATTAAAAATTTTACTGAGATCAAAGTAAATTATTCAACTAGTAAAAGCATCATTATTTCTCATAATAGCATGATTCTTTCAGAGAAAGATGGTGAAAAAATTATCAAATATGAAACCAATTTCAACAACAACAACCTAGAAATTGGTCAAGAAACAAAAAAGGCATTCTACTTCTATTCCAAAAAATCTACCAAAGATCACAAATGCATTTATTGCATCAAAGATCAAAAAGATGAAGATATATCATCAAAAGGACTCTTGGTAGAAAATGACAAAGAAAAATAAAGAGAATAACTGTCGATACAAGACGACAAAGAAAATAAAGATGTAGTCTCATATCTTAATCGACAACATGTGTCAAAGATTTAGGATTTGAGGTTTAGAATTTAAGATTTAATGTTAAGTTTTAGAATTTAGGATTTAAGATTTAAAAATTAAGGTGTAAGATTTAGGATTTAGTGACTAATAAATGAGTATTATTAAAAATTTAATATTTTATACTTATTTAAAATATGTATGTATTTTAATTATTAATTATTTATTTTTGTTTATTTTATTCTTGAGTGCAACATATCAATTGTATCAAGCCATATCCGTCTAATAATGCACTTCTACACTCAATTATTTGTTGGGTTTGACACGTTTCATATTTGTGGATAGAAATAGAAGCCCAATGATTGTTTGCAAACGGCCCAACTAAATTACTTGCGTGGTTTCATATTTTAGTTAGAGGATCATAATCATATCATATGGTGATAATTAATGCAAGATGTTGCATGATCTGTACTCTATAGTTTACCAGTACGGAAAATAAAGATTTTTTTTCCGTATGTGACATGTGTGGCTTATAAGCATGCTACAATGTAGTAACTATCTAAATTAGTTTTGTTCGTTGGAATTTAGTTATGGGATTCTAAGATGATGTCGGTGAAACGTTCCCCTTAATGGATCATGCCATATGTGGATATCAAAATTCACTGGAACATACTTATAACCATCTTTAAAATCTGTAATAAAAATTTAATACCATCTACTTTTATTATTAATATTATTTAATTTTTAATCAAATTTAAAAAAAATTATTTGTTTACATTATAAAAAATATGTATTTTACATTAAAAAATATATGTACATTATATTTTTAAACATATAAAAAATATATATAAACTTCATGAAAGAGATTAAAAATAAAACTTCTTTTGTGAATGAATTATACAATACAACT
Source organism: Hippophae gyantsensis (assembly GCA_030763125.1). NCBI lineage: Eukaryota > Viridiplantae > Streptophyta > Magnoliopsida > Rosales > Elaeagnaceae > Hippophae > Hippophae gyantsensis. The sequence goes on from CM061030.1 coordinate 31,123,586, forward strand.
AAACTAAAATAGTATCTTTACTTTCAAGTTATATTTTTCCTAAAAAAAAAACCTAAAAATTTCACATTAAATGTCCACAAGTAGATATTGTCAAGTTTAATTCCACGTAATTTGTTACTCGTTTAATGTTTAATTTCGTCAAATTAAAACTCGTTTAATATTATTTTTTATTGTTATTATAGATGTTATTTTATATAATTTCCTTATGGTTATATATTGTATTGACATTATATTAATCAAAATTTAGATATGATCATTTCCTACTTGATTTTTATACATTATAATAAAAATATCCTTAATTTTATTAACAAATTATGATTGAATTTTGACTAAATATTTATCCAATATAATCAGTTAAAATTGAACGGATGCCTAGTTGATTGGAGTTTGATCAACTGATAGCCTAATTGACCATAGTCGAGATATCCAACTAAACTATACAATTGTTCAATTTGTCAAATTTTATCAACAATCACAATAGTCATAATCAAATTAGACACATGTCCAACTAAATTAGACAGTTATCTAACTTGTTAAATTTTAATCGATTGATGACCCAATTAGTTTGAGAAAAATTGGACACGTACCTAACTCATCGTGACTCAAGTAGACAAGTTCCCAACTTACCATATTTTACCTCGGTCCTAAAATTCAACCACAGTTAAGGTAAAATGGAAAAGGCATCAAATAGCCATAATTTCATAGTCGAGCAAACCTTCGATGGGTTTACATAGAAAAAATCGATTCTCACTCAAAACTTAATCCCAAAGTGATGGTTACATTAAAGATATATCCAACTCACTGTAACTCAAACTCTATATAAAAATTATTAAGGATGTGTGATACTCTATCCCGCTCTCTTAAAAAAAAAGGATTTTCTATTTTTAGGTCCAAATCAATTTCAGGTATAAAGGTCAACAAATGTTACATAACAAAAATTCTTATATCCTTATTATTGTCTTTGATAGGAATACTAAGATATTTACAATGATAGTTATGACTTAATCTTCAACATTCTACATAGAATCAATTATCAATATAAATAAAATTGACTTATTATGCATTATTCATACCGTAAAAATTAAGTCTGAAATTATTGTTATATGTATTTGGTATTGTCTGCATGGTAATGGTAACAATCATACCGACCTAGTCTACATTATCCCATCATAGTGACATTAGTAACCTGAGTACATGCCATGTTTCTATATATTGAACACAAGTAATGGGGTGAAGCATACTAACGAATATAAGTTATTTGTTCATGTGGCGAGATTAAATGACCTCGTTGACCTAAATTGGAGAATAGATTAAAGAATTATACGTTTCTTTTATCCTTCAAGTACTTGATAAAAGTGTGCATATACGAGTTGATTTGGTTTTATCTCAAAATTGAAACTGAATCAATATGATAGATTCTTATAAAATAAGACACAACTTAAACTAATAAATTTAAAAATTCAATACAACTCGAACCATTTTTTTGTTTGGTTTGTGTTGGGTGAAATAGTTTTATCAAAAAAATATTCTTTTTTGATAATGGATTTTGTGTATTAATTTTTTTAACTATTGTATTATAGTTGAATGTTTTGAATATTAATTTAATTATAATCTCTAAATTTAAGAATTTTAGATTTCGATCACTTATCTAATATCTTTAAATTCAAGTAATTAAAATTTAAAGTTTTAAAATTAGAATATAGTTCTAAATATCCTAGATAAAGAAGATTTTCAAATGTTACTAATGATTAATTATTCATATAAATCAATAAATACCAAGCTGCGCTACATCCCTTTCAATTGGTCTACGACAAAAGATCCTACTTTTTTATGCAAAAAAATCATTTAAAAATAAGCCAAATCCATAATAAGAAATATTAAAGACTTGTATAAAAGTATAAGTGAAATTAAAAAAACAAGTATATAAAATAAAAATATTAATAAAAAATATATGTATGAATTGGTTCGATTCTTATAAGACTTTAAAAAATGAGAACTGAACCAAACTAATATAAATCAAATCTATAAAAATAAGAACCAATTCAAATTAATAAAATCTCAATATTCAAAATGTTAAGTTAGTTTGGCTCGTATTATAAGTTGAGTTAGTTTCAATAAATTTTACACTTCCCTGATACCTTGACTTAATTAGGTGAGCTAGTGTATGGACTAATCTTCTTAACTTGATATCTTAGTAGGTCATAATAAGTCATGTCTCTACTTGACTTACTTTGCCATAAAAGTTGACTCTATTACACCTCGAATAGAGCTTCTATTAATATAATAGTGATATACTTAACATTTCTCATTAATAAATATATGCATATTTTTTACTTGAAACTCATAACATTAAGTATTCTTTAAATAATTAGCACTCATCATGAACCTTAAATTTTTTTTAGTTCAATTACAAGAATTTGAGGCTGTATAATTTATTTAACCAAGAAAATCACTCTGGATCATAAGAAAACTACTCCACATCACTAGGAAATTACCTCATTCCTAAGATATGACCATGATTAGTCATCAATTCAACAATTGGAAACTGAGAGATTAACCCCCAATTGATATGCCTGATCCAATTCAATAAAATAAGAACTCTAATCACTTTGCATCCCACACGACCTTGGATATGACCCCATACCCCCAATCCTAAAACTATAAGGAATGCACCAAGTCTTGCAAACTCTCTTAGTCATGCCTCTAAGTAATCTTAGAAAAATAGAGTAGGATGAATCTGCTTCAAAGACAAGTGGTCGAGTTACAACAAGCTTTTTTGGGGTCACAAGAGGATAATAGGGAGTTGAGATCTCGTTTGATTCATGCAAACAAACACAACGAAAAATATAACCATCCTTTGTGAGGTGAAAAAATGTTATCTAGTTTTTTAGAAGAAGTTGAAAGTTCATTTAGAATCGAAAAGTGTCCCATCTAGAACATGAATTTACAAAGGCCAAAAAATGAATCACATTGACCTTTCGAAACACAACCACATCACTAACCATATATTATCCATATCAACGCCTACTGCATCATTGAGACCTAGAGATAATCCGTCTAGAGATAGTTCAGGTAAGGGACAAACATATATCCAATGCTTAGGAAGACATAATGAAAAGAGTGGAGGAATAATTGAAAAATTAAGAAAATAAGCACACATAAAATGACATCAAAACAATACGTGACTAGTTAGCAGTGTCCCCATTCTTCAATGAGATAGAAACACATGGTGCCACCATATAGCATACAAGGAAACCAAGGACTTTGTAATGCATATCATACATTTTAAAATGACAATAGATTCTATATGCATACCCAAAAAGAAGAGAAAAGATAAGCTATGTTTTGTAAGATATTTACCTCTATTTTATAAGGTATTATCTAAAAGTGATTTATTGATTTATCTCTCTAAGGATAAAGAGTTTCAATGACCTAATAAAGATTTTATCAATTATGTTGGCAATAAATCCATTCCAAATGAATAACATAATTTTTTTCTTTATTCAAGAAACCTTAGAAAATCTTAAGAAGTTATATGAAAAGGTTTAAAACAAAGAAGACAAAATTTTTAAATTGTTCAGATTTCGTAACTAACTATTAAGACTTTTAAAAAAAAAATAAAAAGAGAAATTAATTTATTTGTTGAATTATCAAAAATCACTCCCCATTCATTAAAGATAATGTACGAACAAACTCAATTAAAATCGATTAAAAATCAATCAACTTATTACCCATTTTAATTTTTTCAATGAGCCAACGTTATAAATTTTAGAAAGAATTTTATGAAAATAATAAAATAGTATTCTTAAAATTTATAATTTTAAAAATAATTTTTAAAGTATATATATTTATATTGTTAAAAAATAATATTTAATTTTAAATATTATTTTAACTAAAATATCATTAGATAACTTTATTTAATAAAAATTCATTAAATATTATTATTTTAATTATTATAATTTTTAATTTCCCCACAATTTTGTCATGGTTGTACAAAACTGACATTGGCAAAATCGATAAAAATAAAAAGAAAGAGAATAAAAACAAGAAGAAGAAGAAGAAGGAAAAAAAAGTCGGCAAAATCGTTTCGGTTGCCATCGCCAAGACAACTAGGCGAGATTGGGGATTGAAATCCGAGAAATGTCTATCACGTCAGACTCTCAGACACACTTTAGTTCGAGACTCCCATTTATATTTCAATGAAGTTACCACAATACCACTAACCACTAACCATTAACTCACCATTTCTCCAGGCCAAAGTCCCCCCTCCCCCTCCCCACGGCCATTAATGCAAGTTATCGAAGACTCGCTCTCTCTTCCATTACGCTCCCCATGTGCTTGTGTTAATGTCTAACCCGGCGTAGATTTTCAGATCTATAGATTCTCAACCTTTTCTATTTCATTAATTTATTTGTATTTCTTCGAATTCGTTAGCATGAAAGTGTTAACCGACAGAGATTTCGTCCTGAAGATCGCAGCGGTTCTCTTCATAACAGTCACATTCTTTTACATAGGCAAGCACTGGAACAATGGCTATCAACATCTCATCTTCTTCTCTCCTCGCCAAGCCCAATCCCCATTGGTGGGACTCTCTCCCAATCTCAATAAGTCATTCAACATTTCAGCCCTCATCTCCTTTAACCATATGCAGTCTCCCCCTTTCGCTGCGAATACTCATGATCTAGCTCATTTCCAGCCTCCTCCTACCTCTCCGCCGATCGAGACGTTTGGGATTGTCGATGAGAATGGAATCATGTCGGAAAACTTCGAGGTTGGGGAGTTTGATTCAAATGTGGTGGTGGATAATTGGGGCGGTGAGAATGAGACTGAGGTTGAACAAAAGGACGAGAGTGGGTATCGTAGGACTAATGTTCAGAAATTTGGGCTGTGTCCGACTAGTATGAGTGAGTATATTCCATGTTTGGATAATGTGCAGGCCATAGAACGACTAAAGTCGACGGAAAGGGGGGAGAAGTTTGAACGGCACTGCCCGGAGCCGGGTAGGGGCATGAGTTGTTTGGTTCCAGCGCCTAAGAATTATAAGACTCCAATTCCGTGGCCAAAAAGTCGTGATGAGGTAGTTATTTTCCCTTTTAGTTAGTGTTTCTTCTTTTAAGCTTGTTTGGCAGCTGAAAAAATGGTAGATGGGTTATAAATTATAAACTAACATTTAAATCTTTTTATCACTATGATGTTTAAATACCGTTTTTGCTCTCAAGTGATATCTTTAAGGACATTGAGGCAAAACAATGCAACTTATGATATCTAACGTCAATCAAAGTACGGATAACGGATGAAGTTTTCACCACTTTTTGTAATTTTGTGTCGTGTGTTAAGGTTTCCATAGATGTCACCACATAGTATGCTGCTTGGTTTCATTAGCATAATGTTTGAAAATTAGGATATACGTCAGAGAAGACTTTCTGGTAGGTCAATTTGCTTTCAAACTTGGCTCTCTTTTTCGATTCTCTTTATGGAAACTTGAACTCTTTTATAGGTTTGGTTCAGTAATGTACCCCACACTCGTCTGGTTGAAGATAAAGGTGGTCAAAACTGGATAGCTCGAGACAAGAACAAATTTAAGTTTCCTGGTGGGGGAACGCAGTTTATACACGGAGCAGATGAATACTTGGATCATATTTCTAAGGTTATTATAGTTTTGAACTCAATAATTTTGTGAAGAGAAGCAAAGGATTATGTTAAGTCATCCTCTCATGGCTGACAAATTTTAATCTGCAAGTGCAGATGGTCCCTGACATTGCATTTGGTCATCATACCCGAGTTGTTTTGGACGTTGGATGTGGTGTTGCAAGTTTTGGTGCTTATTTGCTATCAAGGAATGTCATAACCATGTCAATTGCTCCAAAAGATGTCCATGAGAATCAGATTCAATTTGCTCTTGAGCGTGGAGTACCTGCAATGGTGGCAGCATTTGCTACTCGCCGTTTGTTATACCCCAGTCAAGCTTTTGATTTGATACATTGTTCACGGTGTAGGATTAATTGGACTCGTGACGGTATGTATTCTCTTTACAGTTCACATGCATATGTATGATAGCCTTTGGCCTTTGCTAGGTTAAGGAACTAGAAGAGTTATATAGCTTAAAACGACTGATAAATCATTCCCTCCCCTTTTCCCAACCACCACCACCATCACCACCCAAAACAAGTAAAAACCTCTGAAGTCACTGCTCATCATTGTTAGTTTGATACATCTATGGCAGTTGTTAATGTTGCTGCTGAAATTTGTTAGCCTTGACATTGTCTAGAACATATGCCTTCATTTTTCATGGTTGATAGATCTATTTTGTGCTTACTAATAAGTAATGACTAGGAAGTGATCACTTCTAAATTTTGGAATTATTCTGAATATATTAAATCTGCATAGCATGCATGTAAAACTTTGGAACTGAGTCATACTTAGCTCACTTGATTCGAAATATTTACTCAATCTTCTTTCTTTTTTCATGCACTTTGATCACTTTGGTGAAGATGGAATATTGTTACTTGAAGTTAATAGGATGCTCAGGGCAGGAGGATACTTTGCATGGGCTGCACAGCCAGTTTATAAGCATGAAGAAGCCCTTGAGGAGCAGTGGAGTGGTATTACTTTCCACATGTGCTTTCTATGAAAATTATTATGAAGGTTTATTCATTTATTATATATTTAGTATTTGATAGCTAGGTAGGGAACCATGAATTCCAGATTCTTTGAATTATCATGTATTTGTTTTTAAGATTACATGCATGCAAATAGCTCCACTGGTCCCTGTCTTACATTATTTGTGAGGACCGATCTTACAGTATTTATATTTCCTTTTTAGGATTTCAAGCCATGATTTGTTTCCATTTTTTCTTTTTTAGTTTTTACTTTTGCTAGATGATGATTTCATCTGGCTTTGATTATGTTCCTTTGTAGAAGAAATGCAAGAGTTTATGCAAAAATACATTGTTACTTTGGTTAAAGTGATAAGAGCAGATTTCGATCTCTACATTTTGGACTTGATAATTATCATCTGGAAATGGAGCAAGAAATAACTTTATTCTCTTGGCTTGTTACAGAGATGCTTAATCTCACAACTCGTCTTTGCTGGGAGTTTGTGAAAAAAGATGGATATATTGCTGTCTGGCAGAAGCCCTTAAACAACAACTGCTATTTGAACCGTGAGGCAGGGACTAACCCTCCATTGTGTGATCCCACTGATGATCCAGACGAAGTTTGGTAATATTGGTTTTGACTCAAAATTAACTCTTTCTTTCGTTATGTTTTCTTCATATAGAAGGAAGCCTAATAAAACAAAGATTAATATTAACTATTAAAGGCATGGAGTCAGAAGAATGTGACATATGGTGTGAGATACAGTGAAAGAAAATACTTGTGTCAGACCCCCTTTTTTGACATAAACATAAGAAATTTGTTTGAAACTATAGGATTAAGGTTGATATGTGTTGTATTTTGTAATGGTTCCCCCCCCCCCCCCCCCCTCTCTTTCTTCTTCTTCTTCTCCTTGAAAATGTGAGTTTATTTATGTTGATATTAGATGGGATTGATTTATCAAATTACCATCATTTCCATTTTCCTTGTGCTCACAGTTATTTGATTCGTGTATGAATGTTCTGAATTATTGAATCCTGGTATCATTCAGGTATGTTGATCTAAAAGCATGCATTAGTCCACTTCCTGAAAATGGTTATGGGGCAAATATCACAGCATGGCCAGCACGTTTGCAAACTCCTGCTGATAGGCTTCAGTCGATACAGTTTGATGCCTATATATCTCGGAAAGAGCTTTTCAGGGCAGAATCCAAATACTGGAATGAAATCATAGAAAGTTATGTTCGTGCTTTACACTGGAAGAATATTAGATTGAGAAATGTAATGGACATGAAAGCTGGCTTTGGAGGGTATCATATTAATTTTTGTATTTTGGAGTTCTACTTTATCTTTTGCATTGCCTTTTTTGGGTCCTGCAACGAAAACTTCTCATGATTTATGGTCTATACTTAATTGGAGTGGCAGATTTGCAGCAGCATTAATTGAGCAGAAATTAAATTCCTGGGTCATGAATGTGGTTCCTGTGAGTGGCCCCAACACCTTGCCTGTTATTTACGACCGTGGACTTATTGGAGTTATGCATGACTGGTGAGTGTCTTAACTGTTTCTGGTGGCCCCATACAATATTAAGATTGTTTAAATGATGTTATGACTGTTATTTTGATTTTTAATTTCTTGAATTTACCATAAAATATGAACAAAAGGTTGCAGTATTTTCTTCAAATGTTTTAGGCACTTGTTTATTTTGTTCATACACTATGCATGCAAATGAAGACACATAGAACTTATTCAGTCGAGAAAACAATCTCAAACATTAAAAGACACCCTTTTTAAGAAATATCTACGTGGGTCTCCCGGAATGTATCTCGAGTTACGCATTCCTTTCTCCTTTCCCAACTCTCGAACCCAGGACCTAATTGCTTATCTAGCCTCAGGGAAGCAAATTGGTACCAACTTTGCTACTAGTCCAAATGGTACCAGCCTTATGTCCTAATAAGGTATTAGCGCCCAGGTACCGAGTTCGAGGTTGGAAAAAACGAAAAAAAACCCGTATGGACTGTGGGGATATTCAAACCCTCCACAGGATGGAGGTAAAAAGGACGTATTTTGATGTTTGAGTATGACTCGTACATTTAAGGATATCCGTCTGGGCTTTCCTGGCACTTATTGGACCGGGTTCGAGAGTTAAGGAGAGCGAAAGAAACGCGGTATCCTTAGCCAGCCGTCCAAGGACCCATAAGCGCCAAGAAGGCCCACACGGATATCCTTAAATGTGCGAGCCATGTTCAAACAGTTGTTGCTTGGAGAAATATCGATGCTCTAAATCTGACCAAATTGCATGATTTTATAGGTGTGAGCCATTTGATACATATCCCAGAACCTATGACTTATTGCATGCAGCTGGTCTCTTCTCTGTTGAGAAGAAAAGGTATCCCCCTCTCTCTGAGTTGAGCAGCATGTTTTCGCTCATCTTTTTTACGATGTTATGCTCCAGACTGAGTTGATTAGTTGTAGAAGTTACATTTACCATGGTACAGTCAGCTGCTGATGTTGGAATTTAGGAACTATTGAACACAGAAAAATTGAATTGTCATAGTCATGTTAATAGCACGAAAGGGGATATGTTGAAAGTATAAATTTGAGCCGTGGAACAGGATGGTAAGCAAAGTTCATGGTTTACACATCTTTTGTACTGACCTGAAATGTGGGTTGCAATGAGGACGATGGGACTGATACTTTAATGTAGTCATCTAGTTAATAATGAGCTAGAATGCGTTGTTGGCTTTTTCACCATACTTTTTCTTATTTTACTTTAAATGTCAGATGCAATCTGTCTACAATCATGCTTGAGATGGATCGGATATTGAGACCGGGAGGACGTGTGTACATCCGTGATTCTCTTGCAGTAATGGATGAACTTCAAGAAATTGCGAATGCAATGGGCTGGCATGTAACTGTACGAAACACAGCGGAGGGTCCACATGCAAGTTATAAAATATTTATTGCTGACAAAAGGCTTTTGCATGCTTGAGAGTTGGGAATTCATAACAATGTTGTTTTATTCTAGTTATCCCGATAAGAGGATAGTTGTCATGTTGGGATAACAGATGATAATCACTGGTACACATCAAGGGAGGGATAGAACTATTTTTGAAGCTAGGGTTCATAGTCGGGCTACATGTTAGTAGTCTCGTCCCTTATCGAGTCCAGAGGCGTGCGTAACATGTTGGATGCAGACATGCAGTATGGTTACACAGTCAAACTCGAAGAGTTCTTTAGCTAGAACTGTATTTGTATTTAATTTTTCAATTGATGTATATATTTTTGCCACCCCTTCAAGGCTACTGTAGGGTCGGTGTTTCATATCTTGTTTTTATGATATTAGAAATTTAGAATTATAAATATAAAAATATTTTTTTATCACAACTTCATACATATATCTATCAACGTGACATAATTTATTAGTTATATATTACTAAGTGATTTTTCAATCACTTTATCATTTTACATCTTCAATTTTTCATTAAATTAATAACTAATACATTGATGCATATAACAATTTAATATATACAACACTATGGTCTCATTTTATCATTTTTTATGGGTTAACAATAATATTTGAAAATTTATAATATGTATCTAATTAACCTAGATTCAATGGTTATTTTTAAATTTTACTCGACAAAAATAGTAAAATTGTATGTCAATAGTAAAGTATAAAAATTAAAAAAATATGATATTTTTGAGTATAAATAACTTAGGTCATAATTATGATTTAAGATTAAAACTACTGGTCCATCAGGTTATTTAACTTTTTATTATGAAAAGTAAATGTTTAAATATAAATTCAATCTTGTGTTATTCTTTCTAAGATATTGTCCCAATGTACTTCTTGTTTTGTTTTCACAGTTTTTAAAATTAACATGAGCGGTATCTAGATAAATATTTTAATAAGCTTCTTACAAATTAGACACATTCATGCAATAAATGCAACAAGGGCTAGCACAAAAAGCACAAGTGTTCTAGAACAGATTTATAATGAATAATCTTAACTAAATGATTCAAAATATATATCAATTAAATCAAATCAACTAACAAATCCTAAAGAAATCAGATTAAGCACAAGTTAAAAAAATAGCTTCTTTGAATTTTAATAATTAAATCAAATAATCATAATCACACACACAATTATTTGCCCTAAACATGCAACACCTTAATAAAGAATAAGTTATATGAACATCAAAATATGAAACAAATAGACTAAACTATATATTAGCATGATCATATGAAAATATATAATGAGATGGAATTTAGCCTAATTAAAAAGGAGCAAAAAAGAAAAGAAACATGAATGTTAAACCTTATGCTCCTTAAAAGACGATTTATAGTTATGTGTCAAATTGTGAGAAGAGTGATGTATTTATAGAAAACCTAAAGAACAAAACATCACACATTTGATGTTGCACAATTATATAAGTAGTTAGCCTCTGATTGGGATTAAAAAATGGATTAGATAAAACAAAACACGTCAGTTCCTAATAGCAGGATCGATCCCTCCCAAAAAAAGTTACTCCAACATAACAGGGGATCAAAAAAGGATCGAAATTAGTTTGATCCTTTCAAGGGGGATCGATCCTTCTATGTAAAATGGTGTGCGCATCTTTTTACGCAAAGATGGAAGAATTGAAATGTCATTTATTACAGATTGATCCATAGTGGGATTGACCCCTCTATCTAAAAAAACTAATATATTTATCATGTATTATTAAAATTGATCCAAACAAGAGCCTATATGAAATGACTTAAATATGTATGCAATTTTATATTTGATAGTTATAAAAGATATACTTGAATCACGACTCTTTAAAATCCAAGCGTTCGTTCGATTTTTTTTGAAAGACTTGATATTCTTGAGAGACTTGATAATGAATTTAAAGATTAGATTATATGTGAATATTTAAAAATAACCAACATTCATAGTCCTTACAAACTCTCTCATTGGTATTTTCGTGCGACAATTTTTTTTTTCTCACTACAAGATACTCATAAGAATAAAGTAAACATACATTGATGTCCTAGACTTCATAATAGAACTATCCTATGATATGTAAAACCATCTTTGGTGCAACTCGATAAGCTTGTATGTAATTAAAACCACATAGACAAGACATAAGATAACTTGGCTTGGAAGCTTCAATTTACATAAAAATAAGCAAAGTGTAAAGATAAATCATATAATGCATGTATTTCATATTCTTCCTCCATATGTATAAAAATGACTCCCTTTAAATCATATGACTTTTTAAATGTAAAACTAATTAAAAAGTTAATTATTGAGGAGAAGATAAAAATAATTGTTTTTGTTTTTTGTTTAAAAATATATTTTTTGTTTTACAAATAACCATATAAGATATTAAACTCATTTAATTACAAACATTCATACAATTAATTAAGCACTTATTTTTGCTCAATTTTTAATTATCTATTATATAAATAAACAAAAAGAGTAGAAGAGACATATATATACTTAACACATATAATGATATATTAACATTTACTTAAAAATAATATATATATTTGAACTCTACAAACATGACATTTAAGTCATTTATGATAATTAAGTCATTTACGATCAATCAAGAAGGGCTTAAAAGAAAAAAAGTATTACTTATCATGTAAAACTTTAATTGAGTCTTCAATCTCACAAAATAAAATATAATTATCAAGAGAGAACTTTAAACTTTTTGTTTATTTTAATTTTATAAAAGAGGTATAATATTATATATTTATTTTTAACCTTTTGATTTTTTAGTTGTGCAAGTCAAGTAACTTTTATAAGTATAGTCACTTTTTACATAATCTTTTTAATTTAATTTTTCATAAACACGAGCTATAAATTTAATATGATGAATTTTACACTAATTATGAGAATCATTTTCTCTCACTTCAATAGCTTCATACATCAAAGTAGGTAATCTTTTAAATATTTGATGCCTCATTATGGTAAAATTTTAAAAAGCAAGAGATAGACACAACACAACTTTACAATCAATATTAGTTGAACTCCTAGAGTTTTTCAAGAAAAATCATAATTTTAAGCATATCATACATGTGTGTTCGTGAGTGTGTAAATAAACTCCTATCAACATTGATCATCACATATAAAACTATATATTGTATAAAAGTTAAAATTGTAGCATATTTACACGATAAAGATCAAAATGAGTTGAGCTATTAAAAAACAATGGTGTATTTGTATAAGTGTTAAATAAGTACATTATCTGTTGGCCAAAAAGGATTATACTTATCATTCTTTTTTAACTTTTAACAATTAAAAAATAAAATAGATGCAATCTACAGGTCATATAAGCATTCTACTAAAAGTACTTATGTGAAATAATAAAAGATGGTTACATGATTAGAAAAAAATATTTTTTTTATAACTCAAATTTTCTTGAATTTTGATTTCTTTACATCTTTGAGTTGGGATTCAACTATCCAAGGTTTCATAGGCACGATATTGAACTTAACTGTATTTTTCACATTCATTCTAAATGAAGATGCAATATTCATAGTACGATAATAATAATAAGTCATAAAATTAAATGTATTAATTTTACTTGTTTCTTTAAAACTAAGACTTTATGCTTCCTAGTAGAATTTTTGAACATATTATAATTTTCATGCATCCTAGAATATGATGCAATATGCACAAATGGATGATAGTTATGAGTTCTACTATGTGAAGCATGGAAAGAATTATTAAATTTAGGAATATTTATCAAAACCCTACACCTTGGTTTTATATTACATTTCCTACCACAATGATAACAAGTATGCACAAACTTATTTCTACCACAAGTGCAATGGTTATTTGCATATAAGTATTAACAATAGGAATAAAATTAAAGAGCCTTACAAATGTGGTTTATGATGTTGAAGGTATGGAGTTTTCATCCTTATATCCAAGACCACGTGTATTACCACGTGACTTGCCATAACTTACAACTTTGTTTAGTTTTTCAATGCCTAATGTCAAGCTTTTCATTGTCTCCTTAGCATCAACAAGCTCTTCTTTGAGTTAGCAATTTTTTTTTTGTTTTGTTCCAGCAACTTAGATCAAGAGTATCAATATGTTCAAATAGATTTAAATTTTCTTTTTCTAAGGCAAAAGTATTTATTCTTTAAACATTATTTATTTCATTCAACTTTGCCACTTCAACTAAAAGTTTATCTTTTCCTTCCTTAGCATATATACCTTTCTTAAATAATTCTGTAAAACTAGATGCATTATATTTAGTTAAAAAAATAGTTAACTCTTTGATCGTCTTCGTTCGAGCTATTGTAGGAATAGTTTGAATGTGCATTTGCTTTTGCAGTGAAGGCACAGTAGTTGACTCTACCATTTTCTGAATTATTTTCTTTCTCTTGTCCATTCTCTGTATCACTAAAAGTAGAATTGAGTGTTATTCCAACTTTTTTCTTATTGTTTGCACACTCTACAATTATATGACCAAAACCACTACAAGTAAAACACTAAGGGCCAATCAGTTCAAAATTTCTTACCATCTAAACTCCTAGGTTTAGGTTCCTTTAACATTCTATCCTTGAATCAATTTTGTTGTACCTTGTTTGGTGAATTGGTTTGTTGGTTCTTTATATTAAAGTACTTCTTGAACCTATAAGTAAATAAAATAATGCATTCATCATTTGAATCAACATCATTATCAAAAGTTACCTTTTTAGAGCTTTTGAATGCCACGTCTTTGTTCTTCTTAGGTGGCTCAAGAGTAAGATTATATGTTTGAATAGACTCAACTAGTTTATCAATATTCAAGGTATTCAGATTTTTGCTCTCCTCTATAGCAGTGACTTTCATCTTATAATCTTCTATCAATGAACTTCAAACTTCAAATTTTGCGTACAATTATAAGTTAAGGAATTTTCTTATCAAGTGTAAGGCAAGCATTAGTAACATCACAGAAATGAGCATAAATTTGATCAAATATTTCAATGTTGCTTATTTTAAGAGAGTTAAACTTAGATATCAACAATCTCTATTTAGTTTGTTTCACTTGGGAAGTTCCCTCATGAGCAAAATAAAGTGCATTATATGCATCGTTCGTAGTCTCACATTTAGAGATGCGACAGAACTCGTCCATCGACACTACAACAAAAATAAAACTTAACCATTTTGATTTGATCCACTTAGGGTTCTTTCTTCAGTGGTCAATTCTTTTTAAATATTCATGGTTGTTATACCATCTTTGGTTATGAAAGGAGGTTCTTAACCTCTAAGAACGAAATCCTAGAATTTTTCATCTTGTTTAAGATAAGCTTGCATGCGATCATTTCAGTAAGGTTAATTATACACATCAAAGAATATGAGTCTAACAGATAATCCACCTTCTTTCATTAGTCCATTAGTGAATGTGTCTCTACGAATCAAAATCACTAAGTTTGTCTTATGTAGGCTCTAATATCAATTAAAAGTTTATAATGCAGACCTAATTAACCTAGAGCAACTAAATAGGTTATTTTCAAATTTTATCAATTTATAATTTAGTAACCTAAACAAAGTAGCGAGACATGCAATCGTGTGTAAATAATAAAATTCTTAAATTAAAAATAACACACGATATTTTTATGTGAAAATAATCTAGAACACAACTATGATCGAAGAAAAAAACCATCGGTCCACTAGATCACCTAACTTTTCACTATGAAAACCAAACTTTTAAGTACAAACTTAGTCTTATGTTACCTTTATGAGGATATTGCCCCAATATACCTAACTTACGAGCCCCTGCTTTGTTTTCACATTTTCAAGATTAACGTAAGCGGTATCCAGACCAATATTTTAATAAGCTCCTCGACAATCAGGTGCGTTCATGAAACAACTACAACTATGGTTAGCACAAAAAATACAAGTATCTTTATGTGTTTTATAGCGGATTTAATAATGAATAATCCTAATTAGACGATTCAAAGCATATATCAATTAAATCAAATCAACTAGTAAATCCTAAAGCAAGTAATTTAAGTACAAATAAAAATAATTTCATTGAATTTTAATTATTAAATCAAGGAAATGTGATTGTAAAGGTCTCATATTTATTATAACAATGATACTTAGGTCGTGTATTTATTTTTTGTAAAAATTTAGTCATGTTATGAAAAGGTGAATGTACAAGGATACATAATTATTTTTATGTTTTTATTTAATTTTTTATTTTTATTTAATTTTCTTTCAGTTCTTTTAGTAATAGTTTATTTAAGTTATAACAATATTTATCTAATGTAATTAAAAATATTAAAAAATAAAATAAATAAAAATTACATTTGTCCTTATTCGACCATTTTTTTATAATAATAGGACTAAACTGTTATAAAAACATAAATACACGACCTAAGTGTCACTTTTGTAATAAATAAAGGATCTTGTAGGTATTTTTCTTATAAATCAAATAATTGTAATCACACGTACAATTATTTTATCTAAACATGCAAGATCCTAATATAGAGAAGCTATATGAACATCAAAATATGAAATAAATAACCTCAATTCTATACTAATTTGATCATATAAAAGTATATAATGAGATGAAGTTCACCTTAATCAAAGAGGAGTAAAAGAGAAAGAAAAAAAAACCTGAGTGTTAAACCTTATGTTCCTTAAAAGATGCTTTGTGTTTATATGTCAAATTGTGAGAGAAGAGTGATGTATAAGAGGGATCGATACTTCTGTGTAAAGTAGTGTGCTTAATTTTTTATATAGAGAGGTAAGGATTGAAGTGTGATCGATTATGGATCAATCCATAGTGGGATCGATCCTTCTATTAGGGAGATTGATCACTCTTAATATATTTATCATACAATATTATAATTGATCTAAAGAAGAGCCTACATGTAATGGACTTAAACATATATGAAATTCTATGTATGATAGTTATAAAAAATATACATAAATTACGATTATTCAAAATTTGAGTATTTTTTAAATTTTTTTTTAAAAAGACTTAATATTTTTGATAGACCTGATAACGAACTTAAAGATAAGATTACATCCAAATATTTTGTAAACGAAAATAACAAATACTCGTAATTTGTATTCAATTAAATTTCAAATACATATAACAATAGAGTTCGAGATTGATACAGATATTATTTAGAGCATATATTTTAAATAACAATATTTACTTAACAATTATATCTATTATTAATTATTAAATCTTAAATAATAAATTTTAAATTTATTAAATTTAAGTTATTTTAATTTTTTTAATGTATATATATATTAATTATTTTTATTGTTAAATATAAATAGATAGAATTTTTATCTTTTATTCTATAAGGGTAGTCTAAATAAATGGGGTTTTGCAGTTCCGTACATGATTTGGGTATATATATATATATATATATTAGTAAATGACCCGGGACGAAAGATATTTTCCTTTTATATATATTTGTAAAGCTTTAGAAAATAAAGGAAATTATAAAAGGAGTAATTTTAAAATTTATAACAAAAAATAAATAAATTATATTTTATAATTTTTCTTACACGACCACACTTATGTTCATCTCTCTAATCCCTTTATTGGTGGATGGATTGATGACAATGGACATCAAATCTCAAACAGATCTACTTTACAGTTGGTAGCTGGCTTCATACGGATGGCAAATGAACATCAAATCTCAAACAAATCTAGTCCAGCCCAGAGAGATGGTGAAATGTCATGCAAAGGCCTAAAAAGCCTACTCATCTGCGTGTACCCCTAGCCATTTGATGAAAGGTAAATCATCCCACGTGTTTATCCAAAGAAATTAAGAATATACATGAAGGATCCCCTAACCAAAAATCTGATCGCCCAGGATGAGGGTGAGCAAAATTTGTTGAGATCAACTCATCTCGTACCATCGTAATAAAAAATAAAATAAAAAACTTAACATTTTTAATTTTTGGTTTTTATTAGTTTGATTTTATTCTAATTTTTATACTATTTATTTAAATTTAGTTATTCAGTTTTTAATTTTTTTAAATTTCTAATAATGAAATTAATTTATATATATTTATTTTATTTTAAAAATTTATTTATCACAAATTGAGTTATTATTATAATCAATGTAATAATTAATTATAGATTAAAAATGAGTCATATTACTTTAAACTATAGTTGTTAATTAAAGATAAATAAATAATATGATTAATGTATTTAAGTTGAAAAATTTGATCACTTGTATTTAGATTTAACTTGATAAATTTTATAATCAAATTGAATTAAAAGTAAAAAATATACAATCTGTTTCGATTTAAATCTTAATATATTATAATATATTGTATACTATCAAGATCGAATTATTATTAATATTTTACCTTTAAAATAAATATAAATATTTATAATAATTATAAAGATATTTTTTACTCTTTTAATTTTTTTAATTGTGATTTTTGACTATAAATAATAAATTTTACTATAAATATATTAATTATAAAATTCAAATATATATATGTTGTGTTTTGTACATGATAATATTTCATAAATAAATTTTAATATCAATATGTCATTATCTTATCCAAATACATCATATTTGTTCAAATTTAAATTAGTTTAAATTAATTACATCGTTTGATTGTATTTAGATTAAAAATATTCAAATTCGTTTTGAACCAGATCGAATTTAAATTGATAAAAAAAATAATTTCGATCAATTAATTAGCTTTAATTGTGTTTATACCACAACTTCTAACATAAAAAAGTATTATTTATTATATATATATATATTATTTTAATCATAGAATAATCTTAATCAATAATATAAATACTATTATATTTTAAAATTTAAATTTAATGAATAATTACAAAAATATAAAAAATAAAATTAAACTAAAAGATATATTTATCATTAAATGAATTCAAATCAAATGTTTGAAAATAATTTATTAAAATTTAAATACATGCATGCAACAGTGTAAACATATATATATATATTATTCTTAAAATTATATTCTAATTTAAAAAATTTAAATTTTAATTAATTGAAATTAAAATATATTAAAAAAAATGATTAAAATTTAAAGGTTTTAAATTTATGAATTATAATTAAATTAATATTAAAAATATAATATGTTAAAAAAATTAATAAATAAAATCATTCATAAAAAGTGAGACTTTTTTTTCATAAAATACTTCAACTAATTCAATCTAAAAATAATAATAATAATAATAATTTTAAATAAATTAATTTTTTTAAATTTATTGATTTGAATTAGAATATTAATCCAAAACCAAACCCCAATCATGAATCAGGAGACTCTAAGTTACCAAATTTCTAATTGATGTAATTGAAATTTTGACCATTCAAATTACTTTATGCAATTCGGGAAGCTTCACAAATGTTAATTAAAATTTATTACAACTGAGCTCATTTTAGTACAAAAAAATAATAATAAACATTAGTACAAAAATAATAATAATAAGATTGAAATTTAAAATCAGTTTTACGTATCAATCGATACTATATATAGGATTTTAAGTCGATTTTACGTATCAACCGACTTAAACCACGTGTAGCGTCGATTGATACATAAAACCGACTTAAAATCCTATGTGTAGTGTCGGTTATACATGTTAACCAACGCTACAATTTTATTTTTCTTTAATTTTTTAAGTCAGTTGACACGTAAAACTGACGCTATACGTAGGATTTTAAGTAGGTTCTACGTATCAATCGACTTAAGTCATGTGTAACGTCGGTTGACACGTAGAACCGACTTAAAATTCTACGTGCAGAGTCATTTCTACGTGTTAATTGACTTAAAAAATTAAAGAAAAATGAAATAGCAACATCGATTGACACGTAAAATCGATGCTACATGTACGATTTTAAGTTTATTCTACGTGTCAATTGACTTAAAAAATTAAAGAAAAATAAAATAGTAACATCGGTTGACACGTAGAACCGACGCTACAGACATAACGTCAATCCTACATGTCAACGGACGCTACACAAGTTTTTATTTTTTCTTCTTTCTATCCCATTTTTCAACAAAACGTATTTTCCAGCTGTTATAACCTAAAAACGACGACTCCTTCCTCCATTTTTTCTCATTTTTCAGCCACTTTCGACCAACAATTTCAACGTCGTTTAATAAGTTTTCTTCCTCTCTAATTTCTCTTCTAGATTCCCTATTTTTTTTAATATAATACTCAAAAAATTTATACCCATTTTCTCACTTACAAAACACCATTTTTTCTTTATTTTGTCACTTCATTTACTTTTGTAAGTATTTATATGAATTATTTTACACTTATTATTTATATTTTTTTATTTTTTGTATATTATGTGTTGTTATTTATGGGTATAATTTTTTGTGTTATGTAGGTTTTTTATTTTTATTCAAGTCTAAAAAAAGAAAGTATTTTTATTCATTTATTTATTTTAATAATTTTATGTATTTAAATGTTTGATATATTTTAATTTATTTTTAGCAAATAATTTTTGAAAATTATTTACATGTACATGAAATATATATATATATATATATATATATATATATATATATATATAAAAGATAAGATATATTTTTATATGTATATAATGTTTAATGAATATATTAATATTTATTATATATATAAAATATGTATTTTTAGAATTTGCTTATAAATATAATAATAATGTAATTTACGTTATATATATATATTATAATAAATTTAATTCTCAAGTAATTAATTAATATTTAATTTTTTAATTATTTATAATATTTAAACTCTTTTAAATAAATTTTGATTTTTTCTACTATTATGTAATCGAATAAAGATTCTAAGGATAGTAGAAAATAAGTAAAATATGTAAAAAAAAAAATATATATATAGAATTTAAAGTTGGTTAAACCCGTGAACTGATTTTAAATTTTAAGTCTTCAAATTTAAAGTCGATTCACCTAATCTATTTTAATAGTCTCTTTTGACGTAGTAAAATTTATTTATAAAAATAAAAATTGAAGAAAATCAATGTATAATTTGAAATAATTAAAATTTATAAGTAGATGATAAATACCAAACTTTAGAAATCCAAGGACATTTTCAAACTATTATTTTATTTTATTTCATATTAAAAAATATATTAAATTTTTAATCTTCTTCTATCTCTAACACCAAATATGATATTAAAAATTATATTTTTTATAAAATATTTTTTTTTACTTTTTATCAATTATTATATTTAATCAATTAAATAATTATTAATTAAAAATTTGAAATTATAAAAAAAATTATAAATTCATTAAACAAAATATTATATTTATTATATGAAAATTTAATTAAAAACATAATTAGAAGTACATGAGAATATATTTTTATTTTTATTTCTATGGTGTCAGAGTTTTTTTCATTAATTTATATTATATATTTAATTTTAATTTATTATATTTAATAATATTTTAAGATTTTTTTAAAATTATTATTTTAGTTTATATTAAATTTTTAACCTACATTAATATTTTTTAGTTATTTTATATCATATATTTAATTTTAATTTTTATACGTAATAAAAAATTTAATCATATTTTTAAAATTAAAAAGTGGGAAAAATATTTAGTATAATAAACAGTAGCGCCTCAAATTTAATAAGATACCCTTCATGATATTAAATGTAAGTGTGAGACTCACTATAAATGCTGATGTTCACTTGGATATATTAATTGAACTTATCATTGGCACCTGAGTTTATGTTGTATTCAATTATGTTCCGGACTTCAAGTTGTAATAAAGATTATTAATGTAATTATTAGTAAAAATTACAGTAATTAATTGAATGGTATCAAATTCTATAAAATTCATAATAATATAACTTGATAGATGATACCTCACGTTTTCTTAAACATAATTTCTAATCTCCTTTGCTTTAAAATTTGGTATTGTAATTCTAAATTGAATCACAGATTAGAATTAAAATAAATAAATTATAACTTTTTATTAACTCTTAATTCTAATTCATATCGAAGTAAATATATTATTTTTATTTTTATTAATTTAAATTAATTATATTTATATTATTTTTAATTAATTATACTTATACCTATAATACATGAATAAGTATATATTCAACATTAACCATGCTTTTATCACTCTTACGTTATATTGTTTAAAATAAACACGTAACCACCTCAACTTATAACAAAAAAAATTTAATATAATATTTATAAATTATAAATAAATAAATATAAAAAATTATATTATATTTTACTATAGTTCTAAATTTAATCTTTTAATTAAAAATAATTATTTGTAACAAAAATATAATTAACCATACTAATTTTTAAGGTATTTTGAATTTAAGTAATTATAATAGAAGGAAAATTTAGTAAAATTTTCGAAAATATCAATTTTTCTAAATATTTAAAAATAGAAATAATTCCTAAATTACCAAAAATAGAATGGTTTTTTTTTTCAACTTGCAGAATACAGCTCAAAATAAAAAAACACCGTTGGAAAACAAAACAAATATCGATCGAACTATGTTATATAATAATACAACCGTATTTAGTTCTAACAAAATTAAGAACGATTATTTATTTTTTTGTTTTTAAAAATTATGCTATTTATACTCCCCTAATTAAATTTTTTTTGCATCTTTTACATGCACAATAAAAAAAACATGACAAAGAAAACTCCTTATCTAATAGGGTCAACCACAATTAACACTTTCTCATCACATGCATGAAACTGGAAAAACATAAAATCAAAAATAAAATCAATTTTCTTTTCTTCCATTTCTGTCCTGAAGGAAGGAAAAAAAGGAAAAAGATAGCCCACAAATTACAATTAACGATTCTCAAATCATGTTTCCAAGTTCTAACAAAGCTTTAGTAATACACTAAATTTCTGTTTCATTTCTCAGAAAACTATACTTGTTGATTTCTTCTGAGATCCACAACAACCACACTAACGTTGTCAGAACTTTGCCTAGCCAGAGCCAATTTGGTCAGCAATATGGAGGCATCGGAGCAAGCCTTATCCGAACTCTCAGTCTCGAGCACCACCGGCTCATTACCGGGTGAACTCGCCGGCTTTTGTGCCTTTAGACACATGCGTGCGACACCACAACCTGTGTCGTTTGATACCATATCCCAGAGTCCATCACTTGCCAATATCAAACACTCATCCCCACCCGTTCGATCTATTATCGTCACCTCAGGATCTGGAATCACGTATGGCTTCAAATAACTGTCGCCTATTGCTCTAGACATCGCCAACACGCCTAGTACTCTAGCTCCGTCCCAGTAGATCACTCGGCCTCCGGCTTCTTCAATCCGAGCTAATTCATCTGGTCGATCAGGCTGAGAATGAACAAAAATAATAATAATATATGTCAGCATATTTTATAAACAGTAATAATTAAAAAAATCGACAACGATTATCTCGATAAACTAATGCTCACTTTGTGATCAGAGGATAGAGGGATTGCGACGCCGTTTCGGCAAAGAACAGCGCGGGAATCGCCGCAGTTAGAGACGATGATTTTGTCAGGGGTGACAAGGCCAACAACAGCGGTAGATCCAACGGCGTCGCACTTCGGAGTTCGAAGTTCACACCGGCACGTAGCTGGCTTTCCATTGTTGCGCCACTCTAGAACCTCCTGGTCCATTTTTGCAAAGCTTCGCTTCATGGTTTCTTTCCATTGTAAATCGAGGTTATTTGACTTAATCTCTTGTTTGACTATCTCATGCAAACGATCTCTACACATGAAAGCCACCTGCAAAAATCAAAAATCAAAATCAAAATATAGGTCAGAACAATGAAACAGAAGAATTTGCTAGGGGAAGAAAGAAGAAATCTGAAAAATGGGCTAGAGATTTACATGAGAGCAACCGTGACCGTCATAGACACCAAAAAAGTGAATATCACCCTCCAGTTGGCAAAAACCAGGGTGAATAGACACAGCATCTTCCATATCTCTTCTCCTTCCACAAACCGAAGTCATACCAAACTTAGGGGTCTCAACCTCCATGGGAAAAGGATTTTCACACTGGTTTTTCAATTCAAGAGTTTCTTCAACCTTTAATCTTTCACTTTCTCCGTTTTGCTTTCCTTCGCAGCTTTCAACTTCAATTTTGCAAGATCGCTGACCCAAAGACGACGAAGCATGAATATCGAGCTCTCGGCGTTTTCTGTTAGGCTCCACCTGTGATCCAACCACATCAGCCATGAGAATAACTGGTGGTAAGAGTTCTCTTCGGCGACGCTTTGGAGTTCGAGAAGTTGGTTCAATTAACGCCGTGGGTTCATTTTCTCCAACACCACCGTAGCAAATTGCGGCCATTTTTAAACAATCACTTCTCTATAAACTAAGTATTCAATTTCGAACGATAAATAAGAAAGAGGGTTTAGACTTTTAGAGAGAAAAGGTAGAGAGAGAGCGAGAGAGAGCGAGAGAGAGATAAAATAAGGATGTATGAACTATGAAGCAGACTGAGGAAATAGTCTTGTAGCGAAGCCTTTTTGTGCTTAGAGATGACCGTCCTTAGCCCCTGAAATTAATTCCACGTGGTGATACATAAGCGAAATAGTGCCCATCTTCACCGTCCATTTGGAAGACGACTTTACCAAAATTGACCACGTTATTAGCTTTTTAGACCCTTGTACGTGTACCAATTGCTAATCGAAACGATTGCGACCAAATGGTCCTCTTTACTTGACACGTATGTTGTCCTACAACGACCAACTCTTCCCGCTAATTAAGTGATTGGGTGACTTATTTCTTTTATTCTTAAATTACAAGTTTTAAGCACTTAAAATATATTAATTATTTATTTATTTAACATGTAAAATTAAATACAATAATTTCAAAATATTAAAATAGTTTGTTAGTTGGGATTATACGCAAGATTAAAATAAATAATTAACGTAGGAAGGGGATGCGGAGGGAAAAACATGATTCATTGATATTGATATCTATGTTTCACAAAAAAATAATTTATTTTTTAATTTTTAATTAATTATTATGGTAATTTTAATTTTCGTACAGCTTATTTGAAGGAAAGATTTTATTTTTACTTAGATGGGGAAACAATACTATGCTCTTTTGTGCTCGTCCGTTTATAATTTATTATAGAATAACTCAAGAAATAAAAAAAAAGATATTTATGAACAAGATATTCAAAAAGAAGGAAAATGATCCAATATAAGAATTTTTGAACATTTGAGGATCTCAAATGTATGAATGTTCATGATTACTTATTATTTCAATGATTCATTACTTCAGACAGCATATGATTTTAAACAGTCATAAATTCTATTGGTAAAAAAAAAAAACCCTTCTTTGATGGAATCTTCTTGGATCATAAGTTAATTTATTTTTATATCAATTTCACGAAGAGGTTTATAATTTGTGACGACAGAGCTCGAACCACAAATATTTCTTCCAAGGGGTTGCAAAATATATATTTACAATTACTAAATATTTGATATATGTTTAAAGTAATATTTTAGTTTAAACCCTTATAAAGTGAATATATCTTTATACTATAACACAATAATCTTAAAACTTTCTTATAAAATATGTAAATTTATATAATAAGAAGTTCAACCTTATTTGGATCATAAAGTGTTATTTAGAAAATATGATTATGGAAATAATATAAGTATCTATATATTATAAAACAATAAGCCTAAAACTTTTTTTTAAAATATGTAAGTTTAAGAATTACTATCGAGTAAAATTTAAAATACATAGCTCTAAATTTATTATTAAAAAAAGTGGGTATATTTTTCCTATTCTTAATAATTATTATTTACTTATGATTTAAATGAATATAACTCAAACTAGTTCGACAAAATAATACTATTAGAAAAATAATCATAAAATAAATTAAAATAATTATTGAAGCAAAAATATTAAAGTAAAAAAATAAAAACACTAGATATTTAACGAGGTTTGATATAAATATCACCTATGTTATCGGGCGTTGTTGACCACTTCCACTATCTTCAAATGTATAAACTCCAAAATTACACCTAGTTGAGCAAAATTAAGTTAATTAATTACCCTTACAAAATAGAAGAAAATTTAAATTTTTTTGGATATTTTAGAAGTGGAGGAGGGGGCTTTATTTACAACCTAAAATACAATACACATCTTCATTCTTAATCAATGTGAGACTTTTTCAATTTGTTCGCTAAGGAGCTATACAACATTTACTAATATTGGATCCAATCAAGTAAATAAACTATTTGTATTATACCCACAATAAAAAACACTATAACACCTTTCTAAGCCAACTCACAAATTGAAGAGAAATATAAATACTCAAAGAGAAAGCTCTCAATTCACACTCAAACTAAGAATAGAAATACTTATTTGTGTTTTTATAGGATGATTAAACCAAATGCAAGGTAGACTATTTATAGTCTTCACCGTGTAATATACACTACACAAATATAAAACTAAAAAATAATTCTAACCATACAAATATTATCACATTCTACACATTTCTCTTTTTTATATTCTTTAACTACTCCATTTATTTTTCTGCATCCTTCAACCACTCCATTTATTTTTATACATCCTTCAACCACTCTATTTATTGTGTTGGTGTTAATTTTCAACACTCATCCTCAACACCAACTCTCTATGAAGAAAAGCATTCTTCATATTCATCTACTATTTTGCATCTGATTCCCTCCAACTATTGGGTGTGCCTTTTGATTCCACTAGTTATTCTAACCCATTATCCACTACTTATTTGATGAGGTACGACCCCATGAAAGATTAATGGTTTGCTTACCAATTACCATTCCATTTAGACTCTCAATTACATCCTCAACATTTTTCCTATCAATAAATTGTACAAAATCACATGCCTTTTCCAACTGGTATTTTATCAAGAATTAACTCATAAAATTGGCCAAGTACTTGCTTTAGCATGTCATCACTGACGTTTGGATCCAAACCACCAACAAAATTGTTGTATTATTTGGATCATTCTCGGCTTGGTTTCCTTGAGTATTAGGATATGAACCACTCTGTTTTATGGTAGCACACTTCTTGTTGAAACCAGGTCCAACATGCATAGGCCTAGTAGAACAATACTACCCATTCATTTCTGTCATGGCTCGCAATAATTCACTCTCATCACCAAACCTAGCAAACCGAGTTATCTTTGTTGTAGGACCAATTAACTCATCAAGTAATTCAAAGAAACGCCACTTGCTAGGTCCTACACCTACAGTAATTTTAGCCTTCCCATTCTTATACTTCTTCTTCACAATATCAATTCAATTCTTACAATGAATATCAGTCTTAGGATTCTTTGAATAATCCTCTCTATTATTCACAATATCAGCAACCTTTTTCCAACGTTTTTGCTTGAGATTCTCTCTACTCAATTCCACATATCTTTCACCCCAAGCATCAATCAGTACTGTCATAACACCTTCACTCCAATAATCCTCTATTCCACCTCTTCCATTAACATTCCTCGTCTGTTGCTACTATGGGATCGGTAGGGCTAGGGTTAGGTTATTCTAACTCGTTTGTTGTTTTAAAGGTACTGTCAATACCATCGTCACTATTATCAAACCGTTCGAACTCGAAGATGACTCCAGAGATCTACTCTCCGATGAAGAATATGATTGGATCTTATCGTATTCCTCCCATGGAATCTTATAACTAGTAACATCATTCATTGCAACATCAGATCTTGTGCTATCATAACCTGATCTCCTTGTTAATCTATCTGATTTTCTGTCACCATTAGACTTTATAGAAGATGTGCCTTATTCATAGTTGGAATCCCTGTTACCTAGGTCTATCCACCAGTCAGATGGAATAGGAAGCTCTGCGGTTGTTACCAAGATTTTTATCTCTATCTCTCTAGCAATCTTTGCGCAAAGAGGAATTGGTGTCTCTTTCCTCATCACGCCATCGATCATGACTACTAGTTTCTATATCCACTTAGAATGGCCTAAACACATCCTTTTTCTTCTGGATATCATGAACCTCTTCACTATTTCTTGATAATTTTGTGATGTCTAAGCGATTATCAAAGGAAGGATTTGAGCTGTGAGGGCTTCCCATAGTTGTCTTTTCCAACTTAATATTTCCTAGCTTTGGTAGAAGCCATTGTGGTGAAAGTGAAATAGGATTATCAGATCCCAGAATATCTTTGGCCTTTCTTCCCTAAGTAGAGGTATCTGTCTCTTCCCACTGATTATTGGTTGAACCACTAGTAGTTGTCTTTTTTATCCCATTCAATAAGTAGATCATGATATGCACTTTTCTCAGTAGTAGAGTTGCCAAAAACATTCACAGTTATAACTGTGAAAGCTAATTCTTCTTCCTCTATAACGAATAATTCTTTGGTATCACAACCATCTTTGCTATTCTCCTTAGAACTGGAAGTAGCTATATTAATTTCAACATGTTTTTTCTTACTCCAATAATCCTTTGCCATGTGACCCATCTTCCTATAATTGTAACACTTATCATCAAATTTTCTGTTGTTACTACGATTCTTCCAAGCTCTTACTGGACAAAAGCTTCATTTTTCTTTGGGAAATTTTTCCTTTGTCGTCATCCTTCTTAGATCCACTACCATTGTACCGCTTGAAAGTGCCTCTGGTTTTGCTGGTGTAGAGCGCTTCTTCTTCACCCTTCAGCGAGACTCCTCCCATTTGCTTAGTCATAGCTTTTTGATCGATCAACAAATTTTCAAACTCAACAAGATATAGTTGTGTCAGCCATCCTTGTATAGCGGTAACAAACCCTCGATATTCAAGTCTCAAACCATGGATAATTATTCTCTTTATCCTAGTTTCCCTAATAGGAGCTTTCAGATCTAACTTATTTCGTGGCATAATGATTTCACCTTGTGAAAGTAATGGAAAATTGTCATGTCACGTTACGCGATAGCAACTCTTTCTCGGGAAGTTTTAGTCTTGTATCATTCTTCTTTGAAAAGAATGTAACAAGAGTGTCCCATGTTTCCTTTGGTGTTTTGGCATCTTGAATGTGCTCTAACATTTCTTCTTCAACTGTGGTCTTTAAGGAAAATATCGTTTTGCTTGCTTTAATTTTCCACTTCCGCAAGATGCCATTTGCATCTTCCACTGTTGGTTATGTAACTTTTTCACCACCAATAACCTTCCACAGGTCTTGATCTTGTAGGTAAGACTTCATACATGTTTCGCATGTGTTATAGTTTTTATTCTTAAGCTTCTTAATTCCTCCAACTACTTGAAAGTCCTTCATCGTGTCGGCAAGACTTTGACTATATTGAACAAGCTTAACTAAGAAACTTGTAGAATACCAAACTCTTCACAACTCAAGATAGCTCCATTAAGAACAATCATTAGCCGTTCTACTCTGATATCAATTGTTGAGTAAAATTTAGAATATATAACTCTAAATTTATTAATATTGGATCCAAACAAGTAAACAAACTATTTGTATTATACTCACAATAAAAGATATTATAACACATTTCAAAGGTAACTCACAAATTGAAGTTAAATACAAACACTCAAAGAGAAAGCTCGTAACTCGCACTCAAACTAAGAATACAAAGATTTATTTGTTTTTTATGGGATGATTAAACTAAATACAAGATAGGCTATTTATAGTCATCACCATTTAATATACACCATACAAATATAAAACTAAAAAATAATTCTAACCACATAAATATTATCACATTCTACACGCTTCTCTTTTCTGTATCATTCAACTACTCTATTTATGTTTCTACATCTTCAATTACTTTATTTATTGAGTTTATGTTAATTTTCAACAAATACAATGTTATTTAGATCATAAAATGTTATTTAGAAAATATGGTTATGAAAATAATATAAGTTGCAAGATTACACCGCTTGAGTGACGAGACAGGACGTTATTAAAATGAAAATCTTTTCTAGATCAAAGGCATTTTTATCTAGAGAAACTAATATATTTATCATCAAATTTAATTTACTTGTATAACTTTATTACTTAATTTTATGTAATAATAATTTTATTATTAAATTTTTTTAATGTTATAAATCTATTATTTTCATGATAAATATAATATCAAACTCTTTATTAATAGTAAATATACAACCAAAATATATCACATTAGTGGTATATATATAATACTTATATTTGATGATAAATTTATAACATTAATAATAATTTGTTAGTTAATTTGTCATGGCTCAAAGTTGTAAACTTATTCAATATTTTAAATTTAGTAATATATTTTTTAATTTAATTTTTTATTTATTTTAAAAATGATGTAGAATAATGTTTTGAAAAATATCTAATATTATTTTTATGAGTTTGTTACTTTCATATTCTTATAATTCAATTTTTATTATTTATTTTTATGTATTAGTTATCTTAGTAACATTAATATTTATATAAAAAATAATTAATAGTAATTAATATTTATGATTAATCTATATTCTAATAATACTAAAGAGGAATTAATTGTAATAATACGTTGATTAATTTATATATTATTATTAAGTTAATAATAAAAATTAATAAATTTGTGTATCTATATATGTTTTTAAGAAAAGATATTTATCTTATTTTTGTCTATTCTTATCTCTAAAACATTAACAGTTTTTTCACTAATTTTATCTTCTATTCAACTTATCTTATTTACAGTCATTTTACTCTTAAACTTTACTTATTTACTTTTATTTTATCTTAAATATGAAATACCTTTTATAATCATTTATCAAACTATTAGTGTTATTAATATAAATAATTATCAAAGTGTTAATTTTTATGTGTATTTAATAGTAAAAGTTGTCGCTAAAAGAGTTGTGATACTTAAAAATAATTTGTTCAATTATTGTAACAAGATCAAGATTGAGTTTTTTTCTACATTCAAATAAAAATATGAAATTGAGTTGCAAGGGGTGTAAAATATAAAAAGAGAAGTTAAAGAAGAAATAAATAAGTTCAATAAAATATTAAAATATATTTTTAAGAACTTAAAAAAATAAATTAATATTTTAAAGATATAAAGATTAAAAAAATATTATAAATATTTATTTATATTAATCATATTTAAAAAATAACTAATAAAATAAAAAAAATATTAAATTAATATTTTATAATATAAATATTATTAAAATATCATACGAGAAAAAGAAAAGAAATTAGAATTGAAGCGAACCCACTTTTAAACATATGCTTATTTGTTTTTCGCTTTTTGTTGGGTATCTATTCGTATCACCACGTGGTTGGACCTAGAAGAATAATAGTCGTGTTAGATTAGCAATTCCACACGCGTCGATCCGTTTCCGGGTTTTCATCTTTCTATTCGACTAGATATTATTTATTGTTCCTCTATTATATTCGCTATCAAATAATTTGTTTTATTTTATATCAGTTATTTAAAAAAGATATTAATCTTAAATTTTATTTATTTAAAATATTATATTATTACATATAGATAATTTCTCTTATTTAATTAGTATTGTTGTCTTTTACGACCAACTATTAATGTAGTAGCGCAAAGATAATATCTAAGTGGGTATTTGTTATGAATGTTATTTTAAAAACTTGCGGTGATTTTTACACCTTTTTTAAAAATATATTATTTAATATAAATTTTAAAAATTAATAAAAATATAAATAAATATAACTTAATTGGTACATAAAAACATATTAAAGATAAAATTTTTTTTTTTTAGTTTTTACATTAAATATAGTGGGATAATAATTGAAAATCATATATTTAAATTACTGTACAAACATGTGTAATCCGTTTCAAATAATATAATAATAATAATAATAAACAACTTACGTAGCCTTGTCATTTATTCTTTAGTGAAGTAGTTTCGTAAACCTCATACATCTGGTTCTTTGTATAAGAGGTGCTTAGACAAGTGAATGTTGAGCTCTGAAAACAATGAGTCAAGTTGATTAACATATTATATATATATATATATATACATGTGTGTACCAAGCCTTAAGGATACGTATGTAGAAACTACTAAGAACATTAGCTTATTTTGAGGTGGCGGCAAATTTTATTCGAGTGTTATTTCTATATTGTATTTATTAGTAAGTTAAAAAATATTATATATTCTCAAAAAATTAATAAAATGCAATATATATATATG
Source organism: Hippophae gyantsensis (assembly GCA_030763125.1). Classification (NCBI taxonomy): domain Eukaryota; kingdom Viridiplantae; phylum Streptophyta; class Magnoliopsida; order Rosales; family Elaeagnaceae; genus Hippophae; species Hippophae gyantsensis. The sequence goes on from CM061030.1 coordinate 31,155,258, forward strand.
TTTAAAAATTACACAAATTTTTAATAAATCAGATTTATGAGAAAATAAATATAGATAAAATAACACGCATAAATTTGATACGGAGTTCGACCAATTTTGTTTACGTTTTCGAATCTCCTGCAGGTCTTTTACTAAAAAGGAAAAATTATATAAAATATTTACAACACTTACAACTCAGAAATCAATTATACTTAAGAAAAGTACTTTTATTTTTTTTTCACAAAAACTTTTTTTCTTTAAGCTTTTCTCTCAATTAGATTTTGATAATTTGATGATTAATTCATTACAATTATACATCTATATTTAGTGAGATTGACTCCTCTTAAATTAAAAATTTCTTAAATTATTCCTTGAATTAAGTATTGATTTACTCCTTAAATTAAAGGTGGTCATTCCTTGATTTACTTTTTAAATTAAAGGTGATCACTCATTGATTTATTCTTGATTTGCTCCTTAATTTTCTCCTTGAATTAAGGTCCTTGATAACAATCTCTCACTTGAAGACTGATTTTAATCTGTCTTCATATCTCGATTAATGTAGCAGATTTTCTAGCCTTGTTACTCTAACAGACAATTGAAGTTGAACACAACTTCAGTTTGTCAATAGTCACCACCTTTGTCAATATATCTACTGGATTTTTCTTCCTTAAATCTTCTCTAGTATTAACACATTATCTTCTAATAGAGATATGATGAAATGATAACAAAGCCCAATATGCTTGGTTCTATAATGAAATGTTGAATTCTTCGCCAAGTGTATTGCACTTTAACTATTATTGTGTAGAACATTCTTCTCTTATTTGAATCTCAACTCAGTTAATAAACCTTGAAGCCATATCATCTCTTTACTAGCTTCAGTCACTACTACGTACTCAATCTCTATAGTGGATAGAGTGACAATCTTCTATATTTGTGACATCCAACTAACAACTATAGTTCCAAAAATAAATATATAACTGATAGTGCTTCTTCGACGATCAACTTCACCTCCAAAGTCTACGTCTACGTAGCCTTGTACTTCTAACTCTCTTTTACTAAAGTACAAACACTTCTTTGTGGTGCCTCGTAGATACCTCAAAATCCATTTGACTGCTCCCAATGAGTTTTTTTTAGATTTGATATAAACCTACTAGCAACTCCCATTACATGGCCAATGTATAGTCTCTTACAGACCATAGCGTACATCAAACTTCCAATGGATGAAGCATAAGGAACCTTAGCCATAATTCTCTCTCTTCCTTCATCTAAGGGGATTGATCCTTGGATAGGCGAAAGTGATTGGCCAAGGGTGTGTTAATTGGCTTGGCATCACATATGTTGAATTTCTACAAAACATGGTTGATGTACTCTACTTGAGATAACTACAAGGATTCTCTCTTCTTATCTCTGGTGATTTACATTCAAAGAATCTTTTTTGTTGGACCCAAGTCTTTCATGTCAAACTCCTTTGACAATTGCTGCTTCAACCTTTTGATATCATCCATATCTGAACTTGTTACTAACATATCATCAACATAAAGTAGTAAAGTGATATAACTAGACCTATATCTCTTAAAGTAGCAACAGTGGTCGGCATTGCACTTATGGAAACCTTCCTTGTGCATGAAGTTGTCAAACTTTTTGTACCATTGTCTCGGGGCTTGTTTTAGGCCATACAAACTCTTTTTAAGTCTGCATACCATATTCTTCTTCCTTCTTTTTGAGGAACCTTCTAGATGGTACATGTATATCTCTTCATCTAAGTCTCCATGAAGGAATGCAGTCTTCATATCCAACTGTTCAAGATGAAGATCTTCAATGGCTACAATACTTAACACTGATTTGATAGTATTGAGCTTCACAATAGGAGCAAAAATTTCAATGTAGTCAATTTCTTCCTTCTGCTAAAATCCTTTGACAAATAGTCGAGCTTTGTATATCTTAGAACCATCGTGCTCCTTTTTCACCCAATACACCTATTTGTTGTGAAATGCCTTCTTTCCTATGGGTAACTTAGCTAGTTCCCATGTTTGGTTGGAGATGATAAATTTCATTTCTTCTTTCATGGAAAGTTCCCACTTGTTAGAATCTCGAGTTTAACAAACTTCATCATAACATTCAAGCTCTCCTCCATTAGTCAGCAACATATAGTTCGTGTATCTCATGTTAGGCACATGACACTACGCCAAAATATACCTTTAAAGTCGATTAGGTGAATCGACTTTAAATTGGGAGACTTAAAATTTAAAGTTCTTTAAAATCTGTTAGGTGAATTGACTTTAAATTTGGAGACATTAAATTTAAAGTTAGTTCACCGTGTGAACCAACTTTAAATTATGTATTTTTTTTTACACATTTTACTCATTTTCTACTATACTCAAAACTTGTATTCGATCACATAATAGCAAAAACCAAAACTTGTTTAAAAGAGTTTAAATACTATAAATAATTGAAAAATTAAAAATTAATTAATTACTTGAGAATTAAAATTATTACAAAAATAATAATTTACATACAATACATATATATATATATATTTAACTTAAATTGCAAATAAAATGATGTGACTTTTTTGAATTAAAATTATTAAAATAAATAAATGAATAAAATATCTTCTTCTCTTCTAAGTTTGAATAAAAATAAACAACCTACATAACCTAAAAATTTATACACATACTCAATAATACATAATATATATTAAAATAAAAAATATATGAATAATAAGTGTAAAATAATTCATAGAAATACTTACAAGAGTACATGAAGTGACAAAATGAAGGAAATGAAGAAAAAAAAGTGTTTGGTAAGTGAGAAAATGAAGAAAAATAGGTATGAAAAATTTGAGTATTATACTAAAAAATAGTGGATCTAGAAGAGAAATTAGAGAGGAAGAAAATCAAATAGATGGCACGGGAAATGATGGTCGAAAGTGGCCAGAAAAGGAGAAAGAAAATAATGGGTGATTTTTCTCTACAAGGGAGGAGGAAAACACGAGCTAGCATTGTCGATAAATGGGGGAGAGAAGAAGATAAGGGAAAAAAAGATACCGTCGATTGACACGTAGAACCAACGCTACACGTAGGTTTTTAAGTCGGTTCTATATGTCAACCAATGCTACACGTGGCTTAAGTTGGTTGACACATAAAACTGAATTAAAATCCTATGTGTAACATTGGTTGACACGTATGACCAATGCTATTTTTTTAAATTTTTTAAGTTCATCTTTTAGCATACCAACTTAAAATAAATTATAAGTCGATTTTTCCCAAAAATTGACTTTAAATCCTTACTTAATTGCTTCTTTTTGTAATAGTGTGAGTTCGAGAAGACCTTCTCAATACAGGAGCTGGAGTAAGAGGCTATGGTGTGTCACACTGTTGCATACTACTCTGTCCAACAAATTCCTCTGGTTGACGACTTGTTACAATTGGTTCCATCACGAGACTATCTAAGACATCATTTGCACCTGCAAATACTAACTCATTATGCTCTGAGTCGTTGGTGTTTCTTTTATGCATATCCTTATACATCATCATTTCGTTGAAAGTCGTATATTTGCTACAGATCACTTTCTTATTTTTGTCATCCCAAATGCGGTAGCCAAACTTATCCTCACCATAGTCGTTGAAGGTGCATTTCTTGGATTTGGGATCAAGTTTATTTCTGCCTTGATCATTGATATGCACAAATGTTACACAACTAAAAACTTTTAGATGTGATAGTTTTGCCTCTTTTCTGCTTCATATCTTCTCTAGTATTATGTGCTTCAATGGAACAGGTGGGCCTTAATTGATCAAGTAAGCTATCGTGTTGATTACTTCTACCCAAAAATGTTTCGATACACTTGATTGTTTATGAATGCTTTTGGTTTTTTCTATCAACGTTCGATTCATACGTTCAACTACCCTATTGTGTTTAGGCGTGCCTGGCATAGTTCTCTCCATTCTGATCCTATACTTATAGCAGAAATTTTTGAATATGGTTTCTTTATATTCACCACCATTGTTAGTTCTAAACTTTTTGATCTTCAAACCTGTCTCATTTTCAACTGTAAGAATTAGAAGTGTTGGTTATTTTCGTGAACAAAATATTTACCTGTAAACTTATTTTTAGGCCTGCTATCAAGTCTATCAAGAAAAGTTGAATAAATATTCGAGTTTTAGATATTCGTAATTTAATGTTAGAGTCAAAAAGATGTGATAAAAAAAGGATAATGATTGAAACAAAGGAAAAAAACATTCAAAATCTAGTGAAGAACAAAAACAACGGCAAAATGAAGAAAACATTAAAAAAGGTACAGTGGTATAGTCAACAGCAAAGTTAATATATATATATAACCGAAACGTAAAAGTCATTCAAAAAGGTAGTGGTATTTGCAACAGTGAAGGTGAGATCAAAGTTAGTGGTATTTGGTGGTGAGATTAAAGCTACTTAATATATATATACATATATGATATTTGCGATAGTAAAGTCAAAAATATAATCATTATATATAGATATAGCATAGAAAATAATTAATATATAAAAAATTAAAGAGATTGATTAATATCAATTGATATCATATTATAGATATTTATTAATAAATTATTTAATATGTTTTATCTTTATATGACTTCTTTTTTATTAGATTTATATATGTTCAAATCAGATAATTTTACGTGATCATAATTAAATTTTAAAGAAGTTATTTTTATTGAAATTATGCTTAATCTTTTTTTTCTAGAATTTGCTAGTTGATCTTATTTAAGGGAGATATATTTTGAATCATCTAGTTAGGATTATTCATTGTTAAATCTATTCTAGAACATATACGGGCACTTGTGTTTCTTTTTGTGCTAACCTTTTTGTAGTTCATTTGTGAACGATATGATTGGCGGGAAGTTTATTAGAACGTTGGTCTGGAAACCACTCACGCTAACATTAGAAACTGTGAAAATAGAGCAGAGGCTCGTAAGTAAAGTACATTGGGGTAATATCCTATGGAGGGTAGCATAAGACCGAGTTTGTACTTGAATATTTGATTTTTATAGTGGAAAGTTAGGTGGTCCGATGGACCGATGGTTTTTCTTTTAGGTCATGGTTGTGGCCTAGATTGTTTCCACCTAAAAATATTGTGTGTTATTATTTTATTTCTGCACTTTACTCTTACACACGATTGCATGTCTAGTCGCTTTGTTTAGGTTATTAAATTATAAATTGATAAAAATTAAAAATAACCTATCCACCCCCTCTAGGTTAATCAGATCCATATTTTATAAACTTTCATCAACTATAGCTTTTCATCTTCTGAAAGCCTCAAATATTTTAAACTTATGCTTTAGAAAGTAAATTCATACCTTCCGAGAGTGATCATAGATGAAAGTCATGAAGTAGTGTCTCCAACCAATGGATAAGACGATCGTTGGTCCCCAAACATCATAGTGAATAAGCTCTAGCCTTTCCTTCTTTGGGGTTCTGCCACTTGTTTGAAAGTTGACTCTCTTTTGCTTTCCAAGTATGCAATCTTCGCACATGTCTATCTCCGCTGACTGTAGATCTAGAAGTTTTCCCTTTGAATGCATAATCTTTATCCCCTTCTCACTCTTGTGGCCTAGTTTTTGGTGCCACAGATTTGGTGTTTCATTGCTAGCTACAACTATGATCAAACAATGTGCCCCTACTGTCATATAAAAAGTGTCACTCTTTTTTCCTCGAGCAACCGTCATTACACCCTTTGAAATCTTCCAATTATCACCATGGAAGATCGTAGTGTAGTCTTCACTAACCAACTATTCTATTGAGATTAAGTTCATTCTTAGGTCGAGAATATGCCTGACATCTTTCAACTCTCAAATAGACTCGCTCAACTTAATCTTCACTACACCTTTGCCAATAATAGTACACGGTTGATCATAACCAAGATATACCTTTCCAAGGTTTCTAGGGACATATTTCTTGAAGAATTATTTCTGTGAAGTAGCATGGAGCGATGCTCCAAAGTCTAACATGCAAGATTCTTCCTTGCTCTCCAAAGAGCATATTAATGCATCATCTCTTCCCGAGTTGGAAGTAACATTTGACTATGCCTTCGCTTCATGGTAGTTCCATGATTCCAACATTTGACATTCTTTGAGCTATGAGAATTATTGGAATTCTTGGAACCTCTTGTCCTTTAATCTATCTCGGTAGTTTGTTTTGTCACATCCATTCCCTTTGGTTGAATTTCTTCCCCTTGACTCTATATGCAAAACTTAAGAGGTTGACGATTCATCTGACTCTCTACGTCAGATCTCTTCATTGAGAACCAAATCACAAACATCATTAAATTTCAACTTATTGCTTCTTGACGAGCTATTCACAACCATGACAGTAACATTCAAGCTTTCTGGTAGAGAAGATAAAAGTATCAATACTTATACTTCCTCATCAAATTCAATTTCAACTGAACTCAATTGGGTTGTGACTGTGTTGAGTTCATTAAGATGTTGAGCTACCGATGCGTCTTTTGTCATCCATAAATTGAACAAATGCCCCATTAGGTGCACTTTGTTTGAGGTCGATGACTTCTCATACATATTGGAGAGAGCTATCATAAGACCCGTCATGATCTTTTCCTTTACTATGTTCAAAGCAACAATGTAGAATAGTGTCAATCGAATAACTCTGAGGGCTTTATGTGTAAAAGATTCCAATCTTCTTCTTTAATAGTCTCTGGCTTCTTCCTTGAGAGGGGTTAATAGAGACTTCTTTGATACAAATAATCCTCTATCTGCATTTTTTCAAAACCCAAAATATGTGCTTTCGAATTTCTCGAGTTTCATCTTTCCTTTATTTGTGGTCATTGCTCCCACTTGACTTTTTTTTGGATCATTTTTGACTATTCATGTGAACCACCATGTATTAGAAAAATTTTGTCGACAAACCAATATCGCAAACAAAATTTTACTATTTACATAATTTACTATTCATATGAATAGTAATCTTGTAGAAAATTGACAAAAAATTACCACAAAAACTCTAATACCAATTATTGGAAAATTACGCAAATTTCTAATAAGCTAGATTTATGAGAAAACAAATATAAACAAAATAATAAATAAATTTGATAACAGAGTTCAACGAATTTTGCTTACGTCTCCAGATCTGTTATAGATCTTTTACTGAAAGAGAGAAATTATACAAAATATTTACAACATTCATAACTCATAACTTAATTACACCTAAAAAAATTGTTCTTAATTTTATCTCACTAAAATTTTTTTCTCAATTGAATTTTAATAATTTAATTATTAATTCATTATAATTATACATCTATATATAAAGAGATTAACTTTTATTAAATTAAAAATTTCTTAAATTAAACTTTAATTTATTCTTTAAATTAAAGATAATCACTTCTTAATTTATTCTTTAATTTATTTATTGAATTAATTTTCTTATATCAATCTCCATCTATATATATATATAATATTTTGAAATGTAACTTCGATTAATTACGTGTTTATTATTAAGCTAAAACGTGTTTTAGCTACAAAACCAAGTCAAACCATTTTAAAAAGTTTGTTTTTTGTTTTTTTGAAAAATTGCTGCCAAAGTTCACAGACGTATGGGACATAATTCATATGAAATTTACAATAGTATTACACTTAATTTACGTGAGTTAACATCTCATCAAAAAGTACATGTCTTTGTTTATTGAAAAATTAATTATTTTATATATTTAATATATTTTCAAGTCACTTATTTTATTTTTCATTATAATTTAATATAATTTTTTAAAAAAAATTACAAAACTTTTTAATCAATCAATTAAAATTCTAATATTATATTAAAATTATAATAAAAAACAAAATTTCTTAAATACTTAAGTTATTTTAAGAATGATCGATAATAATTATATATATATTATTTTTTTTATAAATTTTGATTTTATATATTATATCAATTAAATATTTTAAAATTAATATATTGAGATTTTTAACATCAAAATTTCAATTTTAATATTTTGATAAAATTGTTAACAAAATTATGGTGTTATTTTTTAAAATTAGGGACATATTCCTAAAAATGATTAATAAAATAAAATAAATTAATGAGGATAATATTTATTATAATTATTTTTATTATTTTAATGATAAAATTGCATATTCGTTACATTCATAAAATTGATTATATAATAATATCATTATTATTAAAAAAATAATTTATAAATAAGAATTTTAACTAATAATAATAAAATATAATATAATTGATATTAATTATAAAATTAATATTTTATGTTTTTTATTATAATAATTAAAATTAATGTGATTAATAAAATATTATTATTGTTATTTGTATTTGACCACATATTTGCTTTGGTGTGGGCTCTTGAGCGTAAGAAGCACGCGTCTTAAAGGGCGTGAAAAAGGTAGACGCCGACAGTAGACACTTTTAAGTGGAAATTATTCAGCGAATGGAGTCCGTTTAGGAAGATTTTGACACGTGTTGAACCAAACTTCAATGGTAATTGACAATTCAAAATGTTTAAAGGGGTGTTATTACTCCTTTACGACACGTATCTCAAACTGACATGGTGTGAAAGGTCCGTTTGGTCAGGTCTGCCCCACTGCTAGTCTGCTACAAGGTCTGAGAAAGTTTTACGTGGAAACGTACGTACAAGTAACAAGAAGAGTCCATCAATTTCATATTTGACGTCTTCACCTTTTATATGAGTAGTTTTATATGTTTTTAGGTTTTTATTTTTCTATATTTTTGTTGCTTATTATAATAAAATTTATTATTAAATTAATAATAATTTATTTATTTTTAAACAATGATAAAATAAATATGAAATAATAATAAAGATATTTAAAATTATTATTATAATAGAAATATATTAAATATTTATTTTTCAATTATATTAAAATAAGTTATTTATTTAAAAATATTATTATAATAATATTAATATTCATAAAGATATATAAAAATTTCGTTCATTCCATAAATAAGTAAAATCCATGGGAGATTATAGATGATTTTTATATTAGATAAAAAAATTTAAATTTAGTAAGATATGGGATGGATTATGGATTAATATTTTTAAATTTATTTAATTTGTATTTATAAAAATATATATTTTTATATTTTTGTATAAATTTTATGAAATTATTTATTAAATAATTTTACAATTGATTATTACATAATAAATTATAATAAAATAATTAAATTAGATGAAACGTTTATCTTTTCTTGTAATATTTACTTTGTTTAGCTTTTAAATACCTATAATTCAATCTCACAATTATTACATTTTCTTATTTATTACAAACATAAATATATCCATTAAATAAATGTATAAGTTTATAATTTTTAAAAAAATTTATTTAAAAAATTATGTATTTATGATAAATAACTTTTAATATATTATATAAATTTATCCGAATTAATCTATATGTATAATAAATTAGATTAAATCAAATAATTACGATGTATAGATCTATTACGAATTATATAAACCTTAAAAATTGAATCAAATTATAAATTTATTAAAATATAAAAATTTGAAGCATGTACACCCTAACTATCCATAATATTGTTTAAAATATCAATATATATCACCTTACTTCATAAAGAAATAAAAAAAATTCCCACACGTTGAGACAGTTGAGAAAGTGATCAATCTCCCGATTATTATTTTTTTGCGTTTACTAAAAATTAAAATTAAAATATCAATGAAATCAAATATTTTTAAAAAATATTAAAGAAAATATAAAATTAAAAAATTAAAATAAATTATATTTTTGTAATTAAATATTATAAATTTAAGAAAGAAAATCAATACCAATAAAAATATAAAAGTAACAAATAAAAATAACTTTTAAATTTATGGGATCTTATTTTTTTAATATGTTTTCTTTAAGTAAATAAGATAATTAAAATTACTATGCTTCTTTATTAGCAAACATAGCCTAAGATTAATAGATATAATTTATTTAAGAAAGAAAAGAAAAAAATAAATATAATTGTAATAACTTCTTAAATTTTATTCAAACAATGATACTAGTAGAAATATTAATTATATATATATTTATATATATTTTTTATTTTTAAATTATTTATATTCTAAGAATTATTTTAGAATATAAAGAAGTGATATGTTTTTTAAGATAATTATGTCATGTCACCTGACATGACATGTAAAATAAGTATAAATTTATGTATTTATAATAAAGAATTTTTATAATAATATAAAAATATAATAAATAATTTATATCATACTATAAAATTTTTAAAATATTCTTAACTAACGGTGTGGAAAATATTACTCATATTTGATGAAGAAAATTGTGCCCAAATAGTTTTTTAGGTTTTTCTTTCCTTTTCTTTGACTAAAATAGTTTTTAAGTTTGACACCTCAATATCTTAATTTAATTATTTATTTTATTCACATGTCAAATATTATGTGGTAGGGACTATTGACCTACCTTGGTACCAGCACCTAGGAAAAAATTTGTATCCTGCAGTATAAAGGAAATCACCAGTACTATTGTTTTGTGTTTTTGCCAATTCACCGGTTTAGGTACCAGTACCACAATTGGTTAATAATATATGATAATTAAGAGTACGTGATATATTAATTTTATAATTATTTAACTGATTAAATTTAGTCGAATAATAAAATAAATTACTCAATTTGTCCAAATTTTCTAATTTTGTTAGTGTTTTTCATTTAATTACACACTTATTGGCACGTAATTGGTTTTGAGGGATTTTTTTTGGGTTTTTGGTTTTCACTAATAATTTTAGGAAATAAAAAAATAATTTTTTAAATCATATTTTTTATATGATTCAAATATATGATTTAAATAAAAAGTAATTACGTCAAAAATTGTGTGATTTTGTTGAGTCCAAGAGATCCTTTCTATATGGCTTCAATTCCACATAAACATCTCGAGAGAGTGTCCATTTTCTATACCAAAATAAAACAGTTTTCGTTTCTTTGGCCACCAATTTGAAGGATTCAAATGGCTAAGAATGGAAGTGTAAGGCTTAGAATGGAGAGAAAATGACAATAAAATGTGTTTGGGTTTGGGTTTGGGTTTGGGTTTGGGTTTGTTGAGAAAAGAAAACCATTGGAAACCTAAAAAAGCCCATGAAAAGTTAATCACGTGACTGATTAAGTGAAAATTTTAACAAAATTGATTTTTTTTGACTAATTGAAACATTTATTTTATTTATTGGATTAAATAATCTAATCACCTAAATAATTACAAAAGTAACATGCTATTTATCCTTAGTTACGACTATTTTTACACAAATTCCAAATATATGGATAAAATGCACAAACTTTTTATATAAAAGATAATTTTTTTAAATATTTTTATTTACATATTTATCATATATTAATAAAATATATAATATTATATTATAAATAATAAAGATATTGATACTACTTGCCATGAAATGCATTAGCGATGATAGAATTTCATCGATAACACTTCTTTTTATATCTATAATATATATAAAATTTTAAATTATATTTAAAATAATTTTAAATAAAAATATTTTCATATTTTAAAGTAATAATATATCTTATACTTGATATTTATTTTAAATTTTAGAAGGAAAATAATTAAGCTAAGCATCTTACGTGCAGATGATTCTTATATTAAGTAGTATACTTCCTAATTGATGACTCATGTTGGGTACAACAAAAGTTAAAAAATAAATAAGATCAAAATAATATCACAAAAAATTTATTTGGTTTGATAAATTAAATTAATACACACTTAACATCATAAATAAATTCAATGATATTAATATCTTGACTCAATACCTAAGACACACTTTATAGTAAGAATAATATTATAAAATTATAAACTTAAAATAATACTCAAACTCAAAATCTTATTAGATCCAAAAACTCACTTACATAAAAACCTAAAATGTAGAACCAAAAATATCTATATTATTATTTATTTTTAACTTTAATCGTGTAATAAACCCTTCGTATAACTTAACTTTGTATTTGTCGTCATCTAATGTCACACTTACATATAAAAATTGATTGTTAACTCAAGGTAATTTACCTACATAACACACTTTACGAACTCTTGTACATTCCTATCAGAATTAATATACCATAAAACCTTATTACAGTAATATTTTATTTTCTCTTCCTTCAAAAGACATTAAAAATCGCTATTAATCAATATGAATTTTACTCTTCAACTTTTAAAAATTGTTTTTTTTCTTCTTTTCTATATAACTTTTGAGATATCAATACCAACAATATCCACCTTAACTAAAAAGCTACCAAGAAGCACCACTTTGTGGTATGTCACACACTCCTTCCCTCTTTATACCTCATTAACGTGTATTTGACACCCATAACTTTATCTTCAATCAAAAAACATCGTATTTAAATTTGCTTTACCTAGAGAATAACTCTTTAAAACCATATTCTTACTCTAAAGACCGTTATCTCTTCGTTGAATTTGATATATTTTTTTTGCTTTATATTACCATTATTCTTGCAAGATTTTAATTTGAATTTGAATTTTTCACCAACATTTATCTTATCTTTAAAGACGATTGTAACTTCACCTCGAATATAGTCTTTAATCAACTTGTATAATTTATCTCTCTTTTTCGCTTTTATAATAACCGATGAACATTTACTAACTTCAATAAACCCATTTTTTGTAGAAAAATCACAACCCAAAGTATCCAATCTACTCAATAAAATCAAATTATTCCTCAAATATTTTTATCTTCACGGTACTCATAATAGTGACAACTTGCTCGTTAAATCATTAATCATCATAACATTACATGCATTATAATATTTATATATATCAAATAAATACTTGTTTTATACACATGGAAAATGAACTAGTAGAATTTAAAATCCATTCATCCTGTGAATCATTATATTAGTTTAAAATAATATAATTTGTTTATGGTTTGTGTGTTTAGGGATTAATAAGGGTATATCTTATTAAGAAGATATTTACAATAATCTTTTAAGAGAAAATTATATTTAGGATAGGAAATATGAGTAATCTTTTAAAATATACTATTAAAAATCTTGTAATTTAATATTATATAGTTAACAGAACATCTTTCCTAGTAGGAAAGATTCCTAGTTATATTTTATTCACTTCCTGCCTCGATACAAATGCATATTTATATAATAAAGAAAATTTTATTTTAAATCATACTATATAATTAAAGATATCTTTCTTACATCTTTTCTAATAGTATATTTTAAGTGTATTGGGATGAGTTAATAACTTTGAAATAAAAATAAAAATAAAAATTAATAAAAAAAATTAAAAATAAATAATAAAGAATTGTTAAAAGAAAAAAAATTATTTTTATTTCAAAAATAAAAAGAAAATAAAATTTTAAAAAGCAATAAAAGGAAAATTTATTTTCATATTTTTTTATTTTTAATAAATAAGAAAAAATTTAAAACTTTTAAATATCAAAAATTGATTAATAATCAAAATATTTTAAAACTTTAAATAAAAATTACAATATTTATAATAGATTTTTTAAAAAATATTTTGATAATCACAATTTAAAAATGATATTCCTTAACAACTTCACAAAAGATTTGATACACAAATTTATACGAAATAATTTTATATTATTCAATTAATTATAAAGATGATTAATTTACTTCTTAATTAATCGATATGCATTTTACTTTAATATTACTCAACTATACTATATACAGTTAATTTAATTTATTAATTAATTATATTATACAATGATATATTTATCTATCATTATGATATTAAAGTAAAACCGTCTAATATATTTCTTCTTTAATAATATAATTATTCTTTAGTTTATTAATTTTTTTATTCATTTTTCTGGCTATACAATCATCTTTTCTATATCTTTCATATTTAAAATCGATTTTTAACCAACTTTAAATTACAGGACTTAAAATTTAAAGTCGATTCACGTGTTGAACCGACTTTAAATTATTATTATTTTTACATATTTTACTCATTAGAAACTGTATTCGATCACATATAATAGAAAAAAAAAACCAAAATTTATTTAACAAAATTTAAATAATACAAATAATTGATTGTAATTATATAAAAACTAAACATAACAAATATATACACAAATATAATTATGAAATATTTATACAAAATCTACATAATAAAAATAATAACATACATAATACAAAACATACATAATAAAAAAATTATATAAATAATATACAAAAAATAACGCAAAGTGAATAATAAGTGCGTATGATTAATAGAAATACTTGCAGAATAAATGAAGTGATAAAATGAAAGAAATGAATAAAAATAATGTTTTGTAAGTGAGAAATGGGTATAATTTTTTTGAGTATTTTGCTAAAAAATAGGAGATTTGGAAGATAATTTGGAGAGGAAGAAAACCCATTAAACGACGTTAGAATTGGTGATCGTAGGTGGCCACAAAATGAGAAATAACGGAAAAGGAATGTTGGTTTTGGGTTTTTGGGTGTTGTTTACAACACTTAAATAAAAAATGTTGTGTCTGATGGGGAAGAAAAAAGGAAAAAAATAAAATATCCATGTATGTAGCGTCGGTTGACATGTTGAACCGACGCTACACGTAGGACCTAACGTCGATTCAACAGGTCAACCGACGATATAAATTACGTGGATATCGTTAGTTTTTCAACGAATTGACTTTAAATTCATTATAAGTCGGTTTTTTTTCAAAAATTAACTTTAAATCTCAACTTAAATACCACGTTTTGTAGTAGTGAGATCTTAAATCATATTATATATCAATATACAATTATTTATACAATATCATCAATTAACCATAAAAATTTGACCACTCTTAAATATAAAATTACTATTTATAATTAATTTACGATTAATTGTAAATAATAATAATCTTAATTAATTTAATTAGAATTAAGATGATAATAATTATTATTATCTTAATTATGTATAAATATTCGCTTGTGAGGTTAATTTTATAACGATGATAATAATTAATTTGAGAATTTTATACGATCATATAAAATTAATTAATATAAATAATTTTATTAATTTAACGTTAAATCATTAAATTTTTATTAATTAAAATATTTTTGTAATATAATTCTCTCTTATAGTTAATTAACTGTTAATTTATAAAGTTAAACAGTTAAATTATTATTAATTAAGATATATTTTTATCTCGTAATTAATTTAACTGTATATGATAATTACGATGATTAAAAATATTAGATTAATTGTAAAGATTCTTTTGCTTGTCAATGGTAATTTTATAAAGATGATAATAATTAATTTGAGAAGTTTTACACTCCTTTAAAATTAAGAACTTGAGAAGTTTATACAATCATATAAAATTAATTGATTAAACTATTATTAATTAAATTAACGATTAAACCGTTAACTTTATATTATATGTTAAACTGTTATTAAATGGTTAAATGGTTAAATAATTAAATTACATTAATTAAATACATTAATTATAAATGAACTTATTGAGAGGGATAAGATATGTACAATTAAGAACTTGTTGTTTTCTTACTGTGATTAAATTTTTTACAATTAATCATTTTAATTTTTCTCACTTTAACAATTAATCATTTTAATTTTCTCACTTTAACGGTTAATCATTTTAATTTTCTCACTTTAATAATTTAATTTATCTCAATAATTAAAGTTATTATACAGTTAAATGTAAAAAAGAACCATTTAAAAAGACAAGATGCTGTCGCCACTAAAAGTTATAAAAATATACCCACATGATATAAGTGTGAAAAAAGGTATTACAATACAACTGTAAAACACAGCAAAAGATCAATGAACTTGAATTTGATGATAAGCTCAAAAAACAATTATTATAGATTCTCTTAAATAGTAAAACGTAAGATGAGTCACCGCAAGATTACTTGTATGAGTCATACTCCTCGAATCTCTTGCAGCTGCTATTCTTTCTGTGACATTTTTCCTTTCTTTCATCCTGTGTACTTATCTTTCTTTTTCGAGTCTGATTATTATAAAATCATCGTTAAAATAATGTCCTCGCTAGAGAAGAAAATCTAATCTTTAAATCTTATTAATAAAATCAATAATTATATATAAAAAAAGAGAAATCCTACCTAGACACTAGCTCCTATAAAAGAACAAATATATTCAACACTTTTTTTAAAAAGAAAGATAATGGTTTGAATCAAAAACTCAAACAAAAAGATTATTAATGCTCATTCAATGAAATTCTTAAAAGGGTTAAGAATATTTTTGAAAAAAAGTAACCTATTATAAAGAATTTCCGACATAAGATAAACCAAATTAAAAAAGATCTTAAAAATCTAAAAATAAGAATCTAAATTTTAAAGCTTTATCAAGGATCTCAAACCCTTATACACTCACGTAGATAATAAAGAAGACGATTTTGATAAACTCTTTTCAACTTTACCTAAAGAGGTATAAAATAGTGATGATCTAAGCCTAATAGATTAAGAATACATCTATACAATGGAAGTCTTAATCGACTCGACACAGATTTAAATTATATAAGTGAAGGTATTGTACCAACAAGATATTTCTCTAAAACCACCCAGGTTTTAAACACAGCTAATGGAGGTAGAATACTTATTCATTACAAACGGTTTAATACGACATGTAATAATGAAATATGTCTAAAAACTACATTTTTATCAAGTAAAGAATTATCCAAATGATTATCTTAGACACACCATTCCTAAGTATGCTATATATGTTTAGAGTTACAAAAAATGATATTACTTCAAACCTAAAAGGTCATGAAATATATTTCAAGTTTTCAAAGGAACCAAACAATATTAAAATCAATAACCTTATATTAAAGGTTAATGAAAAACAAAGATTTTTATACTCTTTGAAAGAAGCAATTAGTCATAATATTATAAAATAAAAGATTATGATTGACACAATTCAAAAAAATATTAAATCTCTTAAAGAGAAATTCAAAGTAGAAATCTGCTCAGAATTGTCGACTGCCTTTTGGGAAAGAAAGAAGCATGTGGTAAAATTATCATATGAGTTGGATTTTATAGAATCCAGAATACCACTAAAGTAAGACCAATCCAAATGAATCAAAGACATATGGATATATGTAAACATGAGATAAATAATCATCTAAAAAAGAAGCTAATTTAGAAATGTACTTCTCCTTAGTCATGTCCCACGTTTTATGTTGAAAATGCAGCAAAACTTGAAAGAGGAGTTCCATGACTGGTAACTAACTACAAACCCTTAAATCAGGTATTAAGATGGATTAGATATCTGATTTTTAACAAAAAAAACTTATTAAACCAGCTTTACAAGGCGATAGTCTTTTCTAAATTTAACCTTAAAAATGGTAATTGGAAAATACAGTTGCTCTAGAAGACTAGTTCCTTTTGGACATTATGAGTGAAATGTCATGTCATTTGGGTTAAAAAATACCCCTTTAGAATTCCAAAAAATTATGAATGAAATATTCAACCCTTACACGAGTTTTACTATTATTTATATTGATGATTGGTTGGTTTACTCAAACTCCATAGACCAACATTGGAAACACTTAAAAATATGTTTCTTAAAATTATTAAAAAAGCAAGATTAGTTATGTCTACTTAAAAAATAAAACTTTTCAAACAAAGCTTGTTTTTTAGGGCATTATATTACTTAAGGATCAATAACACTAATTGATTATTCTATCTTTTTTGTTGAAAATTCCCTGATGAAATTAGGGATAAAAAAAAATTATAAAAGTTTTTTAAGCAACCTTAATTATTTTTCAGATTTTTACAAGAATCTTTCACAGGACGCCAAATCTCTTTATGAGTGATTAAAGAAAAAATCACCTGATTGGGCTCCAGTTTGTACTCAAGCAGTCCAACTCATAAAGCAAAGAGCTAAAGAGCTCCTGTGCTTAATCTTACCTCATCTTGACGCATTCAAGATAATAGAAACTGATGCATCAGAGATAGGGTATGGAGGAATACTCAAGCAATGGATGGCTATAAAAGGAAGCCTAGTTTGCTTCATTTCAAGCATTTAGAAACCTCTATAGAAGAACTATTCCACCATAAAAAAGAAATTTTAACCATAGTTCTTTATATCTCTAAATTCCAAGAAGACCTTTTAAACCAAAAATTCTTACTAAGAATAAAATGTAAATCAACTAGGAAATTCTTGAAAAGGACGTCGAAAACCTAGCTTCTAAACAAATCTATGCTAGGTGGCAAGCTATTATCTCTATTTTCAATTTGATATAGAGTTTATTAAAGCTGACTCCAACTCTCTACCAGATTTCTTAACTAGAGAGTACTTACAAGGCGGCCATGAAGACATGAGGCAAATAAATAACTCCTCACATTCCTAGCTCTTCTAAAAAGAAAGTTCTCGAACTCCTTAAAAAGGATGAGTTTATTGAAGTAGTAATGAGTGCTTAAAAACATTAAAATTATTGTGATTTAATGTAATTTAATTGATTAAATATATTTATATTTGTATGATTTTATCATATTTTTATATAAATTTATCTTTTCAAAATTACATGTATTTTTATTGTTTTTCAAGTATTTTCAATCAAAAATAACTTAAAGACTCGGAAATAATATGGAAAAGTCAAAGATGGAAAAATTGGACAAAATGGGTCAAAACGGTCAAAAATGTCAAAAACTTTGAAATCCCACGCGCAACTACCCATTTGCGTCGAGTCACGCGTGTACGCCTAGCACATGCCCAGCACACGATCGCATGTAGCCAGCACATGCCCAACACATGTCCGCATGCGCGCTACCAACACATACAACCAGTACATGCCCAGTAAACGCTCGTGTATGCCTAGCACACACCACGACGATTTTTACGCAGTCCAACTCACACCCATGCCGTGTCCCGCACACGTTATATGCCCATTTGTCGCAAATTTCACACCCCACATGCATGCGAGCCTGTCCAAAATCAATTTTTGAAATATTTTCCTACTTTTTTTTGGTCTTTTCCTCACTTATAAAAGAACCCTCTCCCTTTATTATAAAACACAATTTTTTCAGCTTTTTCTCTCTAGAAAATTTTCTTAGTTTTTTTTAGTTTTTAGTTTTAAAGTTTTTCTCTTTTTGAGAATAACTAGCTATATTTTTATGAATTTTTATTTTTTGATTGAATAAACGAAAATACAAATCCGTTTGGATGTTTTCTAGCAATAGAATCAACATCAAAGTTTTGTAAGAATTTTTTTGAGGTATAATTTTGAAATGAATTCCTTAGAGTTATTTTTTTATATTTTATTCTTGTATGTAATTTTTAATTTGTCTATAATTGAATTTAACATGACTGATTGTTTGTAAACATGATATAATAATAATATTGTTATACTTGTAAAATATTAAATAGGTAAAACATTTCTATAAAATAAATTGATTTTATTTTTATTCAAGATTTTATATTAAAGATATTAGAGAGAAATATATTATTTTTTATTACAAACTTAAATATGAAATTAGATTTTAAGGTTTAATTATCCTGTATGATTTAGAGTAGTATTTTTTTATTTATTTGTACAATCATTCGATAGTTAGGGTGAAACTCTATTTCAATTTTTTTATAAGAACTATTATTTGAAAATATATTGACGACATATTTTCAATAATGGTTTTAAAACTTAAAAGTTAGTACTGAGATAATTAAATTCTTAAGTTTAATTTGGACAACTTGAATAAAATCTAATTAACTGACTCCGTCTTAAGTTTTGATTATATGGTTTGCTATTTTCTTATAAATAAAGCTAAAATTTAATACTTAATTAATTAATAGGATGTGTCTAAGGATATTAGTTAATTAATATTAAACAGAAGAATTTGGATCCCGCCTAAAAACACTTTGATACCAAAAAGAGAAAATCAACAAATATCAATTTATATATTTAAATTCTAAATAATATAAACAAGCATAATTAACTAAATTATTATATTCTTAAATACTCCACTATTATGAATGATAAAAAATTGTATTATTTTTTATTAAATCATATTTATTTTTATTTTTATTATGTCATTAGATTAGAACATAAAAACCAAAATATCGTGATATAATGTTTAAGATTTAATTTCATTTTTAAAAGTTTGAATAATAAATTAAAAACCACATATATTCCTTCTTTAGATCGACCTTAGGAGTATACTTATCATTTGCTATAAAATGATTTATGTACTTGCGAGAGTTTTACAAATATAAAACAAAACTATTCGCAAGATCAACATTACCGATCTTGTTTTGTCAAGTAGCAAGGAAAAAACTCTTTACAATAGAGTTGGAAAATGTAAACAAATCACTTAAACATATAGCATCCATTTATCTTAAAGATAATCTCTCATACCATACTATCTCTAAAACAAGGGATTTTTATGAACTTATTCTAAAAGAAACAAGTTATGTTGACATAAATCATAACATCAAAATTGGTGACACATTGCCTTCTATACCTTGAAAATAACAAGGGTATTTTCCAAAGCAGATTGGGATACCAATCTATACAGAAGAAAACGCTTTAAAGATCATAGCATGTAACCTACCACTTACGATTGTTTTGACTATATATAAGCATGAGATCAAAACATGTGCTACCAAAGCCTTTAGAGGACTCATATGTGGTACATTCAGTTTAAAACTAAAGATTACTATATGTTTCACAATTTTTCCAACTAGTTTCGAAATTGGTTCTCTTTCTTTGGATCAACTTGGGATATTTTCTCAGCAAAGTCTTAAAGTCCTATAATCAATTCAAAGAAAGTAATTTTAATTATATACTGAACAATTATCATGCCTTAATGTGCTTTGTTTCATTATACAAACTACTCTAGATTATTAAATGGGATTATTTAATTACTTTATTTGATACATTCTCATGTCTTATAAGACAAACTTTTGCATGATAAGGGGATAAAGCTTCTATGACTGAGTTCCAAGATTTAAAAATTATCCAACTGTTTCAAACTCTTGAAACGATAACTCCTAACAAGGACAAAAGCAAAGCCCTCCTTGAAAATTTAATAGAAAAACTAAAAACCTAGGGGAAAGATGAATACTACATCTCTAAAATACTAGAGAAGTTCATTTCATCCATCTCCAATAACAGTTCCAATAGAGATGAACAATTAGATGTAGAACTATCTTTGGCTTTATGAATGGGTCTTTTAGACCATTTTCTTCTGATTGTAGGCCAATGTTTAAGGGGTTGCCTTTTAGGCTAGTTTATGTTATCTTTTTTGTCTTCTTATTAAAATAGTTTTTCAGCATGTCTGAATAGCTATATCGTTGACAAAAATCTTCGAGAGCTCTTTTATTCTGAGCTCTTTCTTTAGTTAACTGGTGCTAGAGTTTTAGATTGTTGTATAATTGTAACCCTTGGCCAATTATTTTAGCTGATAGCTCTCTATATGTTACATATCATATGGAATAATTTTGCCATGTTTAGTATAAAAACAAGTACATATTTTTTCCACAAATAATGTTGGAAGTCCACATATAAATTTTTCCTTCTAGAAATTGCCATTATAATCACCTATTTGTAGTACTTTAGAGAGAAAGACATTCTTATACCATAAACGTAGACATCTTAAATTAATTAATTATTCATGGCTTGTATCCATCTGGATTCTTTTCGTTCCAACAAAATGTAACAAGATAATGTAGAAGAGTGTGTTAATTGCATCTTCAGTATGATAGGGTTCACCATTTTACCCTCTATTTTGTTTGAATACATTAATGATTCCTTCACGCTGGACTTGGTTGAGATAATTATAACACCACATTTGTAATTGTCTAACGAATCCTGCAATAATTTTGAGTACTATTGTTTTATCGAAAGTATGATAGATTATAGTGGCTGAGGAAAATATCATCATATTTTTAATGACCTGGATGATTTGATATTTGTTAAGGTTATCAATATTCCACTCATGTATCTTGTTACTAATGTAGATGACATTGGGTGGCATATGTTCTTTGATTTGTAAATCGATAGGAGTTGGTTGAAGGTAATAAGCTTTGGATGAAGAGATTGGTTTTACTAGCTTGTTAATTTTCATAGGGTTTTTCAATTTCTTCATAAGACATTTTTGATATATTTTTCTCTTCCATTATCTTAATGGACTTAGAGGAATCTTTAGACTCTAGGCTTGAGAGTCTTAAGTAAAATTCTTTTAAGAACTCTGGTTTGTCTTCTTTTTTTCTGGGGTTAAGCCTGAAAAATCTGGGATAGGTTTAAGAAAGCTTGGTTGAATTTTTCCCTTCTTTGAACTAGATTTGGATGAGGATGAGGCTTCCTAAGAAGAAGAAATGTTTTCAGGTATACGTATAAAATTTTCTATATGAATGAGCTAGCTTCCAACTATTTATAAAAACAAATTGATATAATTAGCTTGTTCAATCACCTAGTTAACTCATTCATCTGTAGTGGGTCATTTTGGGTATAAAACCCTTATAAGGAATCGTAAGAGCTTTATTAGTTATTTTACAACAGTTATTGGAGGATGAATTGCTAATACATTTTCTTTTGTGGATAAGGAGAATTGCCTATGAACCTTCTCTATATTTTGGATTTTTGGTAGTGAAATTCCCTTTTGTTCTACATAATGATAAATAAAATAAAAAAAATTCTAGATGAAGTGTTTTACAAAATTTCTTGGTATACTTTAAGAGTGCCTTATAATCTTCATAGAATCTTTTCTATTGCTCTATGTTTAGAGCATCAAATTCTAGATGTGGGTCTTGAAACATCCTTGTTAACCTCTCATTAATGGTTTCTTCCTTTGCAACTTCCATCATAAAAACATTTGAAAACCTAGCATTAGGTTTATTAAAGCTTAGATCTGATAAAGTTGGACTAGTTAGGGCACTACTTATAAGTCTTTCATCTTTTCTTTATGGTTCATAGATTGGCTAACTAAGTCCAGTTGGGAGCTTAGCTACGCCTTACAAATGACCTTTTCTTCTATTTAGATCTAATGGTGTTTGGATGGATGGACATAGTGTAGATACAATTGAGAATCGAGAACTAGAACATGAATCTTTTAGTTTGATCCTTCTCGATGGATCAAAACTGATTTCAAACGATCTATCTGCATGCTCAATTGTTTTATTGAGCTCGGTGTTATTTGAAACTATTATTGGCTAATCTTAAGTTAAGGACTATGATTATGGTAAAGTAATTTAGTTCTAAGGTATCTTTTGAGGTATTATTAATCTTGATTTTATCATATTAGTTTGAAATAAAATTGTTTCTCCTATTTTATCTTTTACAAAAGACCTCAAGTTCACACATGGGTTAATGGTGTTCATAGCTTTAAAGTATATTCTATATATAAAAGCAATATTATTAGTTTTTTCTTCCATGTCATACCCATATGTTTTATTGTCAACCTTTAAGGATCTTTGGGCATTATTATCTTTAATACGAACAAAAAAATTAGAAAAACAATTAAAATATACTGGTTCACAACTTAAAGATATTTTTACAACTCCTAATAAGGAGTTTGAGAATTTTCTGTGTCGCTTATCTCTGACACATAATAAAACTAAATTATTTAATTCCTCTCGTGTCAGAAGTTTAACATCTATTTCTATTAATCCTATGTGAAAATAATTATATTTTTCTCTATACAAGATTCTGAGATAACAGACTAATATCTAATGATGTTAGAGGAAAAGTTTCTTTAACCGTTTTAATTATATAGTATGATTTAAAAATAAAACTTCCTTTATTATATACTCGATATTTTATATTTAAAAATGTTACAATTTTAAAGATGTTTTTCAACATTTTTTATCCTTATATTTTCTTTATTTTTAGTCGTAGAAGTTTCAAAACTAGAACTTGACGAGGTTGATACTTTAGAAGATCGAGAAAAAGATATTACCATTCATTCTATGTTTCTATTTGAGAGTTATTGTACTTTAAGAGTTATTGAGTCTTATGTCTTTGGCTCCCTCTCTTGGATGTTATTGCGACTGCTGTAATTGATTCTCTTAAGCTTCTATTACCTTAAATCATGTTGATACTAATATGGCTTAGAATCAAATAGAAAGGATATAGGAAAGATGATTGTATAAAAAAAAATGGCTTAGAATCAAACAGAAAGGATATAGGAAAGATAATAGTATAAAAAAGAAAGATGATTAAGAAGTAATTAATAAACTCAATGATAGTTATATAATTAAAGATTATATTAGACATTTTTACCTTAATATCATATCCATAGAAAATTATATTATACTTTAATATCATTGTATAATATAATTAATTGTATATCATAAATTTGAATAATATTAAAGTAAAAATTTTGGTATATAACAATCCTATTAGTTAATAAAGAAGTAAATTAATATCTTCACCATTAATTATATAATGTAAAATTAATATAAAATATTTTATATTTAAGAGTGGTAATTATAATTAAATTAATTGTCTATTAAGAAGGATATACGAAAGTTATAATTTTCTTACGTTAATAATTAATTTGAGAGTGGTCATTTATACAATATAAATGATATAAAATTATATCATCTTATAAAATTGGTAAAGAATCTTTACACATAATAATTATTTTACGGTTAAATGTATACTCTTTATTAAGCAATAGATTTTTTAACTTTATAAAATTACGCTCGATAAGGGTAATTTTATATGATCGTAAACATCCAGTTTAACGGTTTAACATATAAAGTTAAAATTAATTAGTACAAATAACTTTATTAATTTTAACTTTATATGATCGTACTAAATAAAGTTATTAAGAGCTATACCGTTAAATTAATAAAGTTATTTGTACTAATTAATAAAGATTATGACAAAACTGGAGTTTTACGATCATATAAAATTTACTTGAGAAGTTTATACAATAATATAATTATTATTATTATGTGTAAAAATCTGACCACTCTCAAATTGTTACCCACATATTGTATATCAATATAAAATCATTTATACAATATCATCTTAATTTTACATTTATACAATAAGTTCATTAAGATGATAAAAGTGTCATCTTTACAATTAATTAATGTATAATATAAAATTAATATACAATCTTTTAGCGGCCATATTGGTTAATTATGAGTATGGGTAAATCAAACATCTTAACCCTATACAAAAACTAAATTAATTGTTTATCATCTTTTCTCAATCATGCCATATTAGTATTAGAGTCATAATTAATTATATTTAATTGAATATTATAATTCTCGTAAAAACATTTCAAAGTAAAACTGTTCATATTATATAAAATATAATATGTGAATTTCTCAGCAAAAATATTTAAGACCGCTCTGAACACAATTTTACTTTAATATCATAGCCATAGACAATTATATTATACAATGATGAATTTTGGTAAATTTATTTGTATGATAACTCTCAAAGTAACTCTAGTATAAAATATAATTAATAATGTCAGACATTTAAAGTTTTTTTGGACATTACTACCATTAATACGAAGAAAAAAATCGGTAAAACAATAAAAATGATATATATATATATAATTAGATTTAAATATATGCATAAATTTTAGACTCAATTATTAAGATTATGCAGAATAATGAAGAACATAACTGAATCCATGATGAATAATTGAATAACATATTAAGGATTTATAGTCACCACATACTAATATTTTTTCTCTTATTGGTTCTCGTTCAATAGATGAGAAGAGAGGAGGAGAGGTGATAGTGATTAACATTGTGGACCAAATCCTACGGTGTTCTTTATATAGTAAACTAATGAGAACTTCGTTAACCATAATTAGTTTTACTATTGGGTATTACATATTGTAAAGTCTATATCAATAAGATGTTTAATTGAACTCTCCTAATTAGATCACTTAATTAGTTCAATTAAAATAATAATAGCTCAAAATATAGTTATCTTAATTTGTTAGCTCACTTATTAGTTTATTAAAAATAACCCAATAATCTCCCACTTGGACTACAAATTAATTCTAATGATAATTATATTTGATAACCTTAGATGCTCACAAACTTGCTAATTATTCTAAAAACATATTCTTTAATCAATTTGGTTTGTATCCTATACCAATATGAGACCAAAGCGACATTTGTTACATATATAATAACTTGACCTATTAATGATAATCATACCAAATATATTTAATGACATAGATCAAGTATAGATATGTAACTGGAAATTACATGTAATGTGATCTTAATCATGCCTATTTTCAATTGGTCTTTTATTTTTTAGTGAGATCAAACCTCAATCTTTTAAGCTTTATGTCAAACCACAATTGAAAGATAACACATTCAGAGTAATAAAGATAATAAAACCATTAACTTTATTATGTAGAAAAATAAACATACATAAAGTATTATAATAACGTTAAGTAAAATAACCAAATATAGAACACAAACTCCCACTAAAATTACATATCATCAAATAAGACAACACCCATTTGAGCAGTATGCTCATGAAAGACCTTAGGTGTCAAATCTTTAGTCAATAGGTCTGCTAGCATAAAGTTTGCTCCTATATCTCCTATATGCTTAATAGACACTATTTTACTCTGAACTATCTCTTTAACAACTAGAAACTTCATGTCTATATGTTTAGACTTCGAAGAGCTTCTATTGTTATTTGAATACAAGACTATTGAAAGATTGTCATAGTAAATATTTAGTGGTCTTCCAATTCCATCCACAACTCGTAGCACAGTGACAAAATTATGCAACCATATCGCATGATTGGTTACCTCATAACAAACTATGGATTTTGTTGTTATGGTGGAAGGAGCTATGAGTGACTACTTAGCACTTCTCCAGTATATAGCTCTTCAGACAACATGTAGTCATAGCCAGAAGTGGATCTCTTTGTATCATGGCAACTTGCAAGATCAGAGTCAGAATACCCAATTATCTTCAAATTATCTAATTTTTGATGGGTGAGCATGTAATCTTTTGTTCTCTATAAGTACCTCATAACCCGTTTAGCTATTTTCCAATGATCCATGCTAGGGTCACTTATGTATCTGCCCAACATATCCACTATGTACGTCAAATTTGGATACGTACATACTTGAGCATACATGAGACTCCCAATTGTCGAAGCATGATGAGCAAAATCGATATCGCCAATCATACAAATACTTTGTTTTTATATTTATAAAACTCTCACAAGTGTACGAATCATTTTATATAAAATGACAAGTATATTTATAAGGTCAATCTAAGGAATGAATATATGTGGTTTTTAATTTATTATTCAAACTTTTAGAAACAAAATTAGATCCTAAACATCATGTCACGATAGTTTGGGTTTTGTGTTTTTCTAATCTAATACCATAAAAATAACATAGATATGGATCAATAAACATTTATACAAACTTTTATTATTTATAATAGTGGAGTATTTATAGATATAATAACTAAGTTAATTATGTTTACTCATATTATTTAGGTTATTAAAGATATTTATTTATTCTCTTTTTTTTATATGAATACTACTTTGGTAAGGTTCTATATTCTTTCTTAATTAAACAAATTAATTAACACCTATGGGTGAGGTCGATAACTAATTTGATTTATTAAATTAATTTCTTTTTTCTAAGAGATTGAAAATAAACCATTTAAATGACACCTTTGATGGGGTTAGACAGTTTAAACTTTATTCAAGGTGTGCAAATTAAAGCTAAGAATCTAATTATCCGAGTACTAACTTTCAAGTTTTAAAATCATGACTAAAAATATGTTGTCAATACATTTTCAGATAATAATTCTTATAAAAACTTTTGAAATAAAGTTTCACTCTAACTATTAGGCGATTGTATATATATAAAAAGAACACTACTCTAAATTAGACTGGATAACTAAATCTTAAAATCTAATTTTTAGATTAAAGTTTGTAATGAAAAATAATATATTTCTCTCTAACATTCTTAATATAAAATCTTGAATAAAAATAAAATCAATTCATTTTATAGAGATTTTTACCTATTAAATATTTTGCAAGCATAACAAAGTTATTATTATATCATGTTTACAAATAACTAACAATATTAAATTTAATCACAGATAAATTAAATATAACATATAAAAATAAAACATAAAAAATAACTGTAAAGAAAATAGAATCCTTACAGTACTTTGATGCTAATTTTGTTGCTGAAAAACCTCCAAATGGATTTGTATTTCTATTTATTAAATCAAAAGGCTAGTAATTTATAAAAAAAAACATAACTAGTTCTTCTAAAAAAGAAAAGAACTTCAAAACTAAAAACTAAGAAAAAATAAGAAAACTAAAGAAATAAAAAGCTAAAAAAATGTATTTGAAGTGTGTTTTTGGTGTGTTATGTAATTGAGGATATGATGGAATTTATAGATGAGGAGAAGGACAAAAAATGTTAAAAAATGGGAAAAACGTGTAATAGGTAGATGATGATGTCATCATTGATGTATAATGGATAGGCGCTGATGTAAGGGCTGATGTAGGCAATGGCTTGTGCAAATTCAACATGTGGGGCACGGATGGGTGCAAATAGGCGTAGCGGCACACACGTGTTTGGCATTGTTCGAGCGTTGTGCAGACAGATGCTCAACATGGTATGGCACGTTGTGCATGCAATTTTGGCCTTTTTAATATTTTTGACCCATTTTGGCCAAAATACAAGTGCCAGTATTATCCTAAAGGAATATTTCGATGATGCTGGAGAGAAATTTTCTTGAAGTCAATACCTTTATTTTGAATAAAACCCTTGGTGACTAGACGTGCTTTATAGCTCTCAATGTTTCCCTTTGAATCCTTTTTTGGTTTTAAATATCCATTTACAACCAATTGGGTTTGCACCTTCAGGTAACTTGATGAGATACGAAACGTCATTGTCTTCCATGGATTTCATCTCATTATTCATCGCATAAATCCACTTCTGACAATTAGCACTTTGTTTGACTTGTTGGAAATTGATTGGATCATCTTCCATTGTCCCTATGTCAAACTCATGCTCTTGAATAAATATAATGTAATCACTTGAAATTTCACTTCTTTCTCTCTAGTGGATCGACTAAGTGACACTTTGTCTTAAGGTTGTTGAGTTTACTCTTTTGGAGCAACCTCTTGATTTTAAGTAGGGATTTCTATAGGTAAATCCTCATTGTTGTCATGAATTGTATCTTGAAAAATTTCAATAGGTTGATCATTGTCAATAACAACATTTGGTAGAGGAATGGATTCCTCTTCAAAGACAACATTCCTAACTCTATCTCCCTACACAAACCCAACAAAATAACAACTAATAGTTCTTGTGTCCAGTTTGTTTTCATGTGGCTTATAAGGCCTTGCCTCAACTAGACAACCCAAAATGTGTAAGTGCTTAATACTAGGCTTTTTTCCTGTCCATAGTTCATAAGGGGTCTTAGCTACTACTTTGCTAGGTACTCTATTCAGTATGTAGGTTGTAATCTTAAGTGCCTCTCCCCAAAGTGATTCTGGTAAAGAAGAATGACTAATTATACTTCTTACCATATCGTTAAGCGTCTTATTACGTCTCTCAACAATATCATTCATGCGAGGTTGCCCTGACATTGTGTATTGTGGGACGATTTCACATTCCTCTAAGAATTTGGCAAATGGTCTTGGACGTTGTTCACCTGATCTGTTATATCTACCATAGTATTCACCACCATGATCTGATTTGACAACTTTAATCTTCTCACCTAGTTGATTTTCAACTTTGGCTTTGAAGGCCCTAAAAACATCCAAGGATTATAACTTTTCATGGATCAAGTATAAATACCCATAATGAGAATAAACGTCTATAAAAGTGATAAAATACAATTGGCAGTGGTAGTAACTAAGAGAAAAAATTCATAACAAACACATACATAAGCTCACATAATAGAAATTCATGTCATAACATGCAAAATAATAAAATAAAATAATCATATAAGATATAAATTTCAATCAATTGTAGTGATAACCCCATTTAAACAAGATACTTAGCAAAAAACATTGGTGTTTAGTCTTTGAATATAAACATCAACTTATAAGTGATACTCTTCATGCAGAAATCAAATATTGATAATAAATTCTTTCAAACAACAATCTTCCTTTGAGCCGGTATATTGTTCACATGGAAACTATTGTTCACATGGAAACTATATAATTATCACTCATTTATTCTCACAGGTACATATATTGTTTTGCCAATCAATGACTTTCCTTTGGGTTGATCATTGATCACATAAACAAGAAATACACACATCCTATTATTCAAAAATAAATAAATCTACACAAAAGAGATTACTTTGGCAATATTTTGTTTTTATTAATTTATTCCAGAATAGGGGACACAAAAATTAAGTATCCCAAAATCCAAATATTAATGCAAAAATATCAAAAATAAAAAATAAATAATAAAGTTTGATATTTTAACCATAAATAAATATATGTAATACGTATTTTATATTCCAAAAAGGAAAAGAAACATCATATATATATATATATATATATGATTCATATTTACTAAATCAAATATTGCACTGAATCCATGAACCAGAATTTGAATGATATCAATACTTTATCCAAAAAATATATTGCACTAACCAAATTGAAGCATATTTCATAGAGAAAGAAACAAAAGAAATGTTCCATTGAAACATACATACCAAAGCAATAAAAAAAATTGGAAATACAAAATGCATAATATGTCAATCAAAGAGATAAATCATGATAAAAAAAAATGATTCGTTGAAGACATCAACTCATAGGCATATATGGATGTATATTATCAAAACCGCATCATATTTATATATATTATATTTTTTATCATTTCTACAATAATCATATAACTGTGATTAATAAAAATAGACATAATATGAATCAAATCTCTAAAATCATATGAATTTATAAAACAAACTAAAATCATGTGTATATACATAGAATTCAATAATCACAACTAACATAATTAATCCTAATAATCTAACATAAAGCAAGGCTTTGATATCACTTGTTATAACTAGATCTAAATACATGTATAGATCTTAGATTCATTTCAGATTATCTAGATTATGCAAAACAATGAAAAACATAACTGAATTCATGATGAACGATTGAAAAACGGATTTAAGGTTTATAATCTTCCACAGACTAATCTTTTTTCTTTTATGGGTTCTCGCTCAATAGATTAAAAAAGAAGAGGAGAGATGATAATGATTAACCTTGGGAAGAAAACCCTACAGTGTTTATTATATAATAAACTAATGAGAGTAGGTTTACTATTGAGTATTATATATTGCAAAACATGTATAAGATGTTTAATTGAATTCTCTTAATTAAATCACTTAATTAGATTTAATTAAAATAATAATAGTTTAAAATATAATTCTCTTAATTTATTAACGGACGTTTATTAAAAATAATCCTATATATATTATTTAAATTATCAGATTAATTTAAAATAAAGTTATTAATCATCTTTCTATTTATACAATTATCTTTCTTATTCTGTTTATACGAGCATCTTTCTTACTTCTATCCTAGTAGTATATTTTAGGTGTATCTAGGATCAGTTAAAAACTTTATTTACTAGTGATATATTTTAAGTGGATTAAATTACAAGATTCCTAGCAGTATATTTTAATCACTTCCTGCCTCAATACAAATTTACGGTAAACTCGTATATTATAGGAAAGATTCCTAATAGGAAAGACGTCTTTAATTATATAGTCTGATTTATAATAGTATATTTTAATTTAATGAGTAATATTACTCATATTTTAATCTTTTAATTAAATTTTAATTCATTAATATAAATTTAAAATCATCTTTTATATTTTCATCGTCAATATAATCTTAAAACGAATACATCAATACATCACATAAATAAGACAATAAATATAACAAATTATTATCTAATCTTCATTTTGTATCTTCACATCAATTTATAGATATTTAAAAACATTTTAATTGAATCTATTCACATTATTTTTAATTTCATCATATTTATCATCTTTAAAGCATAATAAGCCCTTTGTACTCATATTTTTGGCCTTGTGGTTCCTAATTTCAAACTTTCTTGTTTTTATATAAACTAAGAACTCACAACTATTATCTTTAATATTATTCACATTGTTTGATAAATTAACTTAATCCACGTATAATGTCAAAAATAAATCCAATATTATTTGACAAATTAACTTAATTCAAAAATAAATCTATTAATATTACTTTTTGATACAAAATTTATAACCTATTACTCAATATCTAATGCACTTAATTCTAAGAATAATATTAAGACTCCATAATAACACTTAAATCCAAAACTACTCACGCTTAAAAACTCCGGTACACAGAAGCCTAAAACAAAGAACTCACCATATCTATAATATTCTTTATTTTTAGTTTTAACTATACAACAAATCCTTAGGATAACTTGTGTATTTTTTTACTCTTTATGTTCATTTAATGTCACATATATATATAAAAGTGGGTTATTAACTCAAGACAACATTTTACCTATCGGTAAATATTCCTATTATAATTAATATATTATAAAATCTCATTACAATAATCTTTAATTTCTTCTTCCTCAAAAAGCACCATTAATTAATATAAATTTTACTCTTCAACTTCTAAAAATTATTTCTTCTTCTTCTCAACTTTTGATATACCAATTCCAACAACTTGAAATTATAATAGTAGATTTAATTTTACAATTAGCTTAAAAAGTTAATAACTTTATTTTTTTTTAAATTTCAAATGTGTTTGTAAAAATTAAATAAAGAGAAAAAAAACTAAAATATATAATAATAATAATAATAATATATAAAATTAATCGTTGTACGTTCTTTTAACTATACTAGTTTTTGAATTCGTGAAAGGCACGTGTGACGTGCTCCCTCCTATGTCTCTAATCTTCGTCAATGATAATAATAATAAAAAAAGTTGAGTAATAAAAGATAAATTTTATTAAAAATTGACCAATTTAGTATTTACTTATACTAAATTAATATATTACGATTAATTTAGTATTTATAAAAAAAATCAATTTAATCATTGTTTGATTAATATAATATCGACTTAACGTATCTGTTTTAATTTAATTAATTTATTACTTGATTTCTTTCACTCATCCAAATTTATCTTTAAAGTTAACACGTCGATTGGGTACCCAAATTTTACAATTTAATGAATATATTATATAAAATTATCAAATTTTTTACTAATTTAATACCCATTATATATATATATATATATATCTCCCGAAATTAAATATGTTAGCTTATTGGCATACCATGAAGTTTGGGTGCAAAAGTTATCATTACAAAGGAAAATAATATACGCAAAGTTCATATTTTATATGAGGTTAATCTAAATTAATAATTACTATTTGATATTTTTTTTAATCATCTCTGAAATCACAAATATAATTTAAATTTGTTAAATTAATACAAATAGATACTAAATTAATTAAATTAAAAAATAATAAATTAATCGAAATAAATAAGTTACTCAAATATGAGTAATTATAAAAATAGTAAATAAAATTATATATGTTTTATTAAAATAAATATATATGATTGTAAAAGTTTTATATTTGTTTGAAAAGTAACGTTTGAGTTATGTATTTATTTTTTATCATAATTTAACCTTATTATTATAAAAAATGATTATATAAGGATGAAAAATTATTATTTTTATTTATTTTTTCTTCAATTCTTTTAGTTACAATTTATTTAAATTATAATAGTCTTTATCTAATGTAATTGAAAAAAATTAAAAAAATTAACTTTATTTTTATCTTATCACTTTTTCATAACTATAATATCAAGCTATTAAAAAAATAATTACATAACTTAATCATTAATTTTATAATAAATAAATGATAATGAGAGTATTTTTCTTAAAATAAAAAAATCAAATACTAAATATATGTGAAATGTTTTTTATTTAAAAAATGTTAATAAAATATAAAAACTTGTTAGTTAAAAAAAGTTATCCACCATCAAATAAATGTAAAATTGATAAATATTGAAAAATATAAAATAAATACGCTTTCATTAGTTATTTACAATAATAGTCATCCCCTAACATATATATATATATACACATTTTGATGATGAATAATTTAAATAAATAATATTAATAGATATACCATCCTTATACATATATCATTTGTTTATGTTTATCTGTAAATATTTATTTAAATAATTTATCATCAAAACAGATCCGTTTCAAAACAAATATATATAAAAAATAATATTAATAAATTAATAATAATCTAAATTATTGATATATATTACTATTTTATATTAAAATTTGAATTTAAAGAATAACTATTCAAATCAAGAAAAAAAAATCAAACAAAAGGTAAAAGTTAACTCAAATCAATAATTAAAAATGATTTTAATAAATCATTTATATATATAAAAACATTAAATACTCTAAAGATTATAAAATAAAGTAAAATCATAAAATAAATACACTTTTATCAATTATCTATTAAAAATATAAATTATAAAACAAAATATATCAAATAAATAAAAAATAAAAGTAAGATTTATATTTATTCATTTCAAGTTATAAATTTAAATAATACAAAAGTATCTTTTGAGTA
Organism: Hippophae gyantsensis; assembly: GCA_030763125.1. Taxonomy (NCBI): domain Eukaryota; kingdom Viridiplantae; phylum Streptophyta; class Magnoliopsida; order Rosales; family Elaeagnaceae; genus Hippophae; species Hippophae gyantsensis. The sequence goes on from CM061030.1 coordinate 31,189,828, forward strand.
AAAAAATATTAAATAAGTAGAAAAACAAATTGCAAACATAAAACAACTAACTCTCGTATATATATATATATAGAGAGAGAGACTTAAAAAGTGAGTGAAATGACACGCATTTTGTACGTATAATGTCATACTTTTTAATTTTTTTAAATTTCTACGCATATTGAATTTTTTTTAATATAATAATAATTAAATAAATAAATAAAAAATTAATTAATTTTTTTAATCTATTATAATTTCATTATTGTAAAAACTTAACCAAAATCAATATGATAAACATTGACTTTTGAATTTTGAAATTTTTTTTAAATATACATTTTTTTTAATAATTTAAAAAAAATTGAAAAGAGAAAAAAATAAGATGTGGTAGAAAAATAATTTCTTTAATATTATACTATCATTTTTATTTAATTTGCTTAATTTTTTTCAAAATTTAAAACAAAATATAAAGAGTGCTTTTGCACTAAATTGTTATTTACTAATTTTTTTAATTTTTTAATTTCTACAATATATTCACAAATATGTGATAAAATGAAGAAAAAAAATAATTAAAAGTTTTTTTTATACAATTAAAGATTCTTATATTATTAAAACTCTTAACCAAAAGCATAAATGCATACCAAAAATTAAATATGATAAACATTATTAATTAAAAAATAAAAAATATATATGTAAAAGATATGTTATTATTAAAATTTTATATATAATACGATTATATAATTAATTTATTTAATTAGTTTCATTTTTAAATACTTAAAAAGAAAAACTTATATTCATTATTTTCTTTCATGACAACACATTTTCAATTTAATAATACCTCTTATATCAACATCATACATTTTTATTATTAAAAAATATATATTATTTTATTTTAAACGTTATTTAATTACATGACATTCAAATTAAACTACAACCATTTAGACTCATTTAATATTGAACATCGTCCAATTGAATCTTATTCAATATTATTGGGTGTTATTTTTGTTGCTATAAGTTTTAAGAATGTTATTTTTTTTAATTTACTTTTAACCTTTTGATATAAATTCTTTTTATATTTTTGATAAATATAAAGATAAAAAAGTATTCATAAACTTTGAAAATATGAAATAAACATATGTTCAAAATGTTAAAGAAAATGACATTTTTAACACATTTATAAATATAAGTTAAATATATGTTAATCATGTTATAAAAAAAATAACATATATTTAACTTCTGAAATAGATTAAAAATAAAACTCTATATATAAAAGGGAATTATAACATACATTTAAGTCTTATAAAAATATGATTTATTCAAAACAGCCAGAGTGCATACCCCTATTAATCCCTCAAAGTATAGTGGCATCCGCAGAGCATATGGGAGGCTGAAATAGTCTTGAGAGAATAAAAAGTATACTTTACGAACCAGGATGTGCAATAAACAAACTAGATATTAGTGATTAATCTAGTCTCATTTTGGGGTCAAAACCATAAACCGTCATCCCCCCATCAACAGAAATAACCTGTCCGGTGATGTAGGAAGCCGCAGGTAGACAAAGGAATGTTACCAGGGAAGACACTTCCTCTGGTTCTGCAAGGCGCTGGATTGGAGTTCTTGAGATTATCTCATCCACAAATTTCTTGTTGTTAAGCAACTGTAATGAACAAAAACTTGAATCTATCAGACAACTCCATGAAACTTTAGTCAGATGATCTAAAGAATGTATAGTGTGAGCTTGTATTTGCGTGCTTATATACATACACACGTTGTTTGCATCATATTTTGATATCAAAGAAGCTTTAATGTTCGTATTTTCGCATAAAATACTACTTGAATTCTTCCTTCATCAGATGGTAAGAGAAAAGATGGTCGATTCCTCAGTACAAAAGTAAATACAATCCCTTGAATCTTTTTAGCCCCCACCGTTAGTTTTTTTGCAATTTCCTTTTCATAATCCCAACAGATCATAATTCATAGATATGGTATTTAAGAATAACATATAAATGAAAGAAGAAAGGCAAACTAGTACAGCAAATAATCAGATACCTGCTTTCTGTTTCATCCAATAAAGGATTAAAGGTAAATTTCTTTCATTAGATCTAATAAAAGGTTTTACTGCATAAGGCCGATGAACGAACAGTTCACTAGTTTTTTGGAATGAATCATTTAGGTTTAATAGTTTTTTTAATGACAGTTTAATCCACTAGTTTTGAAAAAATAACAACACATATCCAAATAATTAATTATTTATATATATTTTTTTAAAAAAATTTATATTAAAAAAGTGTTTAAATAAATATTCATTTTAAAACTTTCTTTTAAAAAGACTAAAAAAATAATTTTCTAAAACCTAAAATTTGAAAATATGTACTAAACTGTCACTTTATAAAACTAGTGAAATAAACTGTCATTTTTTTAAAGTTAATGGAATAAACTTTTATAAAAATAAAAAAATTACTAAGCATAAGTGCTCTAAGTGTAATAACTAATACATCTGTACAACATTTGTCTATAAGAAAAAAATGTCTTAACTTCCATATAAAAAAGGAAAATAGAAATGCCTTAAACAGGAGTATCGTGCAAGAAGAAGAATCTAAGCTACTCCTGTTATAGTAGGTATTCCTCTCACACAGTATGTGAGACCCATATCTTAGAAGTGAGGCCCACTAGGTTTTATGTGTGAGAGGGTGGGTGTATATGCAGCAGCAATACGAAGTTATCCCGATTCCCAAGGCAAAATAGCAATTCTATAAGCGGCAGGTCTAGCATGGGCACCATATAAAATTTTAAGCAACTTTGATTTTTTTTTATAAAACATGGTTCTAATAATCTTTAAATACATTCTTCTAAATTGATTTCACTTATTGGTTCACAATATGCAATTAAGTTTTAGATCAACTGATATTTGTTATGGTTTAAACCATGATATGCAACTTAAATTCTTTGAGTAGAATTATTGAAAATTTTGATAAAATTATTTCAATAATACTTTCTTTACACATAATAATCAATGTTTGAATGTTTGGATATGAATGTTGGTTTTTTCCTCCTGAAATGTCGGTAACCAACCGAGAAGTTGGCCAGAATGTGGTCCAACAATTTTCATCACTCACCCACGTTCTTCGTACCCTCAATCTCTCTCAATTGCACATTCTGGTTTGTTCTTTGATGAACAGAGCACTCAAACGTGTCTATAAATATACGGTTAATTTCTAAATCTTCTCTAAATTCGATTAATTTCAGAATTAATTTTCAATAAATTTCATTTTCTACACCATCAAGAGAGAAAAGGTTTAGAATGATCAAATCGAAACACCATTAAAATTCCTATGTAAGTGTGATAAAGTGTGATTAATGGTTGGAAGTAAGTTTTCAGTTATTTTTGCTTCCGTTGTATTTGCATTCATGTTCATATGGTTTTGTGAATATTTTTGGATCGAATTTTAATCTAACATTTAGTATTAGAGCAGTTTTGAAAACACCAATATTTTGCTTTATTTCACCAATCACACTACTTAATTGGGCTTTTTCTTTAGCTTGGTTTCCATAAGTACGAAAATCATATATTATTTCAATAATGATATTCAAATGATTATGTGCTTAAAAATGTTGTTTAGTTGTTCCAATAATTCCAATTCGCCGTTCGCGTTTCATTGGAGTTTTGGAATTCATGTTTTTTTATTTTTGACGTTTTTGATTCACAATAAGGCCGAATCATTGGAAAATCCAATTATGAGAATTTAGATAAAAAGAACGTCGTTTTGCATCGTCGAAATCGCAAGAAATGAACGGGCCTCCGTTCGAGTTGAAACCAAGTCGCATGACCCGACTAGAGAAAGAAGACAGGTTGAACGACATGAAGTTTGAGGGGCAAAAAAAAAGAATTTAATTTTTATTTTTGACTAATTTTAATATGATTAATTTATTTTACTTAGGTTTGTTGTGTATAAAATATTTGTTATTTATTATACTTAGGTTTGTTATGTGTACAATATTTGTTATTTATTATATTTAGGTTTGTTATGTGTATAATATTTGTTATTTATTATACATGTGATATTTATTTAAATAATTTCTGGCATACTGAAATTTATTTATGTTTAATTTTTAAATTTTTTATACTTAAATTATTTGTTTTAGTATTTGTATGTATAAATTTTGTGATTTGTTATACATATGAAATTTAATTAAATAATTTATACGTAATGTAATTAATTGTTAATGGATTTTTATTAATTTAATTTGTACTTATATTATTTATTTTGCTTGTATAATTTATTATCATTTTTTTATACATGCAATCTTAAGTTAGATAATATTTGTGCATATTTAAATTATATTGTTTATGATTTTATGTAATAATTGAGCCTAAAGATTTAGTTAATGTTTAAGTTATCCGTATAGTTTAATTAATTAGAGAGTAACCATAAAATATTTAAATAATTAAAACTATATAATAAAGTTTATTTAGGATCATATTTAGAAAATAAACATTAATTGTGATTAATCATATGTAATATAATAAATCTTATCATACAGAAATTTTTATTATATTTTGTATGATTAATTAGGGTAAAATATCAAATTATATTTTCTAATTTACCCACAGGGATTAGAAAAATGAACATAATTTGATAGTTTTATAGTAAAATTAAGATGAACTTAATTGAATTAGAACTTTAACCCACAGATAAGTTTTATGTCACTAGATTTATATTTTCCCATGATTTTACATTGATAGAATGTCATATTTTTATGTTAGCTTCAAATTTAGTAACATGAGCATGAATATTTAATTTATTACAACAATTAAATCTACTAATTATTCTAATATGAAATGTGATATTCCCGAGCTCAAAGGGACAACTACAAGGTCTAGAATGAGAGAGCTCTCCTTCACTTGGGATGGATGAACATAGATTACACCATTAGGAAGGAGGAGTTTCCTGCAATAACTGAAACTAGCTCTCCAAATGCAGTTGTTTTTTATGATAAGTGGGAGCGATCTAATCGTCTTTCCGTTATGTTCATAAATACGAAAATATATACTGGTATTAGGGGCTCCATCGAATAGTATGACAAGGTCCAAAACTTACTAAAGGTTATTGATGAGCAATTCGCCACTTCAGACAAGGCAATGGCAATCACTCTCATCATACATTTTTCATCTCTGAGTCTCACTGGCATTAGGGGTGTGCGTGATCATATCATGCGTATGAGAGAGATTGCGATCCAATTGAAAACAATGGAAGTTGAGATGTCAGAACCTTTCTTAGTTCACTGCATCCTATGTACCTTACCTCAACAGTATGGCCCATTTAAAATATCCTATAACACACATATGAACAAATGGTCGACCAATGAGTAGTTAACCGTGTGTGTTCAGGAAGAGGATAGGCTGTTTATAGAGGAAAAGAAAAGGAAAATGTGAGCTTTACTACCTCTGAAAAGAACAATAAGAAGAATCAAGTTAGGGACAAAGGGAAGGAAAAAATCCCTCCTCAAAAGGACATTAAGAAGGAGATTGTGTGCTTCTTTTGCAAGAAGAAGGGGCACGTTAAGAAACAATGCTCCAAGTTCATGAAGTGGCTTGATAAGAAAGGTACTCAATTTTCATTTGTTTGTTATGAATCCAATATGATTAATGTTAATCATAACACATGGTGGATTGATTATGATTCTACAATCCATGTTACCAATTCATTGCAGGACTTGTAGACCTGCAGAAATCAGTGGGAAGTGAGTGTAGTGTCTATTCAAGAAATAAGATGCCCTCACATGTGGAGACCATTGGCACGTGTAGATTGGTTTTAATTAGTGGTTTCATTTTAAATTTGAAAAAGACATTTTATATTCCCAGTTTTTCTAGGAATTTTATTTCAATATCAAGACTTGTATCAGATGGTTATTCCTTTAACTTTTCAGACTGGGGGTTTAATTTATTTTATAAATCTGATGTTATTGGATATGGTACTTTGTCTGATGGTTTTTTTCTCCTTAATTTGCAAAATGATGACAACCATGCAACTATGCACATTCATGAAAATATTGGTATTAAACAATGTGTTGTGAATGAAGAGTCTTTTATGTTATGGCATTGAAAATTGGGACATATCTCCATTAAGAGAATTAAAAGGTTGGTAAATGATGGGGTACTTAATACTCTAGATTTTAGTGATTTTGAGACTTATATAGACTACATTAAGGTGGTGTTTAGTTCGTAGAATGGAATCGGAATCAGAATCGGAATCGGAATGGAATCGGAATCAGAATCGGAATCGGAATGGAATGGAATGAAAAGAAAACAATTTTGTTTGGTTTGACCACTGGAATCAAACTCGGAATCAGAATTACAGTGTTTGGTTTGCCACTGGAATGGAACGAAAAAAGTTATAAATGACCTTAATACCCCTACATGCTATAAAGTTCAAATAATGTCATTTAATTACTATTTTTTCGTCAGACAAAATATATTATTGAAATCATTATTTTTCTAAATAATTATTACTTAATTAAAAAGAAATATATTATTAAATTATTATTTTTCTAAATAAGATTTAGGGTTTTGAGATTTGGGATGTGGGATTTAGGGTTTAGGGATTTAGGATTTGGGGTTATATTTGTAGGTTAAGGTTTAGGGTTAAAATTATTATTTTTCTAAAAATGGTTTAGGGTTTTAGAATTTTAGATTTGGGGTTTAGGGTTTTAGGATTTAGAATTTAGGGTTTTGAGATTTATGTTTTAAGGTTTAGGGTTTTAGGGTTTAAGGTTTAGGGTTTAGGGTTTAGAGATTTGGGGTTTAGGGTTTAGGGTTTTGGGATTTATGTTTTAGGATTTTGGGATTTATGTTTTAAGGTTTAAGGTTTAGGAATTTTGGGTTTAGGGATTTGGGGATTTGGGGTTTAGGGTTTTAGGTTTAGGGTTTAGGGATTTGGGGTTTAAGGTTTTAGGATTTGGAATTTGGGGTTTAGAGTTTAGGGTTTTGGGATTTATGTTTTAAGGTTTAGGGTTTAGGGATTTGGGATTTAGGGATTTAGGGTTTAGGGTTTTAGGATTTGGATTTAGAGTTTAGGGTTTTGAAAATTTGGATTTAGGGTTTAGGGTTTAGGGTTTTGGAATTTTGGGTTTGAGAATTTGGGATTTGAGTTTAAAGTTATATTTTAGGTGAGAGTAAAATTAGAAAAAAAAGTTTAAATGGAAATGAAATTATGATTACGAAGGGGGGAGAAGGAATCGTGATTCCTTCTCTTTTAGTAATCTGATTCTATTTCGTCCTCTATTCCGTCCAACCAAACGCACAAAATGGAAGGAATCAATTCTGATTCCATTCCATTCCCTCTAACTAAACATGAAGCTAAAGTATATTATTTGTTCCCCAATCAAAAACAACCTATATAAAAAAGATATATTATAAAGACAGCATATGCCATTAACAAAACATATAAAGCTAGTAAGATAAATCCAAATATTAATATATTATAAGAGCTTAATACTCATTCAATATGAAAACCAATGAGGTAAAACTAAGAATAAATATTATATCATATTAAATTAAAATTATATAAATATAAATATATATAAATTGTAAATATAAAATTTAAATGATATTAAATATAAATTAAGTAAAATAATTATCGAATTATGTGTATCACACAATATCTTTAAGATAATTTTTTACTTATTATAGATATTTGAAAATTCAAAAAATATCATAATATACAGTATTTCATGTGTATGAAATTTATATGAATAAACTTAACTCTAGATACTAATACACAATTTTTTAAGTTTTTTCTTTCTCTTATTTTTTTCTCCGTGTCTTCCTTTAGAAAGTGAGTTTTCATATATATATATATATATATATATATATATATGAAACTTACAAGGAAAAAAAAGAATAAAAGGAATTAAAATACAAACATACAAAAAGATCCTGTAACTGTAAGGCTTAATAAAAACATATAATGAGAAACAAAATCTAAAGAGAAAAAGAAGAAAGAAACTGTTTTTAAAACCATTAAATAATTAGATTCAATTAATTATTATTGTCGTTTTTTTTTTGAGAGATAAAACATTTTTTCAATCCAAAATTTTCAACATATTCATCATAATTTAAGAATTAAATGGAATAGCATTATAATGATGAAATTTAAAATTTCAATAGGCTATTAAATAGGTATAACAATATCTTTAAGAATAAGAATTGAAACTAAAAGAAAAGAAAAGCAAAGGAAAATAGTAACATTAATGAAAAATTTTAAAAAAACAATAATATATATAGATAAAAAATCAATATTTTAAAACATTTTAAATGAATTTAATAAAAAAATTAAATAAATTATTCACAGACCAACTAAAATACAAATAAGTTGAGATTATTTAACACCTCTAAGCATCACTGTTTGGGGCGATGACATTTCCAAGATTTGAGTCATTTTTTCCCTAAAATATTTGAGTGGAATTTTGATACTAATAGGTATTAAAAAGCATTCATAAATTTACTTCATTACTTTATGTTAATATTTTCATATTTTTCTTAAATTTTAGGAGTTTTTTTCTTTGAGAAATAATGTAACAAAGAGTTGAGAGTATACAAATCTCCCCGTTAATTAAACTTCTTTACAAAGTTTAAAATACTACAATTTAATGACTTAGGTGGCGTTTGGTTCGTAGAATGGAATCGAAATCGGAATCGGAATCGGAATGGAATTAAAATGAAACAATTTTGTTTGGTTTCACCACTGGAATCAAGCTCGAAATCAGGATTACAGTGTTTGGTTTGCCACTGAAATAGAATGAAAAAAGCTATAAATGACTTTAATACCCCTACATGTTGTAAAGTTCAAATAATGTCATTTAATTACTATTTTTTCGTCAGACAAAATACATTATTGAAATCATTATTTTTTTAAATAATTATTACTTAATTAAAAAGAAATATATTATTAAAATTATTATTTTTCTAAATAGGGTTTAGGGTTTTGAGGTTTGGGACGTGGATTTAGGGTTTAGGGATTTAGGATTTGGGGTTATATTTGTAGGTTAAGGTTTAGGGTTAAAATTATTATTTTTCTAAAAATGGTTTAGGGTTTTAAAAATTTGGATTTGGGGTTTAGGGTTTTAGCATTTGGAATTTGGGATTTAGGGTTTTGAGATTTATGTTTTAGGGTTTTGGGTTTTGTGATTTATGTTTTAAGGTTTAGGGTTTAGGGTTTAGGGATTTGGGATTTGGGATTTGGGGATTTGGGGATTTGGGGTTTAGGGTTTTAGGATTTGGAATTTGGAATTTGGGGTTTAGGGTTTACGGTTTTAGGATTTATGTTTTAGGGTTTTGGGTTTTGGGATTTATGTTTTAAGGTTTAGGATTTGGGGATTTGGGGTTTAAGGTTTAGGGTTTTAGGATTTGGAATTTGGGATTTAGGGTTTAGGGTTTAGGGATTTGGAGTTTAGGGGTTTAAGGTTTAGGGATTTGGGCTTTAGGGGTTTAGGATTTAGGGTTTTGGAATTTTAGGTTTGAGAATTTGGGGATTTAGGGTTTAGGGTTTAGGGTTTAGGATTTAGGGTTTAGGGTTTTGAAATTTTGGGTTTAGGGTTTTGGATTTTGAAATTTTGGGTTTGAGAATTTGGGATTTGAGTTTAAGGTTATATTTTAGGTGAGGGTAAAATTGGAAAAAAAAAGTTTAGATGGGAATGGAATTATGATTACCAAGGTGGGGAGAGTAATCTGATTCCATTCTGCCCTCCATTTCGTCCAACCAAACACACAAAATAGAAGGAATCAATTCTGATTCCATTCCATTCCCTCCAACCAAACATGGGGTAAAGGCAAGCAAACTAACAAGTCGAAGAAGAGTACCAAGAAGAGTACCAAGAAGAGCTCCGAGTTACTGGAAATCATACACAGACATTTATAGTCCAAACATGGATGCATACCGTGATAAGTACATCATCTCTTTCATAAATGATTACTCACGTCTCTATTTGCTTAATAGTAAGAATGAAACACTAGATTTTTTTAAGGTATTTAAAGCTGAAGTAGATAAACATACGACAAACAAATTAAAATTGTGAGATCCGATAGAAGTGGAGAGTATTATGACAAATACACTGAGGTGGCGTTTGGTTTACAGAATCAAAATGGGAATGGAATGGAAAGGAAATAATTTTATTTGACTACTGGAATCAAAGAGGGAATCAATATTACAATGTTTGGTTTACAACTGAAATGGAATGGAAAACACTATATATTATCTTAATATCCCTATATTTAACAAAATTTAAATAATATTATTTAATTATTATTTTTTCGTCAAACAAAATACATTATTTAAATAATTATTTTTCTAAATAATTATTACTTAAAAATAAAATATATTATTAAAATTATTATTTTTCTAAATAGGGTTTAGAGGTTTGTGATTTAAGGTTTAGGATTATATTTATGGGTTATGGTTTAAGATTAAAATTATTATTTTTCTAAATAAGATTTAGGGTTTAAGGTTTAGGGTTATATTTATGGGTTAAGATTTAGGATCAAAATTATTATTTTTCTAAATAGGGTTTAGAGCTTTGGAATTTGGGGTTATATTTAGGGTTGGGATAAAATTGAAAAAAAAATTGAGATGAGAATGGAATAGAATCATGATTCCTTAAAGAAGGAGAAGGAGAAGGAATTTTGATTCCTTCTTTTTTAGGAATCGATTTCATTCCGTTCCCAATCTTTAGCCCAACCAAACATGGGTGAGAGTGGACAAGCAAGTGGTCCATTTGCAAGGTTTCTTCAAGATAATGGGATTGTTACCCAATATAGTTTGCTTGACTCTTCAACCAGAATGGAGTAGCTAAAAGGATAAACCGAATATTATTGGACATGGTGCGAAGCATGCTTGCTAGCACCAAACTTCCTGAGTCCTGGTGGACTGAATCTCTTAAGACAGCTGCGTACATATTGAACCAAGTTCCAACCAAGGCTATCCCAAAGAAACCTTTTGAGCTATTCAAGGGTTGGAAACCAAGTTTGCAACATGTACGCATTTGGGGTTGTCCATTTGAAGTAAGAGTCTACAATCCACAAGAAAAGAAATTGGACCTAAGGACCGTAAGTGGGTATTTTGTTAGATATGCCGAAAGGTCTAAGAGATATAGATTTTATTGTCCATCTCACAGCACTAGGTTTGTGGAATCAAGAAATGAAAAATTTCTAGAGAATGACTTGATTAGTAGGAGCAACAGATCCCAAGACATTGGTCCTAAGAAAGATCATTCAGATGCTCAATGTGTCATTTCAAGTAATGGACTGATCGTTGTTGTTAACAACATGTCTCAAGTACAAACAAGTGTTGAAGAACTAGTCTTGGAAGTACCACAAACTGTTGATCCTAATCCAGTAGATACTGAAGTTCAATGGATGCATGAAAGCTGTTAAACAACCAGCTAAACAACATGATCATGCTCTTCAAGAGAATGTTGATGAAGCATTAATATCTACTACAGTAAGGAAATAGGCGATTCCTACTAACTATGTTGTGTATCTACAAGAGTGTGACTACAATGTTGCAGCCGAAAATGATCCTGAGACGTTTTCACAGGCCATGAGTTCTAAGGTTTTGAACTTATGGTACAATAAAGTGAACGTCATGGATCAATATATATACCAGAAGGTCAGTGGATCAATGTATATACTAGAAGGTCAATGGATCAATGTATATACTAGAAGGTCAGTGGATCAATGTATATACTAGAAGGTCAGTAGGAGTAAGATTTATTTTTTGGTGCTATATATGGATGATATTTTGCTTGCAACCAATGATAAGAGTTTGTTATATGAAGTGAAATAATTCTTCTAGAAGAACTTTGATATAAAGGATATGAGTGAGGCATATTATGTCATTAGCATTAAGATTCATAAGGATAAATCTCGAGGCATTTTGGATTTATCTCAAGAGACCTATATCAATAAAGTTTTAGAAAGATTTTAGATGAATGATTATTCACCGAGTGTGTCATGCCACCAAAGAATTTTAGAGTTGATGATTGTTGATCCTTTGACTAAAGGCATACCACCAAAGAATTTCAAAAATTATGTAGTAAAAATGGGACTTGGTTCCATAATATAAATATTCGTTGTACGTACATTTGATATTTTAATGAAACTCTTACTCAGTTGATGTTTACTTGTATGATTTAATGCACATATTTTGTTTATTCATATATTTTGAGAAAAACATATTTAAGTTATGGACCTCGTATAAGCATAGGGTTTATTCATTAAGTGGTATGAGCTTGAGATACATAATGCATCGTGATACATGGAAGATAATACTCATTATTAGAGGACCTATCGCCACAATTCATGTGTTTTGTTTATTATAAAATTGAATGATGGAATATATGGACCAAGTAGGAGAATGTTGGTTTTTTCCTCCTGAATTCTCGGTAACCAACTGAGAAGTTGGCCAGAATGTGGTCCAACAACTTCCATCACTCACCCATGTTCTTCAGACTTCTGTTTTGCTCTTTGATGGATAGAGTACTTAAACGTGCCTATAAATATACGGTTAGTCCCTAGCCTTCTCTGAATTCAATTAATTTTATAATGAATCTTCAATAAACTTCAATCACTGTACCATCGTGATAAGAGAGAAAAGTTTAGAAGTATCAAACTGAAACACCATTAAAATTTTCATGTAAGTGCGGTGAAGTGTGATCAATGGTTGGAAGTGTTCAATTATTTTTGCTTCCACTGCATTTACATTCATGTTTATATGGTTTCATGAATGTTTTTGAATCGAATTTTAATCTAACAAGGAATGCATTTATAAGATAAAGAAGTTGTAAGAGAAGGGAAAAAATGTATAAAAGAAGATACATTAATTTATTCGAATGATAGTGTATACATTCCTTGTAAACAGTTGTAAAAAAAATGTTGAAGGGGCACGTGTCTCCTGAAATGTGAATACATCGCCCCTGAGTCCTATGTTGTCATTGGAAAATTAAGCTAAGGCTGATTGGGTTGTATCTCCAGACATAGTGGCATAGTGGCATTAAACATCGAATATTGTATAAATTTTGAAAGAATTATTTTGAAACAAGATTTTTTTAACATAGATTTTGAAACATGTTACCATAAATGATCAATGTTTTAACCAACAAAATAAATTTTTTTTATTTTAAAAAATCCAACCCAAACATTTCAAATTGAACACTTTCTAATTGGGCATTGTTCAAGTTAAACTCGAGCTATTTAGACCCGTTTAATATTGAACTCTGTCCAATTCGACCCTATTCAATATTATTAAAGTGTTATTTTCGTTGTTTTAAGTTTTAGGAGTGTTATTTTATGTAACTTCCTCCTCAAAAAGAAAAAATCCTTCAAACCTACACAGTATATAATGATCAATTTGATGCAAATACAGAAAGCATATGTATAACCAGAAGCAGAAGGTGTCTTACTCGTTCAACGAGTGAGGTTTTGGTATACCAAGGTGCAACACAGTTGCTTCTGATGTTGTCTTTTGCCCATTCGCAAGCCAAGCTTTTCATAAGCTGATTCATAGCAGCTGACAATAGCAAACATATGATTTTTTACATTGGCATCTTAACATCAACAAATTTAATTATCTAACTTAAGAATAGCAAGATTAAGAAGGCCATATAAAATGAATACTAACCTTTAGTTGCTGCATAGATGGATCCAGAACCTATGCTTGTCAAAGCAGCTACAGAGGAAATAAACACAATGCTTCCTGCACCAGATGCTTTTAAAAGAGGATGGGCGAGTTGGCAAATATGGTACGTAGACTCGTAATTTGTAGACATAAGTAATGAATATTCCTCCATAGAGTACTCAGTGGTTGGCTTCCTGATGTTTGTCCCCACATTGTTTACCTAGAACCAGAAGATCATGTAAAATTACACTTTAATAGAACCAGTGGGTGAATTAAGAGTGAGACTCTGGAAATGATTGTACAGAGATTTAAGGAACAAATGGTTCTAGACCTAGCTGCCTCAATAACTCAGAATCTAGTGCACCAAACTTCAAGTTACATGAATAAAATGATATATGGCAATTTGGATAATTATGAAAAAAGAAGCAATCTAGTAAAAAGTGTATTAGTCAAGAGTCAATACAAAGTATCATGAGACAGTCTGTGCCTATTAAGCTACATGGGATATATCAAAGGCAGACTCTGGATAAAACTGCCCATGCTGCACAAACCAAACGGTCAATGGTCTATTAGTAGTGATGGGAATTTTATCATAGATATTGAAATTTGCTTATCTGGGCAATCAGTTAGATTTAGACCAAATATACTAGCTATAACCTCCTTAATCATCCTAATGAATGTCTCCAAACCCGTCACTTGACTATCAACATGCACAAATCCATACAATAAAGGATATGATTTCAATATCAAGAAAAGCTCCGCAAATTTGTAACCTATAAGCCTGTAACAGATCCAATCTACCCTATGTGGCGCATGATCTTTATGACCAACAAAGTATCCCAGGTCAATTGTAGAAGAATATAAACGTTTTGAAGCTTTAGAAAGCAATTATGATCATTTCTAACAACCAAACCAATCCAAATAAATGGGTTTGTTTAGATGTGCTTTTCCAAGAAGTGGTTTGAAATGAACCATTTGGTCAAATTTCAAAAGATATATTTAGGTGCATGGGATGAAATTGTTAATAGTGATTTTGAGAAGTAATTATTACAAGAAGGAAGCATACATTTCAAGTATTACTAACTTCTCCTGAAAATACTAGTAATGCTTCTTAGAATTTGAAAACACTCCACATAGATTGCCAAACACCATTAAAAGTGATTTAGCTTATTTGAAAGCACTTTGAGTCATAAGAGAATAAGTTACAAAGGAACCCCAAAATTCATGTCATTTAGTCTTCTATCTAGCACACAAACGATCCCACTCAGAACAACCATTACGAATATTTAATTTTTAATCGTTTTCTGATTCATTTTCAAAGACGAGAACTACCTCGAATACGGTTCACAATGAACAGCACCAATAAAACAAATGCGTTTTGATAGGATTACTCACAAGTATATTGAGCTTGCCGTTGAAAACCAAAAACACCTGCCGAATCAGGCTCTCCCTATCGGCTCTAGAAGTTGCATCGCACACTGACCCAGTGACGGAAAAGCCCTTACTTTGCCATTCCTTGACGCATTTGGAAAGTTCTGCTTCATTTCTTGAGCACGTGTGCACGGTAGCACCAAACCCAGCTAGTTCTTCAACCACGGCATGCCTGTAGCGAGTGAAAACATTCAGGAAACTGAATAAGATTACAGACCCAGACTCTAAATACGTATAATTTCAGTATAGAAATTAAGCCAAAATGTTCATTCATAAATTACAAAGAAACAGGGATATTTCTGATTAGAGATTTAAGAAAGTGATAAAGAAAAAGACCCAATTCCGCGAGTGCCGCCGGTAACGAGAGCTGTCATACCCTTGAGCGACCATCTTGCAGCTCCGAGGCTGCTTTCTGACCCTGCCTTAGCCATTTTCGCAGTTCTACAGCTAAAAGAGAAATGAAAACTCAGCAAGTTTAGCTGTTATTAAGTGGCCCGGTTCACTACCGCCTCTACCGGTACCCTAATTTTCAAAATATATTGTATTATTAATTATTTTTTTTTTGCTTGTTGTTTAGCAACAAATAATATAATATTTAATAATTAAATAATATAATTTAACACGCTTTTTCTAACTAATTATTGCATGATATATTAATTATTACTTAATACAAATGTACCTCTTGTTATTAATTTAACCAATAGTATTTACTATTTAGTATGACTTGTTTGTAGAACAAATAATTTCAAAAAATAAATAAAAAATTAAAACAAAATATTATTAGAGTTAATTAAATTATATTTTGTCTTCAGTCACAATAATAAGAATTTTTTTATGATTTGGTATCCATATTTAATGATTTTTTTTCTTTTTTTTTAAATTCCATTCAACTAGATAAAAATAGAATATCATGTAAATTTTTAAATAAAATAAAGTTTTAATTAAAAAGTAAAGACAAATAATCAACTTTAATACATGATCTATAATAGGATATATTTGAGTATTATTTATATTTTTCTTTATCTTAGTGCTTAATTATATTAATCTACAATTCTTGATGACATGAAATAATAATAATTATCGTAACTATTTAATATAATAAAACTCAAAACTTCTACCCTTAACAATTTATTTAAAGTAAATATTATTATTATATTCATATAATTTGATGTGTTAGCACAACGAAACCCAAAAAAAATGAGAAAAATAAGACACAAGAAAATCAATATGGTTTGATAAATTAACTTAATCCATAGTTAAAGTTATAAATAAATCCACTAATATCACTTTTTGATACAAGAGTATTAACATAATATTTAATACATTCTGTATCTCAAGAACAATATTAAGAATCCAAAATCGTACTCAAACTGAAAGCCACATTTATACACAAATCTCATGTATTCAGACTAGAGGTGTCTATGGTTCGGTCCGGTTAGGTTTTGAATAAAAAAATTAACCAAATTGGACAATTTATATTATTCAAACCAGATCGGATCATTTGGCTATCAAAAATTTTGTAACCGAATGGTTTGGTTAACGGTTTTGAACAGTTAATAATACATAAATATGATACAGTTTAATATGATATAGTTTAATAGTATAATCAAATGTGATGTTAATCAATTATCATACATAGATATATATTATTGTTAAATACATAAATAAATACATAAGATGTTATTGAAATCCAAAAGCAAAAAAGATTAGACATGAAGAAATGAATTCCAAATATCTCATTTATACAAAATTCTTAAACATATACAAACATCCAAACTGACAATCAACAACAATATATCATTAGATAATAATATTTAAAACTTACCCATTATTAATCATCAATGATCAATGTAATGTCTTTAATGAACTCTACAATCAAATAAAATCAACATCTTCATAAATCTCTAAGTCATCATTGTATTCTGTTAAGGTGACATAGTCATTATTAATAGAGGAACATAACCAATTTTGACTACATACTAATGTCTCTACCATTTTAGGATTCAAAAAACTCCTAAATGGATCAAGAATATGCCCTTCTATGCTAAAATCTAATTCTAATGCAACAGTTGAAACTTGAACTGCTAACACATCACGTGCATTGAGAGAGATGATAAGAAACCTAAAAGAATTTACCTTCCGCCATTTCAATATATCAAACTTATCCAACGTGACATTTTCACATGGGGTGTTCAAATATTTCTCAACCTCAGTCTTCAACTCTAAACTATTTTTCTTCTCTAAGCGTTCAAGAAATTTCAACTTTCTTGCTTCCTCAGATGAAGGAATCCTTCCTATTACATCTTATGATTGAGTCATATTAGATTGAAAATCATTTCCATGCACTAACATATAGTAAGCTTTGAACAGATCCATAAAAATATTTTTGACATTATCTCTCAATTTTTGAACAATTTCTAAATCATAAATCTCTTCAAATAGAAATTCCAAATACTCTAATTTGTACATTGGATCAAGTACAAATGCAACATACAACATCTTATTAGTCTTATCTACATTTCCCCAATACTTCTCAAATTTTATTTTCATGCTAACAGCCATATATTTTAGCAACAAATCATCGGAACCACACCATGTAAGTATTTGAGATTGAATATTATGTAATTCTATAAAATATAAATTTGATTTAGTACATAAAGATGCATTGAATGTTAAAGTAGAGTCATAAAAAGTCTTCAAAATCTTGACAAAAACATTAGCATTCTTCCAATCATCTAATGTTGGAGGCCCAACATTCGATCGCTCCTCATGAAAATAAGAAATAAAGTTTGTTCCTTCTTATTCTTTGAGACGATTAAATGCTTTTTGAAAATCTAAAGAAGATTTTAACATTAGATATGTGGAGTTCTATCTTATAGGCATGTCTAGCACGACACTTCCTTTGGACTTAATATTTTCCTTAATAGAACACATTTTAAACTTTTGTAATCTCAAAAGAGATGATCTAACATATCTCACAGCACAACGAATACTCATAATAGTATTGTGAAGATCTTTAATTCCTTCTCTTATAACCAAATTCAAAATGTGAGCACAACATCGCACATGAAAAAACTCCCCACTCATAACAAGTCCATCATTCTAATTTTTTAGCTTCCTTTTCAAACATGACACAGTAGTATCATTTGAGGAAGCATTATCAAGTGTTACAGTGAATACATTACATATACCCCAATCACGCAAACTCTGTTCTATCACTCGCCCAATTGTATCATCTTTATGATTCTTAACTTGACAAAAGTTTATAATTCTCTTTTGTAATTTTCAATCTTTGTCAATATAGTGAGTGCTTAGAAAATATAATTAATATTTTGAATTGAAGTCCAACAATCACTAGTAAGACAAACTCTTTGCTTTTCACTTATGAAAAAGTTTCTCAAACTTTTTTTCTCGTCTAAATAAAGTTGAAACATATCTCTAGAAATTGTTTGATGAGATGACACATGAAACTTAGGAAAAATTTCAGCTATAAAATCTTTAAATCTCTCACCCTCAACAAACCTAAAAGACAATTAATCAATAATAATCATTTTTGCCAAAGCAACTCTAACACATTTTGCCAAAGCAACTCTAACACATTTTGCATCAAATGATACAACTAATTTATGAGTTGTTGTATCACCCTCTCCTTTTTGTGTTTGAAAATTTAACATCTTTTTGTCCTTTATCTACTTATTTAGGAATCTTCTTACATAAATTTTTGAAGTGATATATCATTGAAGTAGTTCCATTCCTTGTGGGATGAGCAATATAACTTTTTTTTACAATAATGACATGTAGTTCTAGGATTTTCCACATCATAGGGTAAAATATATGAAAAATGATTCTATATTTCTAACTTAATTTTTTTATTTCTTCATATCAGATTTATTATCGGGATGAACATTACGTATTTTTATTCCTCTTTTGAAGATAAGTCATTTAAATTCTATGGTAGATTTTCCATTTCATCTGGATGAATTTCAGGTTCAATGTCTTCAGTCATAGACATTAAAAAGTCTAAAAATTGACTTGGTCCAATAAACTCATGTAAATCATCACCTATATATATAATATAGATTAATACATATTCTTAATATATTAAAATATTACCTTTTGTACTTAATCAAAAATCATTTCAAAACTAAAATAACTAAATGATTTTAGTTATAAACAACATGGTTGAAAATAGGGGTGTCCATTTATATTAAAATTCAAATCTCAAATATTTTGCATGCTTAAATATAGCAATTTAACATTGGATGTGGTCTTGTAAGTTCCCAATCCATACTAATTAGATCAGGACGGATAAATTATGATATAAATAAGACAAAACATTATCTATCTCATTATAAACAAATCGAAATAAACGTAATTAGATTCAATTCTGTTGGGACAAATTATGATATAAACAGGACGAAACATTATCCACTTACATGCCATCATTTGTCTTAGAAATTATTCACTTTACATATTATGATATAAATAAGACAATTCTGTTTTTTACACTAATAAGTGACATGAAGAATTGATACACTCATAGAATAGAGGATTTAAAATAAGAAAAAATAATAAACGATTATACAAATTGTTAGCAAAATATAGAATTTAAATGTATTATTGATGGTTGTTAGAGTAAGTAGCATTCTTTTTATATTTCATTCAATATTAATAGTTAAACTACATACAAAAATATCCCAAAATTATTTTCATTACCATTACTATTAGGCCAACAGTTAGGAGAAGAAGTTAAGGTTCCAGAATTGGTGTAGTTCTATTTAGGATCCAGAAATTATTCATTTTACATATTAATATATATATACTATTTAGGATCTGAATTCTTCAATTGCATGTTCAATATTTGAAAATGATTCCAAAGTATCACAGATGACTCAAACAAACAAATAAAATGACTTGATAAATTTGGCCCCCACAGCTAGTGAAGGAGAGAAACAGAAATTAGGGGTGTCCAAAAATCCTATCAAAAACTCAAAAAAATAAGGCTTGACAACCAATCCAAAATATAGATAATATCTCGTACACAAAATTGTATTAAGAATGTTTGGAGAAGTCACACGAAACAGTTCGTCCATAAAACTCAAACATATATCAATCAACTCACCACATACCTATTTCGTCCATGGATGACAGTACGCGAGGCAACGTGAGGAAAAGTCAACTGACTGGTAGTGGAGGGGACACAAGGATGGCTGGGTGGTTGAGTGTTTTTAGAGGCGACGACGACTAGCTAAGGTTAGCAAAACTTCACACTTGTAGTCTGAGTCTCGCAGAGGATGAATGAAAATGAAATAGGGTAAGTTATAATTTATATATATACGCTACTTAATTAAAAATAATTAATTATTTATTAAAACTGATCTGATCTGGTCTAACCAATTTATAATTTTTATAATCGGACTGAAATATTTGAAAATTGGTTTTACTTCACTGATTGGACCAATTTTTTGGTTTAAAACGATTCAGCTCGATTTTTAGATACCCCTAATTCAGACCCAAAATAAAAAACCTAAAAATATCAATAATGTGTTTTAACTTTTGAATACAAATCATCTCACACAGACACAAACAAGAAAAAAAAAACCAAATGATCAATTTTTTTTCTATGTTTTGTATACATCACTTATCATATACAACCATACAATGCCCCGTATACAAATATATATAAATAAAAGGAACCTTTTACATTTTGGTCGTTTGTAGGCTTTTTAATTTTTATCATTGTCTATGTTTATCTAATTAATATTAATTAGAACTAGACTTACTTGTAAAAACGTTTTGGCTTTCGCATGTTCAATTTTTAGTCAAAACATTTTCCTATCTTTTTTTTTACTGGACATTAATTCCAACACATTGGTTTAAAATAATTACCTATATCAAATATCAAAATGTGGTATATTCATACACAACATCATCACATTAGTAGGTAGGGTGTATCTACCACTTTATTTAATACTTAATTAAAAATAACTTTATTTGGAATTACTTAACCTTTGAGTTATCTTTTAACACCAAATTTATATCATCAAAAACAATAACCATTTCATTGATCTGTTTTTCTTGCTTCACATTACTAATATTATTATAAGATTTAACTTTGGTCAATTCATCTTATCCTTAAAAGTGATTGTAGCTCTACCTTAGAGAGGATATCCAATCAACTTGTAAAAGCTTTCATTCTTCGTTTCTTTATTTATGACAACATAAAAAAACCATAATCAAGAGAATTCAATCTGCTCGATGAAATGAATTTTTTTCTCAAACTTAGAACAAATCTTACATCACCAATTGTTCGAATACCTCCATCATACATCTTCATCTTAATAGTTCTTTTTCTAATGACCTTACTTTTTGATCCATTGATAATCACAACATCACCATCACTCCAAGACTTGTAATGATCAAACAATTTTTTTTTTGCACACATATAAAAACATGTAGAATTCAAAATCCAATCGTTTAAAAAGCCTTTACATGTAGTCACACATATGACATCAGAATTAGAATCATAAGTTTCAATGACATTTATCTCTAATTCATCTTTCTTTCTTTTTTCATCAAGACTTCTTATATCTTTTAGTCTGTCTTCACAAAATATCTCGATGTGTCCCATTTTATGACAATAAAACATTCAATATTGTCTATTGAACAAGTTATGAAACAATTCTCATCTCTACTATAATCTCTTCCTATAGGCCTACTATTTCCTCTACTTAATGAACTTACTTTTGAATATTCTCGAATAGTAAAGACATCTCTAGCTGAAGGAACTTCCAATTGGATCACATGACTAGTTTCTAAAAGTGCTTTTAACATCTCATCCATGCTCAACATAGTCTTTCCAACGAGTAATTTTGTCACTATTATATCATATGATTTTGGTAACAAGTACAACAAAATCATTGCCTGATCTTCATCATCTATTTTCATATCAATACTTAAGAGTTCAAAAATACATTTATTGAACATATTTAGATGACTTATAATGTCACCACCTTCACCCATACTCAAGGAAAACAATTGTTTCTTCAAGTAAAGTCTATTTATAATCGACTTTGACACATTTTTTTTCTAATTTTTTTCCACAATTTTAATAGAAAAGTCTCATTTATTAAACTATATTTGACTTTAGAAACCAAAACTCAAATGAATAGTACTTAGTGCCTTTGCTTCAATTTCTTTCCAATCATCTTCCTTCATGTCTTCCAGTTGTTTTCTTCAATGCCTTAAAAAGATCTTCTTACATCAATATATCCTTCACATTATTTTATCAAATATTGAAATTAATTTTTCCATCAAATTTCTCTATATCAAACTTCGTTATTATCATATTTTTCAATTTAAAACCCCCAACTTATAGCTCTGATATCACTTGTTTAGAATAGTAAAAAAGCAAAAAATAAACATGATTCGACATATTAACCTAATCATACCTAAAATCACAAATAAATATACTAATATCACTTCTTAATATAAATTTTTTAACTTAATATCCAATACACTATATCCTAAAAATAATATTAAAAGCCCAAATCTCATGTATATATAGAATTAAAATAAAGAATCTAAAAATACCAATAATGTTATTATTTATTTTTGATTGTGAATCATCTCATATATGCACAAAAGAATAAATCATCAATTTTTTTCCTTCTATGTTGTGGGTAAATCACCTGATCATATACGACCATATTATGTCCTCAAATACAAATATATATAAATCAAATAAACTTCTCACATTTTGGCCGTTTGGAGGCTTTTTAAGTCCTATTAGTGTCTATGCATATCTAATTAATATTAATTAGAACCAGACTTGCTTGTCAAAACGCTTTGGCTTTCCCATGGTTCAAATTTCATCCAAAATGTTATGCTATCTTTTTTTTTATTAACCATTAATTCCAACGTGATATTACCAATTGTAGTATTTTTATCAATAATAATATTGTCTGTATCAACTGTATCTTTTTGGTCGGGTATTAAAAGTGTTGCGCCATAACATTTGAACGGAAATAAACCTCACAACTAGAGGTTTCATTTTCATCAACAAAGTCATCATCTGCTTCATCTTTTGAGGTATCCTTTAAAGCTTCCATAAAAACTTAGCTAGAGACAGCAAGAAGCTAAAAGTAAACTTTCAAACTAGTGAGAAATATTACAAACAAAAAGCAGGGTATTCAACTTGAGAAGAAGATGAGAAAATTAATAACAATTTTTTTAAAATCAGCATATTAAAGGTCCTTCATGCAAGAAAAAAAGTTTAAGCCATAACTGGCCTCTGCAAGTTTTCTCTTACGAGAGAGACGCCTTTTATCTGGTGAAAAAATTTCTAATTTTTCAGAAAAAATAATTTCATTTAATTTTAAAAAAATTACACTTATCCCACGTTTGGTTGGAGGGAATGAAATAGAATCAGAATTGATTCCTTTCATTTTGTGTGTTTGGTTGGACGGAATAGAGGGCGGAATGAAATCTGATTAAAGAAATCACAATTCCTTCTCCCATTTTTGGTAATCATTATTCCATTCCCATCTAAACTTTTTTTTCCAATTTTACCCTCACCTAAAATATAACCTTAAATTCAAATCCCAAAATTCCAAAACCCTAAACCCTAAACCCAAAATTTCAAAACCCTAAACCTTAAATCCAAATCCTAAAATCCTAAAACCTTAAACCCTAAACCTTAAATCCCTAAACCCTAAACCCTAAAACCCAAAACCTTAAAACATAAATCCCAAAACCCTAAAACATAAATCCCAAATCCCTAAACCCTAAACCCTAAATCCCAAATTCCAAATCCTAAAACCCTAAATCCTAAACCCCAAATCCCTAAACCATAAACCCCAAATCCCAAATCACTAAACCCTAAACCCTAAAACATAAATCCCAAAACCCTAAACCCCAAATTCCAAATCCTAAAACCCTAAACCCTAAACCCCAAATCCCCAAATCTCTAAACCCTAAACCCTAAACCCTAAACCCTAAAACCCTAAACCCCAAATCCCTAAATCTCTAAACCCTAATCCCTAAAGCCTAAACCTTAAAACATAAATCCTAATACCCAAAAACCTAAAACATAAATCTCAAACCTTAAACCTTAAAACACTAATAACCTAAACCCTAAATCCAAAATTCTAAAACCCTAAACTATTTTTAGAAAAATAATAATTTTAACTCTAAACCTTAACCTACAAATATAACCCCAAATCCTAAATCCCTAAACCCTAAATCACACATCCCAAACCTCAAAACCCTAAACCCTATTTAGAAAAATAATAATTTTAATAATATATTTATTTTTAATTAAGTAATACTTATTTAGAAAAATAATGATTTCAATAATGTATTTTGTCTGACGAAAAAATAGTAATTAAATAACATTATTTGAACTTTACAGCATGTAGGGGTATTAAGGTCATTTACAACTTTTTTCATTCCATTCCAGTAGCAAACCAAACACTATAATCTTGATTCTGAGCTTGATTCCAGTGGTCAAACCAAACAAAATTGTTTCCTTTCCATTCCATTCCATTCCATTCCGATTCCGATTCCGATTCCGATTCCATTCCACGAACCAAACGCCACCTTAATAGTCACTTGATGAAGTAATGAATAGTAGCGATTGTTTTTTTTATACCATTTTCAACTCATGAAAAATTAAAATCAATCCTCCATGGATACTTCCCTTATTCTTTTATTAGTACCCATTAATTCATGTTGTCTGTGATGTGATAATAGTGATAACATAAAAAACATGTTTTTAAAAAATTAAAAATAAAATCACGTGAATAACTTATCATATAAAATGCATTTAACTAAATATTGTTTAATTTTGAGAGATATGACTTTTAATTGAGACACCGAAAAAGTGTTTATTCCTGAATAAATAGAAGCACATATGCTCAGCTATTCCAATACCAAAAAATGGTTAGTTTATTGGGGGAAAAGAAACCTGCTGCTCTTTGTTTTCACTATATATGTTCAGACTTCAAAGAAAAGTGGATTTAACATAAACAAAAACATACTATGAGAGCACTCCAATGCTCTTATGTCCTTACCCATCAGCAACTTTACAGAGATATCTCAAGGCTACATCCGTGAAGTCTGAACATATGTAGTGAAAACAAAGAGCAGCAGGTTATCTGATAGAATCAATAGAGTAGATATTGAAACTATGACTCTACGGCAAGTCCCAAAAAAAATATAAAATGGATTTTTCTACTACGGAATTTTGAGATGTTACAAAAATATTATCAAACTTTGATTTATTATTTCTATACCATTAAGCTTTATAATTGTTACAAAAATATCATCGACGACAATCAATTAACAGGAGTTAATGGCAAGTTACACGTACGTCAATGGTATTTTTGTTATATTTGTAAAATTTAATGGTATAAAAATAACAAAAAAAAGTTTGATAATATTTGTAAAATTTAATCATATAAAATCAATAAATCCAAATTTGATGGTATTTTTGCAACAATTCCCAAAATTTAATAAAAAAAATTATTTATCTAAAATGATAATAGCTCCTTTATCTTTTCAATGAGTAGGCTCATATAGCTTTTGACGGTGAAGTAAAGCTCATAAAAGGGATTGAAGTTGCGTACATTTGGGTTATTCGTATTTAGAAGTGTTAAATTTGGGTTATTCGTATTTAGAAGTGTTAAATAAACCGAACTGACCTAACTCACTTAGGTTCAGTTTGCTAGGTTCAATACATTTTACGTAAACTAAAGCTTAATTCAACTTATCTAAATTTCATGTAAGTTCACCTTTAAATAAAATGCTCCACTTAACTCATCTAAATTTCATGTAAGTTCACTTTTAAATAAAATGGTTAACTCAACTCATCTCAATCTTGTGTAAGCTCACTTTTAAATAGGTAAGATTGAGCAATTCATAAGCAGTTCATTTACATTTTTGAAAAATAAATAATAAAAGTAAAAAAATATTGTTAATTTTACGTAAAAAGAAAAATGTTTTGATTATATTTTATAGATGAGAAAAAATGCTATCATTTAAGTACGTTTTTCGATAGTGACATTATAATATTTATTATGAAAATAATATTATTTGACAAAGATATTTTGTTAAATGAACTCACGAGTTGATTATGAGTAAGATGTACTAATTTATTTGAGTTTATGAGCTAAGTGATTAGCTTTTTTAGCTCTTCTTATTTGATCAACTTTAAATAAGTTTAACTAGATTAAGCTGTTCATTTGACACCAATAAGCCTATATAACACATATTTGATACACGTAATCCTAACAACCATATATTTAAAAAATTATATAAATTAATACCCCTAAAACTTATAACAATAAAAATATCATCTTAATAATATTTTACAGAGTCTAATTAGATGGTGTTTAACATTAAATGGATCTAAATGATCGTAGTTCAACTTGAACACTGTTTAATTAAACATTATTCAATATGAAATGATAAATTAAACTTTTTTAATAGTAAAAATATATGAATTGGATACAAGAGATGATATTTATATGGTAACAAGTTTGAAGAAGTGTTATTTTTGTTATTTTCTTAGAATATTTTCAGAGGATGAGACTCCAAATAATGTGGCTTACAATCTACGTACTCGCATAAACTGAATGTCCGTCAACCCTAAATAACATGGCTTTACATTAGATCTCCTGTAATACTGATAAAAGCATCAGTAACTTTTACGTACCTGCACCTGTTACATTCGATCCTCTGAAAGATGTGTTGCCTGTAACTAGCGCACCTTCCAGAGTAGTATTGCTTAAATTTGCCTGCAGAAAATACAAGGTAAATTCATGATTCAGGACTTTAAGCAATTAACTTGAGGTCTCAGCGCCATTTTCTATATTCTTCTTTGGAATATTTGAACTTGGGATCTATTCAGACCCTTCTTGAAATTACATCCAAGGCAATGGCTACAGACTTGAGTTCCAGAAAAATGACACCAAAAAAAACTCATTGCTTTTATTGTTCTGTCTAACAAACTTGTATGATTTAAGATTGGGTAGAGGATAAGGAAATCGAGAGATGGATTGATAATTATGTATGATGGTTCTAAGTTTGGTCAATTCTCTTATAAGTTTCTAACTCAAACATTTTCTAAGTACAAATTATTCCTAATTTTTCTAATATTATTGCTTTTCTAACTAAAAGAGGTAGACTTAGTTCAGAACGTTTTCCACAATTTTCTGAACATAAATTGTATCATAATTTCCCACATATCCCAAAAAAAAGGAGGGAAAGAAAGAACAATTAATTTTATGTATCATACAAAAGTAAAATATATGATATTTTATAAAGAATCACCTTTGTTACATTAGCCAAAGAAAAGTCTGCAACTCTTAAATCAACATCTGAAAGATCAACCCCAACAAAGGCAGGAAAAACTGACTTAACTGAAATTTTTTTGAACTTGAATTTGTTTATAAGTGACGAGATTTCACGATAGGGTCACTTGAACAATGAGCTCCTTTTACATAGATTTTAACATGTGATCATGTCAATTAAACCTTTATAAACATGTAAATGTCAAGCACACCGGTAAGTTGCAAAAACTAGTGAGGTTTCTTGTGACTACCTTAAGAATGAATAATTATGAATAGCAATCTGATTAAGAATGCCTAGAAAAATTTGGTAGAGTTTGTTAAAACTTAAAACTAAGAGAAGTTCAATCAATGTGCAGAAGGAGAACCACAAAGCTAATAACTCAGGTAGGGGGAAGACTTTTCACTATGGATGTCTGATTCCAAGTTTACCTCGCTATGCCCTGCTATACTTAAATTGATGAGGTCCATTTTAGCAATCAATTCTACTAAAATTAAAAAGATAGTAAGCAATCAATTCCTTTAAAAACATAAAAGATTGTTAGCATTCAGTTCTGTTGAAGCAAGTTTATAAAAACAGTGTAGGAACAATATTACCGATAACTTGAAAATAACTGCTTGGGTTGAGTCGCGGACTAAGTCGCTCTCTTTAAGACGTTTCGCGGCTCTGCCCAATTTGTGCAAGCAAACATAGCCTCGTCGTCCCCAGGATAAAACAAATTTTAATCTTAATCTGCCTCTCGAACTTCACCTTGATGAAGACTGGAATACTACACCTGAAAATTTATTGCTCGGAAAACTAAAAAAAAACTTAGAAATTGTAGAGAGAATTTTTTTCGTAGGGAGATGATTGCTGATTGTTGTGTATCAAATGAGAGCTGAAGCCCTCCTTTTATAGATTTTAGAAACCGTGTGGCAATTATGAATAAAACGGTAATGTCTGGGAATTAAGAGCGTAACGGTCATTCTGAGTAATGAAGAGTAACGGTCATTTTCAGATTAAAGACGAGTAACGAATAACAAATATATTTTTTATGAGTAAATACGAGCAATGACTCTTTTTTCTGAATAAAGAAAACAAACGGCCATATTCTTAATAAAAGAAAATAACGGTCATTTTTTTTTCTGAAAATATATATATATATATAACAACCATTTTGTAAGTGGAAAAAATTTTCCTTAAAAGAATATTTTACCAAAAAGGAAAATACCACTCGGACTCGGGCTCGGCTCGGCACGGCGGCGGCGCGCGCGTGCGCGTGTGTGGTATCACATTTGCCTAGGTCCTCTCCCCTTCCACAAAAATGGGTGCCCCTTGGGGCCCAATCCCAATAGCCAACTCTTCACTATTTATACCTCTTTAAAATAATGTAAAAAAACAATGTGAGACAAAGGCACATTTCCCAACAAATTTTTTTTAAAATAAATTTCATCTTTTTTCCAACAAGTTCTCCTAAAAACTTAAAAAAGATCGTTAGCAATCAATTCTCCTAAAAACTTAAAAGATTGATAGCAATTTATTTTGCTAAAAACTTAAAAGATTGTTTTGCTTTTCGCGTTATGTAATTTGGATAAATATTATTTAACATGTATAAATTTTCATCTAAATATTAAAATAGTTTCAAATTATTGAATATTAAATTATATTGTAATATATTGTATCAAATTATATTTAAATATGAATATATGAATTTATATTATAATAAGTGATAAAATTTATATAGAAAGTAAATAACTAATCAATATTTTTAAATTATTTACTTAATATAATATATAAATATGTATAAATTTATATATTATTAATATTTTTTTATAATTTAAATATTTTAGAAAGAAAATTTAGATATCAAATGCGAATTCGTAGAATGAAAGCTATTTACTTTGACATTACTTTTCGATTTTCATTCCAATTTTATTTAAAATTTAACTAATTAATTCATTAGTGAGTGTGAAATTCACCTAATTTGTTAATAGAATTATGTATGACATGATAAATGTGTAATGGTTGTTTAACTTTTTTTTTCACTAAATTCGATTTTTAGTAGGAATATTTTTCATTGAATATCCTTTGTTAATAATTTAATAATTCTAATGGTTAAATTTTAAATATTTAATTTATATGATATATAAAGTAAATACTTATAAATGAGTTATAAATATGTAAAAGTGTTATTCATCATTTTTTTATTAACTTAAACTTTTAAAAATGTAAAATTTTCAACAATTTCTAACATGATAATCAAAAAATTAACATGTCAATAAGTGATTAAAAAAAAAACTATGAAACAATGAAATAATATAACTGAAAAAATGTTAATATTTTTAATTTTAAAGCTAAAAATGGCTTAAAATGAATAAAAAAGAGAAAAAGATATAAAAGAAAACTTTTAAATGAAAATTTTATTTAAATATACTTTATTTTTTTTCTCAAACTTTTTATTAATAAAATAAAATTAATTATTTAAATGTAACTAAATTAAATCATTTTAATGATAATGACTCAAGTAACTTTTTTAAAAACAAAATGAATAAAATATTTTAATAAGATAATAAAAATGACTTATAAAAGTAATAAATCCTTTAAATTCATAAATTAAAAATCTTTAAAAGTGGTTACCTAGTTATTTTTGTTATAATTTTTCTTCTTTCTAATCACATATTTTTATTTTATTTTATAAATTCCAGTGAGCTATTCAAATTATATTTAAATATTATTTAATAAAAATATTAGTTTTATATAGAGATGAAAATTGAGATAAAATGTTACATTAACCGAAGATCCAACTTACAAATTTTATAAATCCATTTTATTTAGTCTCATTTATTTTTTGATGAATTTAGATGATAATAAGATGAGATATCTTGTTTGTTCCAAATGAAAATAAATAATAATTAAAATTATAAAAATAATAGGAAAATAAAACATGATTATTTATAATAATCATGAATCTATTAGGGATAACTTTAAATGAGATGAAATATGATGAGTTTGAGATTGATATATATGTTATTTATAGTTACGAGTAATATAGACAAAAATAAAGGGTTAATAATTAGAAGACATATTTTAAATAGGAATAAAAACATTGAATTATCCCTGTATTGGTCATTAAACTATAAATCATAAATCTTAAACTCTAAATTCTAAAATTTAAACAATAAAATATAAATCTTAAATTATAAATCCCGAATCCTAAATCATAAATCTCAAATCTTGAAATCTAAACCCTAAACCGATTAGATTTAAAATTATTTTATTCTTTAATATATATATATATATATAAACTGTGTATTTTAATTATTAAATATATTATTTTTATCTATTTTACTTATTAAATATGTTACTTTTGATGTTTTTATTATTAATTATAGATACACAATATATTTGATCTTTTATTCGAAATAAGATTATAATTAAATAAAATAAGATATATTTAATCTACGAATCTATTAAAAAATTAAATAATATATAAAAGTAGATTAATAATCCATTTAACATTTGTAAGGTTGTCAAATGTCAAACAATTAAGTAAATTTATTGTCTCGATAGTAAGAGCTTTACTCATTCACATGTTGTCATCGAAGTTTATTTAAAATTAAAAGAGTATTTTTATATCATAAGTTATATTACAATTATATTAATATAATTACAATACGGTAAGTTTATTTAAAGTTAAAATAATAAAATATATATTTTTAATTTATAATTAATTATCATATTAATTATGATAATACGATAAGTAAGGATTTTTTTTATTTATGTTCATATAATTATATTCATCCTTCGTAAAAACAGATCAATTATGGCAAATACACGTTAGAAACCATAAAGGATAAGGCTACAATGTTTACTGCTGGAACAACGATTATCAACTTTTTAATACATTATCAAACAGTATTTTGTACTTGATTGAATAGTTAAATTCATCCATTTGTTGTAGTAAAAAATATTATTTATTGCCTAAATTATGAAATGTGATTTTTAATCATATTGTTTCTTAAAATGGTGTCAACGAAGGATATTCCATACTTTTTAAATATTATTTTATTATTAAAATTTATTATCAATTTCATAACTTTTTTCATACAAAAAATAATAAAATAATACATTTTTTATAAAAAAAAAAGTACTAAATATCACATTTTATAATTTAAGGGATTAAACACTGTCTTTTTAAAATCAAAAATATCCCATGATATTTTTTTCTTATTTATTTTATATCAATGAAATTTGAAATAAAAGAGAAGAAGCCATGTAATCATATTTGCTTCTTTTCGTTTCATTTTGAATATTATTATATATTATAATAATAATTGACTTAATAATTTTGTATGAGATAAAAATAAATGAGTTTGATTGTATCTATCATTAATGTTAATTAATATCATTTGTTTCCTTCTGAAACCAAAGCATTCTTCATATTACAATACTAATAAATTAACCTTATTTTATATTGTTTTCCAATGTGTTCTGATCCAACCAAGGATAGTGTCTAAAATTCTCTTGGTCTGTACCTTCAAACAGTCTCTCCAAAGGGTCCGCAAAATGTATGCTTTTTACTTCCCAACTACTTGGAACTGAGAGTTCAGAAGAACCTGTTTGGTTATTAACTACATTTGCATTATATTCTCCATTTTGGGTTAAAATTGCTGGCTGATTCTGAGGCTGCTGTAGATTAAGAACATCGTCATTTTGTGAGAAAAGTTGAGACCTTCCAAATTGGTTGTAGTTATTTTGTTCAGTAATAATATTACTTCCTGTGGTGCTTGCAATACCAGGTTCAACATTATTAGCCATTTGGGTCCCAAGAACTTCCATCTCCTTCTGCAAATATGCAATCTGCAAGGTAATAAAGGAACAAATTTAAAATTTTATTCTAATCGTCTAATGATAATGAAAAGCTTATCGATCTTAATTTCTTATAAACTACTTTTCTCAGTTGGGTAGTTATCCATTCAATAATTCTATTCGTGTAAAGGGTCGGAAAAGATAAAGTTTATAAAACAAATTTAGTAAAGTCTTGTAATACATTATTTTTTTACAATATTTAAAAAATTTATAAATAATAAATAGTTGGTTATTGAGATTGGATCCCAAGGAATACCCACTTTAAGAATGTGACCGTTGTTTTCTTTTATCAGAATATGATCGTTAATCTCAAACATTATCGTTATTATCATAATAACCACATAATTTCTGAAACCTATAAATAAAGGATCTCGTTCTCAGTTTCAACACAACAATATGTAAACTCATATCACTAAGAAGAATTCTCTCTCAATTCTAAGTTACTTTTCAGTTTTCCGAGCAACAAATTTTTCAAGTGTAGCATTCTGGTCTTCATCAGTGCAGTGAAGTTCCGAGACAAAGAAAAAAGATTCTGGACTGTTTTATCCTGAGAACAACGGGGCTATATTTGCTTGCACAAATTTGGGCAGAGTCGCAAAACGTCTTAAAGAGAGCGATCTAGTCCGCGATTCAATATAAACAATTCATTTTAGATTATCGACAATCTTATTCCAACATTGTTTTAACAAACTTGTATCAACATAAGTTGTTAGCACCACAACAAACAATTGTTGATGCGTCAAATAACAATGACTCATGCATTACTAGAGCTTAGAAGTGGCACCATAAAAACAGTTAAAAATAGTAGTATTTGTTTTTCTATTGTTGCTTGCTTTTCTTTGGATAAAAATATTACGTGTTTTATATAACTTTAACGGTTTAGATTATTAAATTTATAATAAAAAATAAATTTTTAGGTTATAAGAGCCTAAAAAATTTAAAATCTAAAGACAAAACTTATGTATAAATTTGTATAAAATTTTATAAACATTAAACTTTCTTTTCAAGAAATGAAAATATATGCCCGTTCCTAATCCACCTTCAAATCTACCTACTACAATGACCGGACAAGAGTTATAATTAATCTTTTTTTTTCTTTTTCGTTTTTTAACTTCTCATTCACTGTCACCTTAGTTGGTATCACATAACATGTCAAAAACTTGAGATAAAATGAATTTTTATTATCCTAAACCAATAGGTTTTTCGAAAACAATCGGTTGAATGTGTCACGCTACTCAATAAATACAAATACCTTTGAAATATACATCAATATAACTCTCTAAAATATTCTATTTTAAAATAATAAAAAATAATATTTATTAATATCTTTCATGTATTATTTGTAGAACATCTTAGAATATACACTATTACAAAAAGAAGTATTTAAGTCAATATATAAAGTCAGTTTTTAGAAAAAAAATGACTTTTAATGAATTTAAAGTCAGTTTGGTGTAGAACCGACGCTATCCACGTAGGATGTAGCGTAGCGTCGGTTGATACCTGGAACCGACGCTATGTCCACGTATAGCGTCAGTTCGACACGTCAACCGACGCTACACACATGGATAAATTCTTTTCTCTTCTTTCTTCCACAGAAAGAATTGTTCCAAGCGTTGTATAACTCTCAAAAACCCAAAACCTCTTCCACTTCTCCATTCTTTCTCATTTTTCGACCACCTACGACCACCAATTCCAGCGTCGGTTAGTGGATTGTCTTCCTCTCTAACTAATCTTTTAGATCCCCTATTTTTTTAAGCAAAAAACTCAAATTTTTTATACTCATTTCTCACTTACAAAACATGATTTTTTCTTCATTTTGTCACTTCATTTACTCTTGTAAGTATTCATATTAATCCTACGTACTTATTCTTCATATTTTTTTCTGTTATTATGTGTTATTATTTATGTGTATAAAATTTTGTATTTTTGTTATTATGTGTTATTATTTATGTGTATAGATTTTTGTATTATATATGTAATTTTGTATTATAACATCAAGAGAAGAATACGATAATCTTGAATAACATAGAACAACACTATAATAATTTTTTTTCTATTAATTAATATTTTATTTTTTAATTATTTGTATTATTTAAACTATTTGTTAAACTGATTTTATTTTTTTCTGCTATTATTTAGTGATCGAATACAGGTTTTAATTTAAGTATAATAGAAAATTAGTAAATTTTGTAAAAAAAAAAAATTAAAGTTGGTTCACCGCGTGAACCGACTTTAAATGTAAAGTTGGTTCACACGTTGAACTGACTTTAAATTTTAAATCATTTCATTTAAAATCGGTTCAGCGAACCGACTTTAATATCTCTTTTTATAGTAATGATAATAATTTGATTTATCTATCCATATAAGATATATATATATATGGATTGTGATATGTCTATCTAGTAAGTGAATTGAGAGTATAAGTAAGATAATGTGTGAGGTTATATATAGTAAGTGTGAGATGAGTGATAATATTATTTAATAATAATATAATGTTAATTTGATAAAATATTTGGTTTTTACATGGATAGTTCTTAATCAATAATTTAGTTTTAGAGCAGGATAATCTAAGATCGACAAAACAATTGGTCGAGGAGGAGTACATTAAGAGAATACTATTTGGAGCAAGCAAATGATTGTAAAAGATCACGTCAAAAGAGTGAGACATCTAAGATTGAGCAAAGTGATTGAGAAGTGTCGTGTGTGAATTATAAAACTACGAGAGATTGGTTTTGTAAAAAGAATCAGGGGTTGTGTGGAGTGGTATCGATCAATTGTTGAGTGACATCTAATTATGCTTCAACACAGTCAATGATGATTATAAAACTTGTGGTTTTTTATTTCCTCGACTACGTCAAGTTATAATGTTAGACTTTATAAAATTTGGAGAAAGATTTAACGGTGGTTATAACTATCAAGAATGACGTAATTGTATAGTAGTATATTTCTAGTTGAAATGTTTTGATGAGATTATTTATGGCAACAAGGTCACACCATATTTATAGGAAGATATAAAAGCGTATCATAATTAAAATTTCAAAGAAAATAAAGCTTTGGACTTGATAAGAAGTCTCTCACTGAAGAGTTTGCTCCTAAAAATATAAGTGATGACACCAAAGGAAGCATGGGACATCATTGAAGAAAAAAGAACAAGAAGAAGAATATAGAAGGTTGTAATGATATGGAGTAATCATTGAACAAAGAACAAGAGATACAAATGAGAATATAAATGTTGGAGAATTGAGTGAGAATAATCCAATAGTATTGGAGTTTGACAAAAATTGATCGAACATGAGAAAAACAACATTGCATTAGAGTAGAATGATAAAATAACAATTCAAGAAAGAGACCAAAAGAACAAGAAAAACAATGTACGTGAGCTATCATGTGCAATTGAAGGAAAAAATATTGTATTATTAAAAATTAATTTACCCATCATAGAAATAATAGAATAAAGTGGAGATTTATTTTACAATACAATCTCAACCAATCTAAGGCCATTATGAAGGAGCTAAAAATTGCAAAAAAGAACTATAAAGTGATAGAGCTAAAAGAAGGAGTATCGACAAATCACCACCATTTTTTTCCTTTCATTTCGAGAGAATTGATGTTGAGAGAGAGTTTGGAAAGAAACATCATAGACTCCCTAAAATATTTTATTTTAAAATAATAAAGAAGTATACTTTATTTTAGAATAATTCTTATTAATATTTTTAATGTATCATTTATAAAATATTTTAAAAACTAATAAATTATAGAATATCATTGAATTTAATAGGTTTATAAACACACACATGTGTGTTTATGAGTTGTGTTATGTGTATAGAGAGTGAGTCGAGAGTATAAATAAAATAACATGTGAGTTGATCTAATATAAACACGTGATGAATAGTATTATTTAATAATATTATAATATTAATTTATTAAAATATTTTACTTTTATATATATACCTGTTATATAGCTCTTTAGTGAGCAAATTAGAAAAGTCCCACATTGGTTAGGAATGAAGATGGGTGTTGGATTTGTGGCTATAAATAAAGCTCTCCTTCACCATTTGTAAACATCCCAAAATTTGTAAATCTTTCTCTCTTTTGTAAGGGTAATTGATTAGCTCAATTTTGCCCAATTAGTTGTAATTTTGGAGTTCATCCATTTGGAGATAGTGGAAGTGATCAACGACACCCGAGGACCTAGGTAACATTTATACCGAACCTCGTTGAATTTATGGTGTTATTATTTTTCTGCTTTAATATTTCTGTTTCAATATCTATGTTAGTTTATTTTAGCATTATATTTCCAATAGCATTAATTTATCGGGTTAGTTTGAGTTCTATTCATTTAAATCATAAATGAATAGTAACTACTTAGAATAGGGAAAATATACCCGATTTTCGCAACAATTGGTATCAGAGCTGAAGGTTTTCTACCTAGGAATTTGTTTGTATTCCGTTTGTTTGCTATTGGAATATAGTTGCTAGTTGTTGTAATTTGAAGAAATGGCAGAAGAAAAATTTCTTTCAAACAAAGGTCAGTCATCCACGTCAAGGAGAACTATGGTGATGAATGCAAGGTTCGAGGTGGAGAAGTTTGATGGAACTGGTCATTTCGGAATGTGGCAAGGCGAAGTTCTAGATGCTCTGTTTCAACAAGGTCTAGACATCACCATTGAAGAAGAGAAACCAGATGGAGCAGATGAAGTATAGTGGAAAAATATCAACCGATTGACATGTGGTACAATCCGTTCGTGTCTCTCAAGAGAACAAAAATACACGTTCATGAAGGATACATTTGCAAGTAAGTTGTGGAAGGTGTTGGAGAACAAATTCATGAAGAAGAATGGACAGAATCGGCTCTATTTGAAGAAGAAGTTGTTCCAGTTTGAATACCTTCCAAGTACTACAATAAATGACCACATTACTAATTTTAATCAATTAGTAGCAGATTTGTTAAATATGGATGAAACTTTTAAAGATGAAGATTTACCCTTGATGTTGTTAGCCTCCCTTCCTGATGAGTTTGATCATCTTATTATGAGCTTACTCATTGGGAAGGATAAAATGTATTTTGAGGAAGTTTGTACTGCTTTGTATAGTTATGAAATTAGAAAGAAAGATAAAAGAGAAAGCATGAATGAAGCAGCAGAGGCATTGTCTGTAAGAGGACGTCCGCAAACACAACAAAAAGGAAGGAGAGGTAGATCTCTATCAAAAGGAAGACTTGGTAAAAATGAATGTACCTTTTGTCATGAGAAAGGCCATTGGAAGAAAAATTGTCTGAAGCTACAAAAGAAAGGAAAAGTCAGGCAATCCGATGCATGTAGTCAAAGCAATTCAAATTCAGATTTTGCATTGGTTGGTTCGTCAATAGCATCTCATCCTGGTGATTGGATTTTTGATTCAGCATGTACTTTCCATATGTCTCCTAACAAGGAGTGGTTCTTTAACTTTGAAGAACTAGACAATGGAATTGTTTTATGGGTAATGATTATCCATGCAAAGTTTTAGGAATCAGTACAATTTGTTTGAAGAATCAAGATGGTTCAACCAGGGTCTTGACAGATGTTCATTATGTTCCAAATATGAAGAAGAATCTCATTGCTGTGGGAGTCTTAGAATCAAAAGGCTTCACTGTGACCATACAAAATGGGGCATTGAAGGTTACTTCTAGAGCACTTGTGGCGATGAAAGGTGTTCGGAAGAATAACTTGTACTACTACCTTGGTAGTACGGTTATTGGGACAACATTAGCAGCAATTTTAGAGGAAGAAATAGATTTAGAAACTATCAAGTTGTGGCATATGCGTTTGGGACATGCTGGTGAAAAAGCTTTGCAGATTCTAGTAAAGCAAGGCCTGTTGAAAGGTGCGAGAACTGGCAAGTTAGAATTCTGTGAGCATTGTGTATTGGGGAAGTAGAAAAGAGTAAGCTTTGGCACTACTCTCCATAATACAAAGGGCATTTTGGATTACATCCATACTGATGTATGAGGGCCAACAAGAACTCCATCCATAAGTGGTAAACATTATTATGTCACTTTCGTTGATGATTTTTCCAGAAGAGTTTGGGTGTATCTCATGAAGAAGAAGGATGAAATGTTGGGAATTTTTCTCAAATGGAAGAAGATGATCGAGACTCAGACTGGTAAAAAGATCAAGCGTTTGAGGTCTGATAATGGCATTGAGTACACAAACGATCCATTTATGAAAGTTTGTGAAGAAGAAGGGATAGTGTGACACTTCACTATTCGAAAAACACCACAACAAAATGGAGTTGCAGAACGTATGAATCGGACTTTGCTGGAGAATGTTCGGTGTATGTTGTCAAATGCTGGTTTAGGTAAGTAGTATTGGGCTGAGGCTGTGACATATGCATGTCATCTCATCAACCGTTTACCATCGTATGCTCTTGAAGGAAAAAAGCCTATGGAGGTATGGTCTGGAAAACTTGTTATAGATTATGATTTCTTACATGTTTTTGGTTCAATTGCATACTACTATGTAACAGAATCAAAGTTGGACCCAAGAGCCAAGAAAGCCATTTTTTGGGGATCCCTTTTGGTTCTAAGGGATATTGACTATGGTGCCTTGAAACGAAAAAGATAATCTTTAGCAGAGATGTTACCTTTGATGAATTTGCATTGTTGAGAAAGGTAACTAAGAAGATTGATGGTACTTTAGAGCAGGTGGAGCAAACTCTGAAACAGGTGGAGTTTGAAAGCAAAATTGTTAATCCAGTTAGTGAAGATAAGACAGAAGCTGATTCTCCATTGAAAGAAGATGAATCAAATGAAGAGGTTTTAACCCAAGAACCTCCACACCAACAAGAAGAAACTGTAGTTGATAGACCACGACGACAAAATGTCAAGGTACCTGCTCGGTACAAGGATTTTGAAGACCTACCTGCTCAATTTAAGAATACGGTGGCCTATGCACTTTCAGTTGTGCATGATGATGTTCCTTCCATATATAAAGAAGCAATCAGAAGCCCTGAAGTTGAAAGATGGAAGGAATCCATGGATGAAGAACTTCTGTCCCTTTAGAAGAATAAAACATGGAAGTTGACACAACTACCTAAGGGCAAGAAGGTA
Organism: Hippophae gyantsensis; assembly: GCA_030763125.1. Classification (NCBI taxonomy): domain Eukaryota; kingdom Viridiplantae; phylum Streptophyta; class Magnoliopsida; order Rosales; family Elaeagnaceae; genus Hippophae; species Hippophae gyantsensis. Next base: position 31,229,191 of record CM061030.1, read on the forward strand.
ATTGGATGCAAATGGGTGTATGCAAAGAAAGATGGATTTCCTAACAAAGATGGTATTCACTACAAGGCAAGGTTAGTGGCTAAGGGCTACGCTCAAAAGGAGGGAATCGATTATAATGAGGTATTTTCTCCAATTGTAAAACATTCCTCCATTAGAATTTTGTTGGCCTTGGTAGCACAGTTCGATTTGGAACTAGTTCAACTTGATGTGAAAACCGCATTTCTACACGGTGACTTAGAAGAAGAAATCTATATGTCTCAGCCAGAAGGGTTTAATGTTACTGGTAAAGAGAATTGGGTTTGTAAGCTGAACAAATCATTGTATGGATTGAAGCAATCTCCAAGGCAGTGGTACAAACTATTTGATCAGTTTATGTTGCAGCAGAAGTACACCAAAAGCACACATGATCATTGTGTGTATTTTCGCAAGCTACAAAATGAGTCTTTCATCTATCTTCTATTGTACGTCGATGATATGTTGATTGCATCCAATAGCTAAGCAGAAATTGAGAAGTTGAAGGCTCAACTAAGTCAGGAGTTTGAGATGAAAGATTTGGGAGAAGCCAAGAAGATTCTCGATATGGAGATAAGCAGAGACAGGAAGAAAGGGAAGCTTAGTTTGACCTAGAGTCAATATTTGAAGCAGATACTACAATGTTTTGGTATGAATGAACATACAAAACCTATAAGTACTCCGCTAGTTCCTTAATTCAAGCTTAGTGCTCAATTATCTCCCAAGAATGATGCAAAATGAGAATATATGGCAAATGTACCATATGTAAATGCAGTTGGTAGCTTGATGTATGCAATGATGTGTACAAGACCTGACATTTCACATGCGGTTGGTGCTGTAAGCAGGTACATGCATGATCCTGGTAAATGACATTGGTTGGCTGTGAAATGGATTCTACGGTATATTATAAATACTATAGATGTTGGTTTAGTATTTCAGTAGGATAATACCATTGGTCAATGTGCAATTGGATATTGTGATTTCGACTATGCAGGAGATTTAGATAAGCGTCGGTCAACTACTGATTATGTATTTACTCTTGCTAGAGCACCAATCAGTTGGAAGTCTACCTTGTAGTCCACAGTTGCTTTGTCTACTATAGAGGCAGAGTATATGGCAGTTACAGAGTCTGTGAAGGAAGCTATGTGGTTACGAGGTTTGGTTGAAGACTTGGGAGTTGGTCAAAAACATATTAAGGTGTTTTGTGATAGTCAGAGTGCTATTCATTTAGCAAAGAACCAAGTCTACCATGCACGTACAAAGCACATTGATGTTCGTTATCATTTCGTGCGAGAGATTATTGAAGAAGGTGGAGTACTAGTTCAGAAGATTAGTATGACAGAGAATCCCGCAGATATGATAACCAAGGTGGTAACATCAATTAAGTTCAAACATTGTCTGGACTTGATTAACATCCTACAAATCTGAATTGGCACCAGCGTCGCTGATCTAGTAATTGAAGAAATAATTTAAAATCACTAAGTCGCTAAGGTAGAGATTTGTTATATAGCTCTTTAGTGAGCAAATTAGAAAAGTCCCACATTGGTTAGGAATGGAGATGAGTGTTGCATTTGGGGCTATAAATAAAGCCCTCCTTCACCATTTGTAAACATCCCAAAATTTGTAAATTTTCCCCTCTTTTGTAAGAGTAATTGATTAGCTCAATTTTGCCAAATTAGTTATAATTTTGGAGTTCATCCATTTAGAGATAGTGGAAGTGGTCAACGATGCCCGAGGACCTAGGTAATATTTATACCGAACCTCGTTAAATTTCTGGTGTTATTATTTTTCTGCTTTAATATTTTTGTTTCAATATCTGTTTTAGTTTATTTTAGCATTATATTTCCAATATATCCAATTTTCCCGACAATACTTTCAAATTATAGATTAACATTGATCGATAATTTGATAACAAATTTATCAGATATTGAAAAATGCTTACACTTTTTTGTTCTTCAGGAATATGTCTCGTTCAAAGCAAGACGCAAGACAATTTAAAAGAAGAGAGAGTGATATTATAAGATAATATTTAAATTATGTATTTATTATTTTATAAAATTTTATTCTTATTATTATAAAAAAGGAATTGCATAAGATAATAAATAATAATTTTTAAATTATAATTTATTCAAGTTAATTAAAATATTCTCTATCTAATACAATAAAAAAAATTAATATTACTTTTATGCAGTTAACTTTTAATACCAATAAACTGTTAAAAAAATATTACAGACTTAAAGTCTCATTTTTTGTATTTTTTCTCTTAGAAAAAAAAGTTGTAGTATTGAACCTGTTGTTGCAGAGCAATTATGTGAGCAACACAACCATATGTAGGATCATTCTTACGTGCAAGAGCTTCATATGAAATAGTGGTAGCAGCAGCACTTCGATTTTGCAAAGGCAATTGTGATAAAAGCTTAGAAACATTGCTGGCACCAAAGACTTTATGAACAGCTGCAAAATGGGTAGTAGCTTCATCATAACAAAAGTAAGGAGCAAATACACATTCAATTGTGCATTTTCTCCTTAGGAATTTACAAGCTCCACATGAAGTGCCTGTCATTTGTCAATTGATTTTGAACCTTTGAGTTTTGGTTTGAGTACGAAGTTTATTATACTCTTTATAGCCATCACCTGAAACATAGATTCTCTTTTTAGTGAAAGTGACAAAAAAAAAAAAGTGGTACCGTCAGCCCAATAGTCGGTGTTAAATGTGATGCAAGATGTACATATATTATTACAGGTAATATCCACCTTCATAAAGTTTATAAATGTTATGAATTGAGATAATCTATTAAGATCAGAAGATACACTTTTTATAAAATTTGATTTGATTGGGCCAAAAATATTAAATCTTTTCTCGCAAAAGAAAAAAAAACTCTAGGTCATGTATGATATATTTTTTATGTGATTTTATCCCCTTAAAAATATGGATAACAAGTTATGTTCTTTTACGTTTCACGTACCAAAAAAAAAATAAAAAAAATGATAAAAATAATACTCTTAAAATTTACGAACATAAAAATATCACGATTATATCTATCTTATTCATTTTTACTACTAAAAAATATATAACACATCATTTCATTTAAAACACAATCTAATTAAACGTTGTTTAAATTGTAATGCAATCATTTAAATCTAGTTCAATTATATCCCGTTTAATATTATTAGAGTTTTATTTTTAGTATTATAAGTTTTACAAATATAATTTAAAAAAAAATTAAAATGAGCTTTTTTTTATTATATCTCTACCTATTATCAACGTTTAAGAATTAAAAGATTAATAATATTTATGAACTTTTACACGTCATACTTTTGGATTTGAATGTATTCTTAGTTTAGTATACTTATATCAAAATGGACAGTACCAATTAAAAAAAAAATTAAGAAAAGTAGTGCCCGTTTAGGTCTCCATTATGGCCAACATTGTCATTCTCAAATTGGGTAAGCTTTCCCAATTAGTGCCTCAAAAGCACTTTGTTTATTTGGGATTATTAAAAAATGACTGTATGATGGAGGACCTAATCATTGTTTTTTTTTTAGAGTAGCTCTAAATATGTGAGAGGTAATTGATCTTTTGAAATAGTTTTTTTTTAAAGCCAAAAACGTATCTAGCAAGAAGCAAATGCAATCTTTGTTAAATTCGATTTCTTCTTTATTTAAGAAACTACCAAGAGAATTTTTATAAGAATACACAAAAAAGGGTTCAAACTTACCAATTATGGTCTCATAGCATTGATTTTGATTATTCTCATCTCATAAGCTTTTACTATAACTATGTTATTTACAAAAAAAATTCTATACTCCAAAAGCACTGAAAAGTTAAGTAGTCCTAATGAAAGATGTTGACTCAATACTCAGTATCCATACTTTTTTTTTGGTGATCCTATAATTTTTTCTCTCCTCTTTATAGTTTACATCTATTTCTATCTCTTTCTATGAGAATATGTACTCTTGAAGTATTAAAAAAACTCTCCTTCTTCGCATGTTTATGTATATATCTTAGTCAACTCAAAAAATAACACAAATCATCGTTCAAAACCGAAGAAATCAGTCCTTTTTATAGTAATATATATATATATATATATATATATATATATATACTGGATCACATCATGAACATCTTCAACTAGCCTAGTTGCTAGTTGATTTCTTCCACACTTCTATTTAGATGTTGAATATGGAGTCATTCCTAGTTATCTAGTTTAATTGATTTTAGGTTTGTATAATTCTGTTTGTTTGGCTTTACTAATACAACTTTCAGTTTTTTTTTTCAAATAAAATTAAAAAAACAAAAAACAAAAAAACAAAGAGACAACCATTTTGATAGTTCTTTAAACTTTACTATATGATACATTACAATTAATAGTAGGTTAAATTCTTTTTAAGTTCCCTAAATATATAACTTATTCTCTTAAATCCCTAAACATAAAAAATTACAATTTTGTCCCAAAATTTTAAAAAAAATTCCTTAAATATTATTTTAGCTTTTAAAATGTAATTAGATATATAGCTATAATCATGGACATGTGCTATTCATGTGGGGTTAAATTTAATATTAAATTGATTAAATTAAAAGATAATGAGATAATTAATTAGCTGAATTTGAACTATAAAAGGTATAGCATCAAATTGATCCGGAATGATAATAAAATTATGGATGATAACTCAGTAGGTTATATCAATATAGTTTTAATTTATTGTATATTTTTGGTTTGCTGATTGACAAATATCTGAGCAAATTAATGTAGTTTAAAAGGTGAGTAAAGTGAATCAAACAGTATGAAACATTTTAGTTCTTGTTAGTTATTTGTGGTACATGCACTGGCATATCATGTTAGAAAGTTCGATTAACATTTAAAAAAAAAAAACTTAAGGCATTTTCTTTTCAGATAATTTCAATTACTGATGGATTAAGAATAATAATTCTATTGCCATGTAATAAGTATAAACAATTTATATTCTCATGTTCAGCGTATTACTGTAAGAAAATTAATATAATATATTTTTATTAGTTTTTCAAAAATATCCTTCGTCTCATGCAAAAGAATTGATCTATTTTTATACTTTTTAAGTATAAATGTATTAAATCTTATTGATTTAGGAGAATAAATAGCTATACTTTTCACAAATAGAAATTGGTGTTCTTAGGATCGAATTGTAATTCTTGACTTTAGAAGTTGTAAACAAAGGAAGGAAAATGAATAGTTATTTCATATTTATTTTTTTGTCTATCTCTATTACCTCCGATCAGACATGCCCTAACTGTAACAGAACATGAGAGATAACAATTCTTTTTATACATTCCTACATATTGCCAAAGTGTGAACTATGAACACATTGCAAGCCTAACTATATTAGAAGTTGCATAAGTTCGAACATATGACCCAAGTGTTGGAAATTGTGAATTTTTATAAAAATAATTAATGTTATTTTGTGACTTATCCTATATTTTTATTTTACATTACTTAGTAGATGTATAAATAGAAAATAATTAACTATTAAGGGGTATCCACTTTTTGTTGTGATTGATTAAAAATAATATTAGGTTTGTTAGTCAAAATAGGAGGTGACTAATTTAGAATAAAATTCATGGAAGGTGGTTTACCATATTGTCAAAGATGGAGGTGTCTAACCTTGTTTGAATAAAGAATAGGAAAATTAGGTAACCTAATTTTGTTGAATGAATAAATGTTTGGCATATGAAATGAGAACTTGAAGGCTATAAATATGGCTTCATTTTTTCATTGTTAATCATCCCAAAAATAGAGAAAAGCTTGTATGAGAAGTTCTTGAGTGAGAGAATTTTGTGGGAAAATTCTCTTGGGCTTGTAATTGCTCTTATCTTTTGGGTGTGTGAGAAAATTACTGAGAGTGTGGTTGTAACAATTTTCCACATAGTGAATTTTTCTCTGGTTGTCTTTTGACAACGAAAGTGGTTTTTCTCTAATTTGGAGTTTCCACTATAATTCTTGTGTTGTGTATTATCTATTTCTCTGTTATTTGATATTCTGCTAAGGAAGATCTTGGGAGGGAGAATTTGTGATTATACCATTTTATCCAAATTTCCTAACAACTGGTATCAGAGCCAATTTCAAAGAAAGAAGGAGAAATGTCAGGAGTCAAGATTGACATTGAGAAATTTGATGGGAGAATCAATTTTGGCTTGTGGCAAGTACAAGTCAAAGATTTGTTGATCCAATACAGGTTACACAAGGCGTTAAAGGGGAAACCAGCCCCTGTTACTGGTATTGAGTCCAGTAAAACCAATATAAGTGATGAAGATTGGGAAGATCTTGATCTAAGAGCTGCAAGTGCAATTCGGCTTTGTTTGGCCAAAAATATTCTTGCAAATGTGCATGGAATATCTATGGCCAAAGAACTTTGGGAAAAGCTTGAAGAATTGTATCAGGCAAAAGGCGTTTCAAATCGGGTGTATTTGAAAGAGCAGTTTCATACTTTGCGTATGAATGAAGGAACTATTATGTCTTGCCATCTCAGTGTTCTCAATGGTATTGTCTCTAAACTGGAAACCATTGGAGTTAAACTTGATGATGAAGATATAGCTTTAAGGCTCATCTGGTCTCTTCCATCTTCTTATGATCACATGAAACCTATCTTGATTCATGGAAAGGAGAAAATAATTTTTTCAGAAGTTACTAGCAAGTTGTTTTTTGAAGAAAAAAGGTTGAGTGGTGGAAGAAATGTTTCACCTGAAAACTCAGCATTGGTAGCTGACAACCGAAAGAAAAACAATTTCATGAAAAAGAAGATAGTGTGCTGGGGGTGTGGACAATCTGGGCACCTCAAAAGAAATTGTCCAAAGGGTGGAGCTGATTCGGCAAGAAGCTCAAATACCGACAGTGACGCTAATAGTATGTCTGTTTTTAAAGACTATAGTGATGCTCTTTGAAAAGAGCGTGTACATCCTCATGGTGTGCCGCTAGTATTTAAATATTGCCATGAAAGAGGGTGTGTTACTGGTAGTGGGTCCACAAGTTTGCACACGAGCATTGACTTGGTATAGATGCAAGGTGTGTGGTGGAAAGGATGTCAATGGCTGATGAACTCTCGGGAAAACCAAGTGTGAGAGTTACATCATAAATTTCAGTAAAGTTTTTTTTCGACATGAGCCGATGTGAAATTCTTAGAATTGGTGATTAATTCTAAGTAGGTGTACTCTTTATGGTGGAGTATGATAATTCTCGGTGTAGAGAATTATGACTGTTGGAATAGACAATGTTGTAGTGGTAACTATGTTTATTTTTAATCAAGGTGGAGATTGTTGTGATTGATTAAAAGTAATATTAGGTTTGTTAGTCAAAATAGGAGGTGCCTAATTTAGAAGAAAATTCATGGAAGATGGCTTACCATATTGTCAAAGATGGAGGTGCCTAACCTTGTTTGAATAAAGAATAGGAAAATTAGGTAGCCTAATTTTGTTGAATGAAGAAATGTTTGGCATATGAAATGAGAACTTGAAGGCTATAAATATGGCTTCATTTCTTCATTGTTAATCATCCCAAAAATAGAGAAAAGCTTGTATGAGAAGTTCTTGAGTGAGAGAATTTTGTGGGAAAATTCTCTTGGGCTTGTAATTGCTCTTGTCTTTTGGGTGTGTGAGAAAATTACTGAGAGTGTGGTTGTAACAATTTTCCACATAGTGAATTTTTCTCTAGTTGTCTTTTGACAACGAAAATGGTTTTTCTCTAATTTGGAGTTTCCACTATAATTCTTGTGTTGTATATTATCTATTTCTCTATTATTTGATATTCTGCTAAGGAAGATCTTAGGAGGGAGAATTTGTGATTATACCATTTTATCCAAATTTCCTAACACTTTTATGGAAGGAGAGAAGACCTAAGTAAATGTGATATCATACACGTGCGTGTGTCGCCGCCTCTACTTAGAAAAAATGATTATTACTTTTCTTCTCAGAAATATCCGTTATTTTTTCACTCATAAATGATCGTTACTCTTTCCAGACATGATCGTTATTATCTTAAATGTCACACTTTTCCTCGAATCTATAAATAGAGGACTTCATCTCTCAGTTTAAACACATCAATCAGAAACATTTCTTACTAGAAAAAGCTCTCAGAAATAAAAGAAGAAGATACTAAATTGTTTTAAGTTTTTCGAGCAACATAAACTTTAAAAGTATAGTATTCTGATCTTCATCAATACAATAAAATTTTAAGACAGAAAATAAAAATTTTAGACTATTTTATCCTGAGAACGATGTGATTGTATTTACTTACATAAGTTTGGATAAAATTATGAAACATTCTTACCTTGTTTTCACATATTTGTTCAAACACTAACTATATTAGAAGATATTAATCACAACAACCTCCATTCTTTGCATAAACACATAATAGTAAAAAGTTATAAGTATCGAGTCAATATCAAGTTATACAAGATATGAATGCACGTGGTAGCTTTTTAATAAAATAAATATAAATTTTACATTATAATTTAGAGTGTTTAATAGCTTAGGCATTGGACATAGATTTGTGACTCATAACGGCTGTTTGTCTTATCTCCATTGTTATCATATATTAATCTTAATTTACACATGATCAAGTTTAGATGTTGGCCACTTAATTTATCCAGGGTTGGTATAAAAAGAAAACAAAAAAATTAAGGTTCAAAGTTCAAACAACTTTTATCCAATCCTACGAAAACCCAAGAAAATATATAAGAGTCTTATAAATGTTTTACTCACAAATAAAGCAGAATATATATATTGGGGACAATCATGAGAGAAATTAAGAGTGTGAGAAAAATCAATGATGAGAAATTAAATATGCCAATAAGAGCTAGCGATCGAGCTTAATGTGCTTTTTGATTTTAGTGAAATAAAAAAAAAAATGAGAAGTGAGATTGATTGATGCATGGATCATGGCATGGGATAGCTTTAGAGGTTTCGAGATTAACGATGAAAGTGAATTTCTCTATCATGGATGAAATTATAACAAGTTAAATGATTGGATGATAGCATAATTCTTATAGTTATATTAAAAATAATAATTCAATTTTTTTTGTTAACTTTTTAATTGTTTTCTAGCTTTTAAGTGATCATGTGGAATGATACGAGGAATTAAGCACACTTTTTTTTATTTATACTTTTTGCACTCAAAAATATATTTACTAAAAATATACATAGATAAATATTTGTTTTAATCACTAAATTATAATGTTTGTTATAAAAATATGTTAAATTTACTACTCTAATGAAAATATCACAAAGTTTCAGTTGCTAAAGGAAACAACGGAAAGTCAAAAATTGTCAAGTGATTAGTATATCAGAACATATATACTACTTTTCATTATCATAAATTTTCACGGGATGATTATTTATTTAAGTTTTAATAAGTAAGATGATGGACAGTAAATTTTAGAGTTTTTTTTATATATATATTTTATTTTTAACAACACATGGATTGATAAAATAGTATTTTTAAATTTTTTTATGAGTTTGATGTTAAAAAAAAGGAATTTTTATTTAATGATATATTCAAAACAAATAAAATAAATCAGTTATATATTTATTGGTTTACCCTTTTAAATATTTTAGAAAACTTTATGCTTTTAGAAATTTTTAAAACTTTCATTTTTAGATTTTTTTTGAAAACTTTATATGTTTATTAAAAAAATTATATTTTTATATTTTTTAAAAATTTATAAAACTTTTTATTTTTAGAAATTTTGAAAACTTCCAATTTTTTGAAATCTATATTTTTAGAAATTTCGAAATACTTTTACGTTTGAAAATTTTGGAAAATTATCATTTTTTAGAATTTTCAAAACTTTTAATTTTTAAAATTTACGAAATCTTTCTTTTTTTAGAAAAATTTAAAAACTTTATGTTTTTATAATTTTTTATAAAACTTCATATGTTAATTTTTTTTTATAAAACTTTGAATATTTAGAAATTTTAGAGAACTTTCTTTTCATAAAATTTGGAAACTTTATTATTTCTAGAATTTGGTATAACTTTCCATTTTCATATATTTTGCATAACTTTATGCTTTTATAAATTTTGGAACTTTAGGCTTTTATTTTTGAAAAAATTGAATTTTTTTGAATTATTTATTTATTTTTTTGAAAATTTTCTAGTTTTAAAATGTTAGAAATTTTTCTATTTTTAGAAAGGAAAAGCTTTTACTTTTAAAAATTATGGAAATGTTTATATTTTTAAAAATTTCTTAAAACTCCCTATTTTTTAAATTGTTTTAAAAAAAATCAATTTTTAATAATAAATAAAAAACCATACACAATAATTCATATATATCATAATTCTTACCGTAAAATATATTATATTAAAATTATAAAGATATTATAAATACACTTAAATACTACCAAAGTGGTTTATACGATGTTTTAAATCATAAAATTCATCTATTATGATAGAATACTAATAAAATTATGTACCAGTATGAAGAATCTCATACATAGGAACAATTATACAAAAGTTAATTTTTCTTCAAATTCAAATAGGTAATTGAAATCTAGATGAGGGGTGAAGATACCATCCATGTAATCTTTTGGTGAGTTCTATACCAATTCGACCAAGCTGAACTCACAAACGTGAACTGGGCAACTTACACAACAGAAATATAAAACAATATTTTTAATTCAACACATAACTAAAACATTTATCATATATGAAAACAATAATATGCAGTAAATACACCAGACTCTTGTCTAGTCTAACAACCTACGTATACATGACAAACAATTAATAGCATATGAGACAGTAATGCATACTAAGTAACAAAGAATTTTTAATCACTTTAAGACTTCATATGGGAGAAAATATTCAGTAAATGACAACTATACTCTTTCGAGACTCACGTAAAACTCACATGCACGTAATGGACATAAATAAATTAAATTAATCAGGAAGTATGCAAATTAATTTACTATAGTAGAAGCTATGATTGGAAAGCTATAAGTATAGTATATAGAAAGAAAAGAAAGCATGCAATAACATATAATAAATAAAGCCTTTTAATCATAGTATACATCTAGTATGTTATAACTTATATGAAAGAAACTCATTATACTAACATACATATTGATCGTGCATAATAACATTGAAAGAGTTCAAGACCTAATACACAATCAAGCTGAGGAGATAGTGACTCCTTAATGACTTAATTAAAGCATGCAAATCACAAGGAGGAAAGCACAAGATAGATAAATACAAATGCATTACATATAATCAAAGATAAACAATATCATAAGGCTGCAGATATAAAATTCAATAAATACAACGCATGTGATAAATATTAAAAACTTTCTAATCAGACTTTAAACTTTTATATGTAGAAACATACATAATTTAAGCTCTGACTATATTAGCCACACATTCAAGTATGCATAACATCATATATAACGAGGTAAATCCACATAAAGACCCTATCTTTGTGCTAACATTTTCGAGTTGCTTAAGGAAACCACTCAATAATAAACAATTCACTAATCAATGTAACAACTATAACTCTAAAAGAAATAAAGTCAATATTACCTATATCAGTTGAGACCTCCATTTTAACTACATTTTACTACTCTTGCTTGCTGCCTCTCTAACAACCTGGTTCAACACACGAACCTTACTCTCCTCTAAGGTCCACACCACCCAAAGTGGTGTGATCAGTAACTACACATCAGTAATTAGAAGTGTGACAACTCCCAATCTTGAGGATCACCCTCAAAGTCAAACAACTTATCTCTTATTGCACACAATAAAAGACATGAGAACTCAATGCATTTAACTTATCTCACTCTCATAATGGGGTGCTAACAAATAATCACTTACATCCAAGCAATTCCCAACAGTCACACGACTCACATATAACCTACTTGCAAACACTATCTCAAGTACTCACTACTCACAAACATGATTTTTCTCACACAATCATGAATCATTAATATCGAACAACAATCAAGTTATTAGTGATCCAAAAATAGAAAAACGAGATGTCAATTTGACAGAGCTTAGCGATATTTTTCTGGATACCAAATAAGAAAAAATGAGGGTATTTATAGAGCTCAAATTTTCCACCTCGCCAAGAGTAGTGGTAAGCTTGGTGGCAAGTTTGGTGGTAAAATGCTAAAAAAATACATTTTTTTCGTTCCAAAAATTATTGAGTACTTTCCATATATACTCACACCCGAAACAAACCAACAACAGAAGTGACAATGTCGGCAAGCGAGCAAAAACCAACCCAGTAGTGTGTGTAAACATGCTTGCATACAAAGTATACCTAATTATGTGTGTATGTGTGTGTATTACTGATCCATAGTAACCAACCATACATAGAGAATGACAGAACACTAAGTAAAATAATATAGATATAGTGTTTTGCACAAGAAAGCCAACACATAAACATGAGTATAACAAGACTTACAATCTCCCCCTTTGGCTTTTCATGTCAAAATATTCACAACTAAATACGTACTCACATTTGTCATGAGATGATCATGATTATGACCTAAAGATGTTTGTTTCCATGAATAAAACTTTGACACACACCCAAACTTACTAAACATACCTAAACCAAGTGCATCCAACTTATGCACTCCATTCATCTTCACGTAACATCTCATCTACTCTATCACTCTGAGACATGAGAATCTCAACACCACTACACACAGTACACCTAAAGTAATAAGACTTCACTTTACACCTACAACCTACACACACGAAACAAGAAAATACCTCATAAAAACATCATATAGAAACATTTGGTAGTCTAAGCATTTACTATCATGTTACCCCTACACATGTAAACATCTATAAGCTAAGCATAATCAAGATGAACACAAGTATGCAGATTCCCCTTAATATATGCAACATTCCCCCTTAGTGTATACATATCACATAACCATGATGCAATGAAAACTATACTTGTCATCCCATATAGCAACTAGCATGTGAACAAACAAATACAATGTGCAGACAATCCCATGTAGCAACTAGCATGTGAATAATAAATACAATGCAAAAACAAACATAATGCACAAACAAACACAAGTTTACACACTTATCTCCCTTTTTGATATAGAAAGTCAAAGTAAGCACACACATAATATGCAACATAACATATCTCTATATGAAGGAGACAAGTTAAACAGAAATGCAATAATCTTAATACTCATGCAACACAATAGAAAAGATTAGACCAAGCACAAAAAGAAGTGACACATATAGTTAAGCAAAAAAGAAAAAGAATAACACTGAGACAATAGCTAGGTAAAAGCATGTATAAAACCATAACCTAAATGCACAGACAAACCAAAAGTAATGCAGACCAAAAAACATCTCCCTAATGCAATAGATAGCATAGAGCCCCATGTCTATATGTGTTGTAGAAAGGCATAAGGGGTTTCATAATGTGCATATAACATATCGACAAGACGGGTGGTCAAACACCAAAGGCACATAAATGTGTCAATGAATATGAAAGAAGATGTTGATTAGGAGTCCAACTATCTTCCAAGTTGGCACACTCCTAAGGACTCAAAAATCTTCCCCCAAACATCAATACCATTTAAATGTGTCAGTAAATCCCTAAAGGGGTTATTTAGGAGTCCAACTATCTTCTAAGTTGATACACTCCTAGTGATTCAACTATATTCTCCTAAGTGTATCTAATTATGTAGCCTCACCTCATACTATGCATACACATATGAAAAGACATCCTAGTCTACCAAAGAAAAAATATGTCATGCATTCCAATGATAAATACCAAGCTATCAACTACTAGTGATAAATATACAATAACTCACTACAATAGAGATGTAGGTAAGCATAAGAAGACACGTGAAACAAGAGATTGTAAATAATACATGCAACAAGTCATGCTAACATTTATATTTATGCATGGTTCATACAAAGTGATGTAAAGAAAAATGGAGCATCACAAGAACACAACAATATAATCTAAACTCATAAATAGAACAAACGAAAAAGATGCCAAACACACACAAGACTCCCCTTGACACCATACAAATGACACACACCTCTCCCCTTAAATGTATGCATTTGAGGCAATAAACATGTTATGCATCATACTCTTAAACTCTCCCAAAATAGAAGCATCTACACAAAGTAGAAAAATAATTTATACATAAAGAGGGAAGCAAACTAAGCATATTCAAAGAACTAGATAGTCAGTAGAGATTAACCAATACAATCAACATAAATATTCAAACTAGTGGTCTGAGATGAGCTACATGTTCATTAAGATCACTTTCAGGAACTCGATACATGGGGTGGTTCTTGGTTGAATAAGAGATTATGTAGTTGCTTGTTATGTTGACAAGAGTGAATTTCCCTACGACATGGGAAAATTCTCCTTAGATGTGAAATGTAAAGTCTCAAATGCTAACTAAGAACTAGAAAGATTTAAGGCCCCATAATGGGTGCCAATTGTTTGGAGAATTGCTAGTGTATTAGGGTTTCTAAAGAGATGTTAGAGAGATCCTAAAACTTACCTCCCTCTCTTCTTGATATTGAGGGGTATATATAGATACATTAGAAGGTAGGAGTTACTATTACAAGGATGGGTACTCCTTCCAAGATGTGTCAGATCAAACTCTATATAATGAGACTATAAACAATTGGTAGGTTGCTACTACCAGATTGTTTTTACTTAGGCCAGGTCTTGATCAATTGCTTCCCAAGGACCAGGTCACCATATATGGGGTGCTAAAAGATAGTGTTACCTTTACCATATAGGTCATCGTTACTTATTTGAGTAAAAAGAATAATTAATCTTCGTGTAATTTTTTCTACCTATTGGATTCTTTAATTTGTATTAGAGTGGGTCACCAGGCTTAACTACCTGGGTGCTCGATCCTAGAACTATATCTACACATACATAAAACTTGTATGTTTATGCCTTTTGTCACATATGGTATGAGCTATTGTTATTTTGGGAGGTTATGTATCTCCATGAACTTTTGTTGTCTGTATACTCATTGTTTTCTTATTCATACATATCTTTTTCTCTTTCTACTTATTTATTTTACATAGTATGTTAATTGCTTTAATTGCTCTTATGCCTAACTTTTTGATTATGTACTAGTTTTCTTCCTTATTAGTTGATTTAACATGCTTTTTATATGTATTTTCCTTACTTATTACTTGCTTCTTTTTCTTTGGCTTTTTGCATGAGCATTATGTCATATGTCTGTCCGCATATAGTGTCAAAGTATTAGCATGTTTCTTCTTACAATCTTATCATTCACATGGCATTCCATATAGAGTGCATTTCTTCTATTTTACTAGATTCTTCTCTCTTGTACATAGTATGTTAAGTGTTAGTTATCTATTTGTCTTATGTTGATTATTATTGCACTATAATAATCAACATAAGACAAATAGATAACTAACACTCAACATACTATGTACAAGAGAGAGAAAAATAAAAGAGATGCATTCTATATGGCATGTCATGTGAATGATAAGACTGTAAGAAGGAACATCCTAATACTTTGACACTATATGCGAACAGACATATGACATGATGCTCATGCAGAAAATCAAAGAAAAAGAAACAAGCAATAAGCAAGGCAAATACATATAAAGAGCATATTAAAGCAACTAATAAGGAAGAAAATTAGTACAGAATCAAAGAATCAAACAGTTAGACATAGGAGCAATTAAAGCAATTAACATACTATGCAAGAAAAATAAGTAAAGAGAGAAAAAGATATGTATGGACAAAAAAACAATGAGTATGTAGGCAACAAAATTTCATGGAGACACATAACCTCCCAAAACAACAATAGCCCATACCATAGGTGAGAAAGAGCATAAACATATGAGTTTTATGTATGTGTAGATAGAGCTCTAGGATCGAGTACCCAAGTGGTTAAGCTTGGTAACCCACTCTGATACTAATTAAAGAATCACATATGTAGGAAAAATTACATGAAGATCAATTATTATTTTTACTCAAATAGGTAACCGGGACCTATATGAGGGGTGGAGACGCCACCTATATATTTTCATAAGTTCTATATTTGTTTGATATTATCCAGGTAGTAGGTATGCAATCCTAACGACCTGAGGTACCTCGCTCATTTGATAAAGGTAACACTATCTTTTAACACCCCGTATATAGTGACATGGTCCTTGGGAAGTAATTGATCAATACTTGATGATTAAGACCTGGCCTAAGTAAAAACAACCTGGTAGTAGCAACCTACCAATTGTTTATAGTCTTATTATATAGAGTCTGCTTTGACACATGTCGAAAGGAGCACCCATCCTTGTAATAGTAACTCATACCTTCTGATGTATCTATATATACCCCTCAATATCAAGAAGAGAGGGAGGTAAGTTTTGGGATCTCTCTAACATCTCTTTAGAAACCCCAATACACTAGCAATTCTCCAAACACTTGGCACCTACCATGAGGTCTTAAATCTTTCTAGTTCTTAGTTAGCATTTGAGACTTTACATTTCACATCTAAGGAGAATTTTTCCGTGTCATAGGAAAATTCACTCCTATCAATATAACAAGCAACTACATAATCTCTTATTCAAGCAAAAATAACCCTTAGAACCACCCCATGTATCGAGTTCTTGAAAGTGACCCTAATAAACATGTACCTCACTATTTAGCTCATCTCAGACCTCATTATGGATTGAGGTACAACTCCATTCAATCTTCAGCTTAATAATTTAGGAGGTCAAAGTTTACAAAAACAATCCCACGCGTTAATAGTTTAGAAAAATCCTTACATACAAGAAGAGATCACTGTTAAGGGCCAAGACCCACCTTGGGAGAATCCACTCCCACAAATCAATCACTTACGATACCTTTTGTCGATGAAGTGCATCTTATTAACAAAGTACCTCCTACCAATGAGGTACCTCTTATAGACGAGATACCTCTTCTCAATGAGGTACTTCTTATCAATAAGGCACATTTTATCAACAAGGTACATCTTATCAACAAAGTACCTCCTACCAATGAGGTACCTCTTATAATTGAGTTACCTCATCCCAATGAGTTACTTCTTATCAACAAAGCACCTCTTATAAACAAGGTATCTCTTATCAATAAGGTACATCTAATTGATGAGAAACCCCCTATCAAAAATATACCTCTTATTGATGAAGTACCTCTTATCAACAAAATACCTTCTACCAATGAAGTATCTCTTATCAACGAGTTACCTCCGCCCATATTAACGAGGCATCTCTTATCAATAAGGTACCACTTGTCGATGAAATACCTCTTCTAAATGAGGTATCTCTTATCAATAAGGAATATTTTATCAATAAGATGCTTCTTATTGATGAGGTACCTCCTATCACCGAGGCATATCTTATCAACGTTCACTTAAACCCTAAATTTGATCTTAATGATCACATACCTTATGTCTCATTTATAATCATACAACAATAATCATGTCTTTTTCCTAACACTAGGAATGAAAGGACTACCTATAAAACATTTCACCTCATCTTATTCTTGAATCTAACCCAAATATGGATCACACCACTTTACATTAAAAATACCCCACTCCAATAAAATAGAATTGTAGCCTATCTGGTTTAATCCTTGCCTATCCAATTACAATTGGACTTATAATAGGCCATCCATTTAAGTACTAAGAAAGTGTGAGTTTCTCTATCAATTGGGTCACGAGCTAGAGCAAGTCACAAAGAATAAGTATGCAAACTAAACAAAAAACTTAATGTCGTTCTTATTGTTCCAACGAGGTTCTGATATAAATTTTTCAAAATAAGATGATTAGAACCTTTATGGAGTATGGTTCCATAAGTCAAGCTATGAACGATATTTATGGAATATATGAGAAGAGGTAAAGGGAATTGAATCCAATAACTAGAAATCTTATGACATTGTTAATCTTTATAAATTCATTTATGGTCTTGCAAGACAAGAGTGATCCAATTATGATCGATTATGGGTAAAAGAGTAGCATATTGAGAACAATGGTCACGATTTGGAATCAGAATCATAATGGAGAGAAAAGGATAAGGTTGGATCGACTAGGAGCTATCATAAACTGGGCCTACCTCGACTGGAGTTGTCATGAATCGGTCTAGCTTGACCCAAATGAACGGACTACGCTAGCAAAGAACGAACTGTGTTGGGTCCATTTATATAGATGAACAAACTACATTGGTGATTTTTGGATTGATTTATGCTGGTTTGTTTGGACCGATTTATTCCACCATCTAACACGACTGGAACTATCACACTCTAAAGTGAAATGAACTAGGTTGATCGATTAGACCTAGCGTAAACTAATAAAGAATAGGTTGTACTAGGTTGATTAGAATTGTCATGCTTTAAAGTGAAATAAATTATGTTTTGATTGAGTGGAGTTGACATAAACTACATTCAGGTGGAAAGATGTGTACTAGGTCGCGAGTGAACTAAGAAGGATATGGGCTATAGGGTGTATTGGAATGATCTGCAAACCGGGAGCCATTTTTGGTACGAACAAGGCAAGTCACAAACTGTTGTAGTGCAACCAAAAGCCAAGAGTTACTGCTGGTATAGACCAAGTGGGTCTACATTTGGTTTTGGCTTGAAAAAGGAAAGTTGTTTCTTCACCTTCTAAGACGCGAGGCACCAATAGCCACCATTTGTCATCTTGTCTCTAAACTGTTTTGTACAAAAAAAGATGAGCCATCTGAATCTAGGGTTATTACCCCTTGATCAACATAACAAACTCTATATTTGTGAATTCATTTAATATTTCAATAAGCATATTATTTAGCTCATGCAAACTTGGGAGATTGATGAGCAAATCTAATATAAGATTGCAATTCATGACTCTACCCTTATACCAATGGGTATTTTTGTGACTTGGTGTGATCTTTTTGCCCATACCTTATTAAGCCCATATACAAGTAGTGAGATCTAAAAGAAAGTTCGCAAAAAAAGCCCAAATGCACATAAAAGTTTTTTTTTAACAGAGTACCAATAATTATATTTGTTTCCTCGTGTATTCAAGGGAAATTTAGGAGAACTAAAAGTACCCATCAAGCAGACTAAAATGAGAGGTTATGAATTTTTGAAAATGAATGGAGTTTATTGACTTGGTTCAAGAAGACATGGTTTAAACAAAGCACTATTTATAATGCATAGATATTCATCGATCTAGACCTTTGTTTCTTTGCAAAACATTGGCTTCATACTTCAATACAGCATAGAGAAGTGGTTTCAGCGAGCTTGATTGGGCCTTCAACACCAACTATGCTAATAGCAAACCCATAAGGAAGTCACACTACCTATTCGCGATGGCTTAAGGTCTTAGAGAACCAGCTCAAAGTTTCATGAAACGATTAAAAAAAGATTTAGTTGTTCAAATTTAGTACGATACAGGCATTTTGAAAAGGAATTCTAAGAGGTTTAATTTTGCATTCAAATAAGACAACACCTCAAACTTTGGAGACCATAATTGAAGATGCCCATAAACTTGTAAACCTCAAAAAAGGGTGAAACTCAAATCGAATTAATTCTAAAAATAAGGTATGACTTTTTAACTTTATTTATGCTTGTGATCGTTGTATTTTGTCAAACATAAATAGGCAAGTAACTCGAATTGATCACCTATACAATTTCATTACTTGAGGAACTATATATTTCTTGTTTGGAGTGAGATAACCAAACTGTCATCGTCCAATCAAGATGCAGGCATAAAGGAATTTATACAAATTCCTAGCCTAAGGAAGAAAAAGATGCACTATTGAAGAATTATAAAAAAAAAACACAATAACCAATGTGGACCCATTTGGGAAGCACATGTAGGGATAGGATTCAATTCCACCCTTATATGTCTCCTGTCTCGTGAAAATTAACACGATAACCTCCAAGTATAGAGTGAAGTGGCCAAATGGACCCCTAGTTAGGATACGAGATAAGTGGCATGTCGCTCGTCCTAAGAAAGAATCATGAGTTCACAAAAGTGGACTTCTTTTTAATAAGAAAATCCATATTTAGACTTTAATAAGAAATGGGTGCTTTGCGAGTACCTTTCTTCAATGCTATTTGTTTCTAGCACTTAGTTAATTTATAGAGATCTTCCTTCTTCTGTTTGTGTTTATTTCCCTAATCAGATCATTGCCCACATCCTTCAAATCTTATTGAATAGCTTCATAGTAGGCCTTAGTCCACAAAGCTCTTGATCCACAAACAACACAAAGATTTAAGTTACAAAACAAATCAAATTGTAAACAATGGGAAGACATGAAAGAGCACTTACATTGAAAGCATGCCCTGCCATCAAGTGCTAGATACTCTCATTCTCTCTTTTGCAAGCTTCTAATAGGTAAGTGATTAGCAGAACACCCAAAGTGGTGATATAGGTCATCCTCGATAGATGTGCTGCCAAACATCGTGTTTACAAATAACACATCCAATTGGATAAGGTCGAATCCACATGTGGGCTAATAATTTCCTCTGACAAATTCCCCTACTTCATTCAAAAGGGACCTCATTTCATCCCACTACTTCATTGTTAGAAGCAATATAAATGTGGCAATCTGTAGATTCTTCATTTAGTAGGGTAGGGAATATAGGTCCCTAGTTCACCTTGACACTTATGAAATGCAATTCCTTGCGGGTTGTTTTGCTCTTTAAAGGGTGTTTAGGGTATATGAGAAACAAGACATCTTTCTATTACAACAAACGTTTACACTGCATCATCAATTAACATCTTAATAATGGATTGCAAAGACATATACTATGGAATGGAATAACTCTAGACCTATCTTTCAATACGACCTCTCGGGATCATTTCCCCTAAACGAGATGGGGGGACCGAGGTATTTATAGGAAGTGTTTTACCCTTACTACTTTGAAAAGACCACATCAAGGTGTAGTAGTGCACAATTAGGTCCAGCTTCTTGGCCTGCATTTTCAAAGTACAAATCATGAAACTCACTTTGCTTTTATAGTCTCAATTAAGTCAGATAAAAAACTAATTATCTTCCAAGGTCTTTTCATACATTGTTATTTATAAGTGATTGTCTTATACCTCGTATTTGTACACCCTAAGGAAGTGATCGCCTTCTCTAGCCAATGCTAGAACCTGACAAAATACAAGTGTTAGAAATTGTAGAGTAAAGAAACGAAGTATATCTAGAAAAGTGTGAAGTGATGAAATGTATAGTGATATATATGATCTTACCTCTAGTAGACTATCAGTTGTCATTTACCTATTAGAGGCCCATTCCTCCTAACAGACTTGCTTGACCCTGTCATGTTCAATGTCACATCCAAAATGACTAGAGGTCACTCATCAGCTTGGACTGCCCAAAAATTACATCTTCAATATATCTTATCAAAGTGTTTAGCACCACGACGTCTTTCAAAATGATTTTTTCAAATTCAATGTCGTTAAGGCCTATGATTTTGATTTGGGAAATAGGAAACCTGTTTCCTTCTTCTTTGAGGTTACAGCAAGAGATGACATGGATGACGAGCTAGGAATGTTTTATAGATCGATTGGGACTAGAAGAGGAATTTCAATCAATTCATCGTTTATACAACTAAATCTTCAATCCGTAGAGGTAAGATATTTCGACTAGTCGATAGCATTATGGGCTATAGGTTATGAGTACTAAACATCGATTGGATCTTCAAAATCAACCTCTCTATAAATCATGCCTATAAAAATAGATGAACTCAAGTCCTAAACTATTGAGAAGCTCTTTGACACGAGGTTAGGTATATTCAAATTATCATTCCAAGTACGACGGACTTGAAATTCTACCTTGTCACTCTAAGTCACATGTAAAATAAAAATACTTGTTTTTCCAACCAAACTCACCATCGAGAAGTTTTATTATCAACATATGACTAAAAAAAGCTTAGACATATGCCTTCCAATTGTCAAGGCCGTTCACCTCCTTATTCGTAAGGTCTAACCAATGTTCCCTTGTGACAATGGAAGGGCATAGTATCATTTGTCACTAGCTAGGGTTCACTTAGTCAAGCTAATGTCAAATGTATTAAATACATAGACTAATATTCTTGAAAATAGATATCAAAGTCCAACTTTGAACATTACAAAATAAATTACCCATTATTCCACGGAAGGATCATCAACTTATGTGAAGCTGATGATCCACCCATCTATTAGAGAAGTTATCTTGCTTGGAGAAGTGGAAGGCCTTATTTGGTTCATGAATATTCCCTTAATTTCTCGAAATCAAGAGAATAAGGAAATTAATGTTTGATATTATCTTGATAACAGGCACGTGACCTTAACTAATTTTACCTTTAAAAATAATAAAATTATTTATTTTTAAAAATATTATGTGACATGATATACATAAGTAATATGTACAAAATAAAATATAAATTTATATATATATAACATTTTTCTATTCACAATCACAAACATTTTATTCATCTCATCTCTAATTTTCTTTCCGACGAAATTAATCCAAAAAGGAGGAAAAAAAATGCTTGCTTTTCCAAGCTTTTGTGGCAACAAGCCTTAGCCGACAACTAAATTCAAGGATTTGAGGGAGGAAGGGAGGGAAAAAAAACAAAGATTCAAGGTCGACTGGTCAAGGCTTCAAGGGCCAATGAAAAGTCATTTCCAAGCCCCCTGCTTCTCGCCACGTGTCATCCCAACTAATCTTGTTTGTGTGGCCTTCCAGGACTTCAAAATTCAATCCACAGGACATCACTAACTTACGAACACTCAAAACTACAACTATAAAAGTCACACCCAATATCGCCATTCTTTTCCTCCTTGTAGTTCGCTACTCTTCCTTTGTCAGCAACAAGTGAAGCTCCGGTAGTTACAGAGAATTCCTTCACCGGAAGACGATGACCACTTCCGTTTCAACCATCGGAGCCATCAACCGTGCAATGGTACTTTCTCTTTCCAGTCAATATTAGATAACTTCAATACACAGATAACGCACATTATGTGTTTGTCTTTTGTTGCCAGTCACTACTCACTGGCTAGATTGCTCCATAATAAGTGTGATAAACATTTAATCTTTACGTGACTCTTACGTTTGAAGCCCTTAGAAGCTTTTGGTGCCCTCAATTTATAGAAATTATTTATCATAATATCTGTGTTTTTCAATTAGTTTGTATTTTGTTTCATAGAATTAGGTACTATCTACTATTTTATGTGTATCATGGATGTCAATTTGCTCTATATGAACCAAAATCTGAAAGAAACCCCGATTTTAAAATCGATGAAGAATACCCCTTTGCTTGTCAAACAGGGATTGAAAATTACCCTCCATATCCCACTTATTCCTCAATCACCGTTTCACATAATTTCTTTTAAATAATTATATATTTATAAAATTTTAGAGCTAAAAAAGTAAACTGATTAAAAATAATATTTTCATCCATAAATCAATACTTTAATTATGAAAATTTAATATTATTATATATGAGTGAACAATTATTATAATGATTAAAATAGAAAAATAATAAAAAAATTAATTATAGCTATAATTTGTATTCTAAATTTAAACTTATCAAATTTTATTATATAACAAATAAATATATTTGAGATTTTATAGATACTTGGGGTTATTAAAGAGTCAATTTATCATGATTTATTTGTAAGCGAAGAATCTCCCATTTTACAAAATACCTAAATCTCTGACGAAGAATCTCTAGGCTGTCCTCTAAAATATTTAAATGGGGATGGAGATGAGCAGATAGCCACCCCGTCCCGTTGATATCTGCGTCCCATTTTGAGGTTTTATGTATCTTAATTAAAACCAAGTAATTAAATTCTAATAGTAGTACACATTTGCTTTAATGGGTGTAGTGGAGCTTGAATGGCTCAAACAATGGAGCTTCAGTACCAAGCTCAACCTTTTTAGGCAGCAGCTTGAAGAAAGTAATAAACTCAAGATACAATAACCCCAAGGTTTCTTCAACGGGCAAATTGAAGATAGTATCAGAAGAGAAAGAGATAGATGACGAAAAGCAAACAGAGAAGGATAGATGGAAAGGACTTGCCTATGACATGTCTGATGACCAACAAGACATCACCAGAGGAAAGGGTATGGTTGACACTCTTTTCCAAGCTCCCATGGAAAGTGGTACTCACTATGCTGTCCTTAGTTCTTATGAATACCTCAGTACTGGTCTCAGACAGTGAGTGTATTAATTAAGTCTTTCAATATTTGATTAGGTGTGTTACACCATAACTCCAAGAATAGTTTAATCCCTTTGTTATTTTTTATAACATTTTAATTCATTTATTTTGAAAATATGAAAGCATAAGGACAATGATTAATTTTTTAATTTTTTTTTTACTTTTTCTCATATTTTTTTAACTTTTATTAAGATATCACTATTATTGATAAATTGATGAAAAAAATAAAATAAAAACAAAAAAAATTTAAAATTTAATCACGTGTATTTATGTTGTCATTTTTTCATAACAAAATGATTAAATAGTTACAAAAAATAAAAAAGTAACCAAACTGTTCTAACTGATATAACTAAAGAACCCTAGATGTATTTGTCTTATTCTATAATTACATATGATCTTACATATGATCTTGTTATGTAATTAACTTGTATATGATAATGTTTTAGATACAACTTGGACAACAACATGGATGGTTTCTATATTGCCCCTGCTTTCATGGACAAGCTTGTTGTTCACATTACTAAGAACTTCATGACCCTACCCAACATTAAGGTATTATAAAATGTCTAATTGTATTTTTTGTTTCTTTTTTGCTTTAAAGGCGGGAGTTATTGGTTATTCAAAGTTTCATGAAATGTAAAACGGTGTGTGAGTGTGTAATCGTTTATTTGATTTGTCATACTCCAGGTTCCTCTTATTTTGGGTATTTGGGGAGGCAAAGGTCAAGGAAAATCTTTCCAGTGTGAACTTGTCTTAGCCAAGATGGGAATCAAGTGAGTGTTCTTTCTCTTTTATGTTACCTTTCTCAACTCTTTAACACTATTAAGTAGAACTTAACAAACTTAAGGATTACATACACATTTACAAATTAATGTGTGAGTCAATTATGTAGCCCAATCATGATGAGTGCTGGAGAATTGGAAAGTGGAAATGCAGGAGAGCCAGCCAAGCTAATTAGGCAAAGATACAGAGAAGCAGCAGATATAATTAAGAAGGGAAAAATGTGTTGCCTCTTTATCAATGATCTTGATGCTGGTGCTGGTCGCATGGGTGGAACCACTCAATACACTGTTAACAATCAAATGGTTAATGCCACTCTCATGAACATTGCTGACAACCCAACAAATGTTCAACTTCCTGGTATGTACAATAAGGAAGACAATCCCCGTGTCCCGGTCATTGTCACTGGTAATGATTTCTCTACATTGTATGCTCCTCTCATTCGTGATGGTCGTATGGAGAAATTCTACTGGGCTCCTACTAGGGAAGACCGTATTGGTGTGTGTAGGGGTATTTTCAAGAGTGACAATATTGCTGATGAGGGTATCGTGAAGATTGTTGATACCTTTCCAGGCCAATCTATTGGTAAGCTAATGCATAAAATGGGTCATTGAATGAATATGTGACAAGGTTTGCGTCGCCTTATGTACCACTATTCTATTTCAAAGAAAATAAAAGAAGTAAAATAAATAATGAAATTAACTAAAGACACATATGTTGTAGTGGTGCAAAACATGATTCTATGAGTTCTGTAGCGCATACCATAAATAATCAATTAATATATATATGAACACAAGTTAAACAAATCTCATTAACCGATTGATTTATGTGAAATTGTCATGCAGATTTCTTCGGAGCATTGAGGGCGAGAGTGTATGATGATGAAGTGAGGAAGTGGATTGGAGGTGTTGGGGTAGAAGGCATTGGAAAGAAGCTAGTGAATTCAAAGGAAGGACCTCCAACATTTGAGCAACCAAAGATGACAGTTGAAAAACTACTAGAGTATGGTAACATGCTTGTAGCAGAGCAAGACAATGTGAAGAGAGTGCAATTGGCTGACAAATACATGAGTGAGGCAGCACTTGGTGATGCTAATGCAGATGCCATGAAGAGTGGAACTTTCTATGGTTAGCTCTCATTATTCTAAATGTCTTACATGTACAAATAGTGTCATCTAGTTCCCTAAGTTCGAGAAGATATCATTTAATCTTTTTTATTTTAAAAATAGATGCCAAAAAAAGATATTTAATAATTTTAAAAGTTTTATAAAGAAAAATATTATAAAGATATCCCCACCATTTCATTATTTACAATGCAAAATTTCATTTGAAAAATTTTATCAATAAAATATTTATTAATACTACTAAAAGTTTTCATGTGGTTTTTTTTTTATAAATAAAGAACTAATGAATATCTTTCTTAATTTAGAGAGCTAAACAATACTTTTACTCAAAGATAATTATATTTGGATCACGCTAAAAATATTTTTATTTTATTTTGTAGGCAAAGCAGCCCAACAAGTTAATATTCCAGTTCCTGAAGGATGTGTTGATTCAAAAGCTTCAAACTACGACCCAACTGCAAGAAGTGATGATGGTAGCTGCGTTTACAATTAGTTTCTAAGGCCTTTTTTTTCTTCCCTTTTTTGTAAGAATGTTTATAAACTGTTATTACTTTGGGTTTAATGTATTATTATCCTCTGATTTTGTGTTATTGTTTACGCCGTCTAATCTTAACTGGTGCTCCATTTCCCATTTGCTTATTCTCTCCATTCATAAGTTTAAATTAACTGAAATATTCAGTAACTAAAGATTTATTTTAAATTTTACAGCAAAGAAAGTTCGTTCTTTTTTTTTAAAAGAAAAGTTCTTTTAATTCCTGTTTAGTTCCTTTGATTTGGTAAGCCTTTTTTTCTGTTCAATAACCTATAAAACAAAAAGAATTCAGCCAATATTACATGTACTATGGATAAAAGAAAAGAAAAGGAAAAGGAAAAAGTTATTACATGCATAATGCCTTGAAATTGTATTCTACACCTTAATTTGGAAATGATGAGATGTTCTTTAAAAAAAATCTATTTCTGAAATTGATTTTTGTCTTTAATTGGAATTTAAACGAGTGTTTAAAATTTATAAATATGATTTTTTTTTAGATCAATCAAACATGTAATTTGTGAATGATGAAATCTTAATACCAAATTATAATATGAACCACCTGAACCTGAATACGAGAGAAGAAAATGATTATGTTGGACTGGGCTGGGAAGACAATGACATGTTGGTAGTCACAAATACAATCAAATTTGGTGTGACACAGAAACTTTAATTTAAGGGAAATTACAAGAGAATTTCTTTTATGTAGTACTCTTCACTTGATTAAAAACATATTTTTTTAATTTTTATAAAAATTATCCTCTCAATTTTACTTTTAAGCCCATATTCAGATTTTCTTGAAAAAATCAACTAGAAGTTTAAGAGACAAAGAGCTACTTGGGTTAGGTGGATTTGGTCGAGTTTATAAAGGAACTTTCCCAAACTCAAATACCCATGTCGCTGTTAAGCGAATTTCTCATTTAATCAAAACAGGGTCTTCATGAATTTGTGTCTGAAATTGCTATAGTATTGGTCGTCTTCGTCATGGAAATTTGGTTCAATTATTAGGATGGTGTCGTGGACAAGGAGATTTATTTCTTGTTTATGACTTAATGCCTAATGGAAGTTTGGACAAGTACTTGTTTGATGATCATTAAGTAATTTTAAACTGGGAACGAAGGTTCAAGATCATCAAAGGTGTTGCTTCAGGATTCTTGTATTTACATGAAAGTGGGAACAAACAGTGACTCATGGAGAATTAAGCAAGGAATGTTTTGCTTGATTCAGAGCTGAATGGTAGACTTGTGGCTTTGGTCTTGCTAAGTTGCATGAACAGGGTTCAAATCCAAGCACGACTCGAGTTGTGGGCACGTTGGATTACCTTGCATCCGAGCTTACACACACTGGCAAACCCACAAGAAGTTCAGATGTGTTTGCATTTGGTGCACTTTTGATCGTAGTAGTATGAGGGAGGAGACATACTGAGCCAAAAGCACTTCCTGAGGAGCTCAATTTTGGTGGATTGGGTTTAGGAGAAGTGGAAGATTGGGCTTGATTTGTTCCAATAATGTGCCCAGACCCGACCCACATGAGGCAGGTGGTTATGTTTTGGGAAGGTGAGGTGGCCCTGTCAGAGGTGGAGCCTCCGCTTGGCGAGTATGTTGGGAAAAAAGCTGATGGTAGCGACAACAATGGGTTTGAAAATTTCATACACTCATACCCAAAATCACCGTATTTTGGGGGGAGAGAGCATGTGGTACTCGGGTGTGAGGAAGGACATGGTAATGTTGAAACCGGCTCAACATCACCTTTGTCAATACTTCGGCAGCAGTCATGATCAAAAAACCATAAAATAGGACTTCTTGTCTTGTTATAATTTTTTATTTTTCTTTGCTTAGCATCTGAGTTATTATAAAGATGTAAAGTGATTGTTCATTCTTGGATTGTATATTAAATTTGCTTGTAAATTTTTTGCTTCTTTCAGTTGTGGAGACCAATGATGTTGAGTTCTGACTTAAGTGGGTTGGTAGCAAAGTTCAATGTTGTCAAAGGGTTAGTTGCAAAACGGCTAACGACCAAAGTAGATTTCCTCATATGAACAGTATAAAAGAAAAGAAACTAACAGCAAAGTTAATCTGAATCCCCCTCCACCTCCACTATGTATTTTGAATTTATGAACTATAATGATAATATAAAGTATTAGAAAATGTCAGAAAATTTAAAGGCTTATCATGGTTAAGAGTTCAATTTGTAGCGAAATTTTAAGACAAGATTATTTTAGGCATGTGAATAATTCATTGTTCTATGAATGTTAATTGAGGAGTCAGTCATTGATGGTGGTCCAACACATATAAGTGGGTGTTTGCAGGCCACTCTTTTACATCACAGAAAGAAAGGGATAGCAGTTGAAAAACAGTTTCACTCATTGTTTATTTCTTTATTTATACCCAAAAAAGAAATATTGCAGTGTCAGATTATTTATTTGATAATTCAAGTCAATGATATTCGTGCTTAGTCCTAATACTTTCTTGAAAATTGTTATATTTTGTATAAAAAGTAAATCTTACATTCGTCAGGAGTATGCACCTCATTTACTCACCGGAGAATGAATACTTCTCCAGATTATAGACTTAGTAGTATAGTAGTACTAACCGAAGAAGCTAAAATGTTTCACAGGCCCAATCACCTCTTGATGCTGCATGCTAACAAGAATGCTTCTTAATGTCCGATGACCAATATTTCATAGTATATAAGAAATCTTATAGTTGTACCAACAAATATGTGAGAAATAGGAGATTCTACTTAATGAGAAAATTTGCAAATAAATCATTCATAGAAACTTGTCTAATGATGGATGGCTAAAGAAGTTTATTTCTAGTACACTAACTAAAAAGGCAAGGCTAATGAGGAAAATGGAGCTTGTCTTGTGTATCACCTAAACTCTTCAGAATGACAATATGTACAGTTTAAATAGATTTAAAAGTTTGTCTTAAAACTATAAATTGAGTAGCTGTAGAAGAGCACACAAACACAACACTTTTAGCAACCAAGAAAGCCTATGTGCTTGTTTCTCTAAAGTTAAAATTACCTGTCTGTATTGGAGGCTTCATCACCTCGCCACGTGCAACTTGCATGGTTATACTATAACACTTAACTCTGCAACATTCAGCAACATTCAGCAACATTCAGCAACATTTTGTACTTGGAGCTTTCTAGTGGATCACTAGATTGTGTCTTCGGTGTTGTCCTCTTTATCCATAACAAATATCTCATAGTCATCGAATCCTGCAGATTGACCAAAGCAATCCAATTTATCAAAAATAGAGTGAGATTAATTATTTTGTGTTATCATGTTCAAGGAAGCATGTGGTTACCAGCACCCAAGTCTTCATCATCGTCGCTTGTTGGACCTAAAAGCATTACATTAGCAGATGGTGGATCTAGTGCCATCCAATTTGAAACTCCACGGTCCTCCAATATTATGTCTTTTCCTCTGACCCAGTCTTCAAGAACACCAATAGTATCAAATGATAATGAGTCGATCGAATCTTGCCCATTCTTACTGCCCCTGCAAGAATATTTGTTAGCAAAACCATGATTGTATCTGCGATAAATACAAGAATACACAACAGCTATTATGAGGCTTTCTTTTTTTAGTTTACATTTGTCTCAATTTTAAGTTGCATTGAACAAAGACAAGGTCACTCAGACGTTGTTGCTCTAAGTAATTCCTCGTGTCGTGTATTTTTTCAAAAGGAATCTGACTCCTTTGACACCCGATTGAACTGCAAGTTTGGCTGAGAATGCGGACTGCCAAACGGGCCAAATTTGGACAACCTCCACCATATGTCGACCACCACTCAGCTATGGCAAGCAAATGAAGACAGTATTAGCTGAGTGAAATGGGACTTCCATAATACATTCTTTGTCTAAAATGTATATATATATATATACCAAAAGAGACATAACACAAGAAAAGAGTGGAACCAACCATCCAATCAAAGGAAATATAAGGAAAAACCAATTCAGTATATAGCAGTAAAAAATAACAAGGCAATCTAAGGAAATGAACACTCACCAGGAAGCAAAGTGTCTCTAGTTCTAATTGCCATCTTTCTTCCAAAATCTCCAGCAGCATTCTTGTATGAGTGTATCTCTTTAATTATTTTATCTTGGATTTTTGTATCAGGAATCAATCTCTCTATGCAATCAAACACCCCTGAGTGAATATTGTTAGGGATGTCTCCTTCGATGCTATAAAAAAATTTAGGGTTGAAATAGAAGCCTGCAGCATGAAGAGGAAGATGCCAATTTCGCTCCCATCTATGATTTATAATATTCCAATAAATCATATAATCATCCCTCTTACGAAGTGCTTTCTTAATTGCTTCTTTTGCTCGGTACATTGCTGCATAAACATATCCCATTGCAGGCCTCTTCTTGCTGCCAACTATTCTCAGAGCTCGCAATATAGGATCTGTTAGATGGTTAATGAGGACGCATGAAGACCAAAAAGACCTATTACTAATTACATCTAACATTTCAAGACCCCCTGGACACTTTGAATATGTGCTAATCATCCACTCTTTTGAAGTGACCATCTCATGTAACTTGTCTTTGACATCAACTAGTCGTTTCAATGTTTTAAAATTTGTGACAGTACGAGTTACTCCTGGTTCTACTATATCATAGCTAGAAGTATATCTCCTAACCATATTCAAAACCATACTATGATTGTAAACAAATCTTGTAACTGATCTAGCCTGTTCTATAACCACATTGATCCACTCTATAGTTCCGAAATCTTGCAGTATCAAATCTATGCAGCGAGCTGCACATGGGACCCAGTATAGACTAGGGAAAGTTTCTGTCAACCTCCTCCCAGCAACAATATATTCCTCTTCACTACTAGTAATTACCTGCAGAACATGTCTTTCGCCAACCTCTTCCACCTTTCTTTTAAGCTGTTCATAAAGAGCATTTGATGAGTTAATCATGTCAGATGCATCCATAGACTCCAAAAATATTATTCCTTCGGGACATTGCACCAAGAAATTCAGAAAAACTCTACCCATTATGGTATCCATTCGATCAACCAAAATGGAACAACCAGTCCTTTCCCATGTCATTCTGTATTTATCAATATCATTCTTCACTTCTTCCACTGAATTCTTCAATATCCAGCCACAAAGATCATGACATGAAGGAGGCACAATTCCTGAGCCTGCCGAAGCAATTGCATCAACCATTGGTTGAAAATACGCGGAATTTGCAGCATCCAAAGGAGCCCCAATATCATACAAAAACTGCCCAATTGCCATATCAACATGACTGTTAACCTTCTTAAAACCTAAAGCACCATTACTAAGAACATTAACGGCAGCATCATGAGCTGATGAAGTTGAACTCCTACCTCTCTTCCTTCTATTCATATTCCTACCACTTGGTGTTACTTCTTCTTGATTTTCCACCAAAATAGAATTGGGTTCAAGAGTATCAGAACCAGTGATTGCTTGGAGAGGATTACCCACATCACCCAATGGGACAAATGAGCATACCTCAGCAAGAGGCTGAGGGTTAATACTAGTAAGCTCTTCATCAAGTTTTTGTCTATTCTTCTTCTTAGCCACAACCCCATCTAAACTCTGTTGCATTAGAGCCCGAACATCGGTTGGAACACCTGAACAAGTAGAGGCATTGCCCTTTTGACAAGCAAGGTGTTCCTTTATCCTATGAATCCCACCACCCTTAAACAATTTGCCACAATATATACATTTGAGTTGTACCCTATCCCCATTCTTAAACATCTGACAGTGTTTCCATGCCGGGTCATGTTTTTGGGGGGTTATGGGTATGAGTTCAAAACCGGAAGCCATTTTTATCAAACCTTAACATATAAAAAAACTACAATTGAAGTGGCCCAAAGAGTCAGCAAAACAAACCCTTTTCCACAAAATTTGATATAAAACCAAGAAATTGAGCACATAAAAGACTCCAAAATCAAGGAAAATTTAAAAGAGATGAAGACTATGAAAGCTTACTTGATCGTCGTTATTGGAGGCAGAGAGAATGGTTTATTTTCCAATCAGAGAACCGAGTTAGGGTTGTTAAGCGGTCAGTCTATAAACCGTGATTGTGTAACCGGGTAAACCGGTATTTTCGGTTTTCCAATTCTAAATCGGGTTAGTTAAATGAGTGGTGGTCTGGTTAAGTGGAAGGCGAAACTTGTGTGGTTTACCGGGTTATCATTGGATAAGAGAAACCGAACCTTTCGGTTGCCTTGCTGGAGTTATCAACCGTGATACGTGTGATTCACTCGCGGGTTAAACGAGTGCCGCAAACCGTCGATGTGGTTCGAGGTAGTTACAACCTGCTCTATTTTCTTCCTATTTTTATGTTGAATTTTAGACAGAATTTTTGTAATAGTGAATTTTAAATAAAGTCAACGTACATTAGAGTTCACTATCATTAAAATCAAATAAATATGTATGTTTTTAGGTTAGTTATATTTTATGTGAATAATATATAAAATAATTTATAAAAATATTTAATATATTTATTTTGTTATAATTAATTAACAATTAAAATTAATTTTATCTTATGAAACAATGATAGTCAATATTTTTTTATTAGAAACAAAGACAAAAATATCAATTCAAGTACTAACACAAAGAATGTATACTCCGCGTTTAATTTGACACATCTAACATGTGTATATTATTATTATTTTTTTAAATATATATTTATTAAATTAAATATTATTTTAATTATATATGTATTTATTTAAAAAATATATTATTTATAATATTTGATAATAGAATCTAGCAATTCTATTTTAAATTGAAACTCACGTGCTATTGCTTATTTTATGTTATTTTTATTTTAGTTTTCATTTATAAGTATTAAAACACAAATTTTATTACAATAAATTTTAAAAAATAAGAATAATATAATTATTTATTAGACAAAACTCAAAAATAAAATTATTAATTATAAATGATTAAACACTATTATTTAATTTTGTTTATTTTATTTATAAAAAAATATTTTTAGAGTCAAATGTCTTTGATCGGTTCCTATCATTACCAAATAGTCTCCATAATGATTTAAATAAAGACGTGGTTGATCTCAATCAATGGATAAGTGCAAAGAAGGGATCATTAATAACTCTATTTATAATGTATATATAATGATAAAAATTTGATTAATTTTAAATATAATAAATTTAAAAATACATGTTATTTTATTTTTATTATTATTCATACGTTAAGAGTATAATTATAACAAAATAAATATTTAAATATCTTTACAAATTATCTATACATTTTGCACATAATTACAATAAAATAAATGTTTTGAATATTTTTACAAATTATTCATGTATTATAGGCATAAAACGTAATTAATTTATTTAATTTTAAAATCAAATCGTATTATATATAATATAAATTATATCATTATAAAAAAACATTCTCTTTCAAATTTTAAATTACTAAGTTATTTCATTGGATTCAAAATTCTCATGCTTCTTAAACATATTAGAAAATTATATGTATATATAACATATTAGAAAATTATATATATGTATATATATGTATGAATATATATATATATATATATATATATATATATATGTAAAACAAAATCGCAACGACTAATTTCAAATAACCCTAGGAAGTAAATTGATTTATTTATTAGAAGAATTATGCTGTATATCTTTATTTTTTTCTAGTATATGCTTAGGGTAGGAGATAAAGGGGATTATTTTTTAACTCATTTAAATAACTTAATCATTTAAAAATTGGTAGGAATTTAAATTATAGTTAACACTTAATTTATAACCTAATTAGAACAAATATTAATTTTAGTACTTATATTAGGTGAAAATTTTTAATTTCCTACTTTTGTTATTACAATCTCTTTTAGTCAATTATTTTATTCAAAAAATTTAAAAATCTCTACCCTTGTTATCTTTTTCTTTTATCATAACTCGAATCCTAATATCTATTTAAAGTTCTAAAATCCATATCTATATTAGAATGAGAGAAATTAAATGAGTGTTAGAGATTTTTTTAATTTTGTTTTTAATAAAATAGTTGATTGAAAGAGATTATGTTGTTTCAAGTTTGTAAAAACAAGATAAAAATAAAATATTACCAATATACTAAAATATACTAAAATATATTACTTTTGTTGAATCACGAACTAAGTTGTTCTCTTTAAGACGTTTTGTGACTCTATTTAAATTTGTGTAAATAAACACAACCTCATTGTTCCTAAGATAAAAAAACCTAGGATCTTTTTTTTTATTTTGGAGCTTCATTACATTGATGAAATATGAAATGCTCATCTCTAAAGTAGTTATGCTGCTCAGAAAATAAATAAAAAAAATTTAAATTTTCTTTGCTTAGGTTTGTTATAAAAAGCGATTTTTTAGTTGTATGTGAAAATTGAGAGTTATGACTCTCTTTTATAGCTGAAAAAATATGAACGTTAATGTTCACAAAATAACAATCACAAAGAAACAGTTACAAAATAATGATCACAAAGAAAAAGGTCACAAAATAACGATCACAAAGAAAATGGTCATAAAATAATAAAAAAAAAAGTAACAGTCACATTATGGGTGATGCAGTTTGGATAAGAATAGAATTTTTTGACTATTAGAAAAAATAGTTTTAATAATGAAATTTCTTCCAAAGTCCTTTCCTCTTCCACAAAAATGGGTGCCCTTTAGGGCTCAATTCCAATGGTAAATCTTTCTCCATTTAAACACCTCCTAAGATATGTAAACTAGCAATGTGGGACAAATTTTAAGAGAGTAAAATTTAGCACTTATTCTCATCATATTTTTATTTAAATTCACATTATTTTCAACAATCTTCTACTTGAATTTTATATAAATATAATTTTCATCGAGCAACCGATCAATTAAAAGTATAAGATTGTGCATAAACAAAAGGTGTCTAACCTTTACATAGAGTTTATGCTTTAGAATATACTATAGTAACTCATAGTTTTGAACTCTTATGAGCACAACATCAAGTCCCCGACAATAGCGCCAAAAACTTGATAAGGTAAGATCGACAATGCAATGTTAATCTTGTGGATACTTTGGTTTTATTAAAACTCTCCCAAGTACACGAATCATTTTATAACAAATGATAAGTATATTCTTGATAACTGTATTTTATATAGTTATTTTCACCTATTTTATTAATCATAATTGCTATTTCTCTCTATTTTTAGTTAATTTTAGTTTAATAAATTAGTATTTACTGTTTTTTATATATTATAAGAAAAATAAATAAATTGTATCGAAAACGTTCTTAATTTCAAATTTTTGTCCACAAATGTAATTTCAAATATTAGAGTTCTTAATTACAATTTATAAAAGTTGAAAATATAAGTTAAATTTAAATTTGGGCTTAATTGTAATTATTAAAAGTTGAAAAATTTAATTTAAAATTAGAAAAGGGGTCAACTGTAATTAAAGAAAGTTTAAAATGTAATTTGAATTAAATTTGTGGGTCAAAATATAATTAAATAAAGTTTAATATTCGTGCAGGAGAGAAGAATGCACTCGTCATCATCCACGCGGGGGACGTGGACCGTCCGATCAAATCATAAACGATTAGGATTGGCGCGTGTAGATCAAACCCGACCAAAGCGAATGGATGCAGGGAAGATTCCTTCACGCGGCTCGGCGCCCGAGTGGGGCCCACGCCGCAGTCGGCGTGTGCGCGTGGGACCCACCCGTCGACGCCGCGCAGACGTTTGTCCCCACGTTCGCGCACCTCGATCCCGTGCGGCTGATCTCTGCGTGCAACCCGATTTTCCTCCAATAAAGATATGACACGTGTCCCACTCAATTTTGCAGCTAATCATGTTGTGACACTTGGCATGTTACAATGAGCGCGACCGCACCGGCTCATCCCCGTGTTGTAACCGTTGTCTCCCCGTGCGACCATTCATCGTGCGCCCGTTTCCACTCAACGAATGAGATGATGCCACGTGTCCCAGCTAATTGTGTCCGCGACCGAACGCGACACGTGGCAGCGTGGAAGAAAATTAAAACAGAAACGCGCAGCGTCGCTCGATCCCATTTTCGATACAATTTTTGTCCCCCACGCGTTTAATTTATTATTTTCGCCACACATTTTTGTCCCCCCGCGTAGATTTAAATTTAATATTTTATTGATGTATTTTTTTTGCTATAAATAGGAGATAATTTTTAGTTGTAAAAAAGTTTGGTTGGGGTAGAGTTTTTGGAGTAGAGTTTTAATTTCGAAAGTTTTTAGAGTGTTTTAGTTTTTTCAGTTTGTAATTTTTATTGTGTTTGTGTGTTGGACGGCAAAACACGCAGAAGCCATTTTTGGCTTTTGTTGTGTTTTCAAGTGGTGCCAAATATTTGTTTTAAGTGATGTTTTAATTTTATTTCTACTTCTTCTTAATTTTCTGTAGTTGTTGTAATTTTTATTTTAATTTTATGAAGTAATTTAATTTTTCTAGGGTTGCATTTGATCTAAATTTATGAAGCTTTGATTTTAATTATTTTTGATAGATTTATAAGACGTTCGATTTGTTCGTTCTATTTCGTTCTTAATGCTTTTTGATTATTTACGAATCTTATCAAAACGATCCGTGGCACATGAATAAACTTGAGAAAGGCATTTGTGTGTGTATTGCTCGTAAATAGAATGACATGTATGATGAAGGATAGAAATATACCCTAATTGTATGTGTGGCCATTTGAAAATTTAGAACTTAATGAATCTTATTAAATTTAATTCTCATAGAGATATAGTGAATTAATTTAACGAGGTGTGTTTATACGGAGCTCGAAAGAGATGTATGAATAATAAAAAAAAGAAGTTTTCGGTTGACAAATTAAATGTACTAAAAAATATAAATCAAAAGAAAATAACATGATTTGAGTGGATTAGTTTGGTGAAAAATTGCAATCCTAGATTTCTTTTATTTTCTTTTATTACCTTTTTGTTAACCAACGATTGTTTTGGATAAAATCAGAGAGATACAATTTTAGTACTCGACAAAATATAGTAACAAATCCTCGTGGGATCGATCTTTACTTACAAATCTTTATTACTTGTGACCGTGTATGCTTGCACGAGTTCGTGTGTTGAAAAACACGCAACAAGTTTTTGGCGCCGTTGCGGGGGAATTGTTTTACTATTTTCATTGTTGATATTAATACCAATCAATTTGATTTTAATTCAAAAAAAATGAATTTTTTTTTTGTTTTGTTTATTATTGTTGCGTGTTTAGTTTAATTTTTAATTTTCTCATGGGTTGAGATTTTGTTTGACACACAAATCTTAACTCACAAAAAGAAAAAAAAATTATTTACTTATTTTTGGTTGTGTAATTTATTTTTCAATTTTCTCCTGGGTTGAGATTTTGTTTGACACACAAATCTTAACTCACAACAAGAAAAATAAATTTTTTTTTTATTTATTATTTATGCTTTTTGTTTGTTGTTTATTTTAATTTGCAATTTTCTCTTGAGCTGAGATTTTGTTTGTCACACAAATCTTAACTCACAAAAAGAAAAAAAGAAATATATTTACTTATTGTTGTTTTATTTTATTTTTCAATTTTCTAGTGGGTTGAGATTTTGTTTGACACACAAATCTTAACTCACAAAAAGAAAAAAAAACAAAAAAAAGCTTATGGTTCTTGTTTCTTGCTTAATTTATTTTTCAATTTTCTCGTAAGTTGAGATTTTGTTACACACAAATCTTAACTTACAATAAGAAAAACAAATTGAGAAGTCAAGCTGAAGACTATAAATCAAGCGCTTCTTGGGAGGCAACCCATGTGTTCACATTTATGTTTTTTTTTATTTTTCGCATGTATTACTCTTTATATTATGTTATGTATTTTTTTTTCTTTCGTAGGTGCAAATTGGAGGTAATGAAGCAATTTTGGCTTAACCAATCAAACAAACCAGGAAGTTTCTTTAATCCCATCTCATATGTTCTTTAACTTTCACACATTGAGGACAATGTGTATATTAAGCTCGGGGTGGTGGATATATTAAACCTAATTGAAATACTTTCTGGATGTTATTGCTTGTGAAATTTTTTTTTTGTTTGGTTTATTGAAGATATTTTGCTATGAATAGTGATTTATTTTTATTTCTTGTATTTAAATGATGCATAATTCTTTGAAAAATTTGAATATTGTCTAAGTGATGAATAATTTTTACGTATGTTTCATTTTTACAAGAATAAATATTCATGAGCACTAGTCTTGATTTTTGAGTTGCTATGATAATTTAGAGAAGGTTTATGTGAGTATGGAATTCGATTGATTTTTGTGGTGTCACAGTTTTTAGAATTTGTTTGATTTTCTCTCGAGACGAAATTATAGATAACATTTAACTAAGAAAATTATTTAGGCCATCTTTGGATCGTTTGAGCTTTTCTATCTACCTTCACATTCATTATCCATAGTATACCCCTTTTGAGCCTAAAAGTTTATATATATATTTTTATCTCATTTCAAAAACCCACTAAAAATTTATATATATATGTGTTCAAATATATCTATGTTTCTTATCTCACTAACATGTGACAATTGTTAGTAAATATTTAAAGTTATATCGGAAAAAAAAGGGATACTTTAAAAAAAAGAAAAAAAAAGAAAAAAAAAAGAGAAAGAAAAAAAAAGAAAAAGAAAAAAAAAAGAGTATTATATGTGATGATAAACCCCAAATTGGGAAGTAATTATTAAGATGATAGAATTATCTTTTTCAATCCTGAAATGTTATGCTCGGGAAAAGTTATGCTAAATATTATCCTTTATCCTACCATTACCTAAGCCATACATTACAAGCTTTATAAAGTCCTATTGATTTTGTGTTTTGTGTTTGTCTACATTAGTGGAGAGAGAAATGAAAAATAAACCTATTGAGATTTGTGATTTTATGACAAATTGTTTGATTTTATATTTGTATAAACTGATCCGGATTTCATGTGATGAAATATGAAAAGACTTCACACACGTACTAAAATTCATTGTTAAAATGTGATATACTTTTAAATTGATTTTGATGCTTAGATAAAATTCTTTTATTTCTTTGAGTTATGTAATTTCAAAAGAGAAAAGAAATATTTTGAAAATCACTATTTTAAATGCAGTTATCTTTGTTTTATTTCCTTCCTTTTGCTCGAGGACTAGCAAAAACTTAAGTTTGGGGGTGTTGATAACTGTATTTTATATAGTTATTTTCATCTATTTTATTAATCATAATTGCTATTTATCTCTATTTTTAGTTAATTTTAGTTTAATAAATTAGTATTTCTTGTTTTTATATGTTATAAGAAAAATAAATAAATTGTATCGAAAACGTTCTTAATTTCAAATTTTTGTCCACAAATGTAATTTCAAATATTAGAGTTCTTAATTACAATTTATAAAAGTTGAAAATATAAATTAAATTTAAATTTGTGCTTAATTGTAATTATGAAAAGTTGAAAAATTTAATTTAATATTAGAAAAGCGGGTCAACCTGTAATTAAAGAAAGTTTAAAATGTAATTTGAATTAAATTTGTGGGTCAAAATATAATTAAATAAAGTTTAATATTCGTGAGGAGAGAAGAATGCACGCTGCCATCATCCACGCGTACAACGTGGACCGTTCGATCAAATCATAAACGGTTAGGATTGGCGTGGTGATCACATCCGACCAAAGCGAATGGATGCAGCAAGATTCCTTCACGCGGCTCGGCGCCGAAATGGGGCCCACTGCCGCGCGGCCGGCGTACGGCGTGGGACCCACCGTCTGACGCCGCGACGGTGTGTCCCACGCGTTCGCGCACCTCGATCCGTGCGGCGATCTCTGCGTGCGGCCCGATTTTCCTCCAATAAAGATACGACACGTGTCCCACTCAATTTTGCAAATAATCATGTCATGACACGTGGCATGTTACAATGAGCGCGACCGCGCCTTGGATCGTCCGTGTTGTAACCGTTGGCTCCCGTGCGACCATTCATCGTGCGCCCGTTTCCCCTCAACGAATGAGATGCTGCCACGTGTCCCATTAATTGTGTCCGCGAATCAGAACGCGACACGTGGCAGCGTGGAAGAAAATTAAAACAGAAACGCGCAGCGTCGCTCGATCCCATTTTCGATACAATTTTTGTCCCCCACGCGTTTAATTTATTATTTTCGCCACACATTTTTGTCCCCCACGCGTTTAATTTATTATTTTCGCCACACATTTTTGTCCCCCCGCGTAGATTTAAATTTAATATTTTATTGATGTATTTTTTTTGCTATAAATAGGAGATAATTTTTAGTTGTAAAAAAGTTTGGTTGGAGTAGAGTTTTTGGAGTAGAGTTTTAGTTTTAATTTCGAAAGTTTTTAGAGTGTTTTAGTTTTTTCAGTTTGTAATTTTTATTGTGTTTGTATGTTGGACTAAGAAACACGCAGAAGCCATTTTTGGCTTTTGTTGTTTTCTGCGTGTAACAAATATTTGTTTTAAGTGATGTTTTAATTTTATTTCTACTTCTTCTTAATTTTCTGTAGTTGTTGTAATTTTTATTTTAATTTTATGAAGTAATTTAATTTTTCTAGGGTTGCATTTGATCTAAATTTATGAAGCTTTGATTTTAATTATTTTTGATAGATTTATAAGACGTTCGATTTGTTCGTTCTATTTCGTTCTTAATGTTTTTTGATTATTTACGAATCTTATCAAAACGATCCGTGGCACGTAGAATAAACTTGAGAAAGACATTTGTGTGTGTATTGCTCGTAAATAGAATGACATGTATGATGAAGGATAGAAATATACCCTAATTGTATGTGTGGCCATTTGAAAATTTAGAACTTAATGAATCTTATTAAATTTAATTCTCATAGAGATATAGTGAATTAATTTAACGAGGTGTGTTTATACGGAGCTCGAAAGAGATGTATGAATAAAAAAAAAGAAGTTTTCGGTTGACAAATTAAATGTACTAAAAAAATATAAATCAAAAGAAAATAACATGATTTGAGTGGATTAGTTTGGTGAAAAATTGCAATCCTAGATTTCTTTTATTTTCTTTTATTACCTTTTTGTTAACCAACGATTGTTTTGGATAAAATCAGAGAGATACAATTTTAGTACTCGACAAAATATAGTAACAAATCCTCGTGGGATCGATCTTTACTTACAAATCTTTATTACTTGTGACCGTGTATGCTTGCACGAGTTCGTGTGTTGAAAAACACGCAACAATTCTCAAGGTTGATCTAAAGAAGGAATATATGTGGTTTTTAATTTATTATTCAAAATCTTAAAAACAAAATTAAATCATACACATCTTGTCATGATATTTTGGATGGTTTGTTTAATAATCTATAAACATGAAAAAAATAAACATTTATATGGATTCAATTTACAATCATGCAAATTTTTATCATTCATAACAGTATAATATTTAAGGATATAATAATTAAATTAATTATGTTTACTCATATTATTTAGGTTATTGAAGATATAAATTGATATTTATTGATTTTTTTTTATATGAATACCACCTTTGATGGGGTTAGACATTCTTTGTTAATTAAAAAAATCAATTAACACCTATGGGTGGAGTCGATAATCAATTTGGTTAATTAAATTAATTTCTTTTTTCTAAGAGATTAAAAATGAACCATTTAAATGCCACATTTGGTGGGGTTAGATAGTTTAAACTTTATTTAAGATGTCCAAATTAAACCTAAGAATCTAATTATCCGAGTACTTTCAAGTTTTAAAATCATTACTAAAAATATGTTGTTAATACATTTTTGAATAATAATTCTTAAAAAACTTTTGAAATAGAGCTTTACTCTAACTACCGGACGATTGTACCAACAAATAAAAGAGCACTACTCTAAATTAGATCAAATAATTAAACCTTAAAATCTAATTTTCAGATTTAAGTTTGTAATGAAAAATAATATATTTCTCTCTAACATCCTTAATATAAAATCTTGAATAAAAACAAAATCAATTTATTTTATAGAAATGTCTTACCTATTTAATATTTCGCAAGCATAACAACATTATTATTATATCATATTTATAAATAGTCAGTCATGTTAAATTTAATCACATACAAATTAAATATAACAAATAAGAATAAAACATAAAAAAATAATAGTAAAGAATCCATTAAAATTATATCTTAAAAGAATCCTTATAGTAATTTGATGCTAATTCTCTTGCTGGAAAACCTTCAAACGGATTTGTATTTCAGTTTATTGAATCAAAAACTAAAAATCTATAAAAACATAGTTAGTTCTTTCCAAAAAGAGAAGAACTTTAAAACTAAAAACTAAAAAAAAAAACTTTATAGAGAAAGAAAGAGCTCATAAAATTGTGTGTTTTATAATGGGTAACAAGGGTCCTTTTATAGGTGAAAAAAAGGCCAAAAGGGGGGAGGGGGGGGAATATTTCAAAATTTGAATTTGGATGCGTTTAGATAGATTGGCATACATATGGGGTGTAAAATTTTTGGCAGACATGCGTTGGGCGCGCTCGGGACATGGTGCATGAGTGTGTTAGGGCAC
Source organism: Hippophae gyantsensis (assembly GCA_030763125.1). Taxonomy (NCBI): domain Eukaryota; kingdom Viridiplantae; phylum Streptophyta; class Magnoliopsida; order Rosales; family Elaeagnaceae; genus Hippophae; species Hippophae gyantsensis. The sequence goes on from CM061030.1 coordinate 31,272,306, forward strand.
GCGGGACATGGTGTAAGTGTGTGCTGGCATGCGTAAAAATAGGCGCGACGTGTGTGCTAGCTACGTGCGTTGGCTAGGCGTGTGTCGATTGCTTGCGAGCGTGTGTTGGGTGTGTGTTGGGTGAGTACTAGCGTGTTCTGAATATGCGTGCATGCTAGTGTGCATGGGACTCGACACAAATGGGCTGTTGCGTGCAGGATTCGACACAGATAGGTGGTTGTTCGCGAGATTTTAGCCTTTTCACAGTTTTGATCGTTTTGACCCATTTTGTCCAATGTTTTCCATCTTTTTCACTTTTCCTCATTTCTTTTCTCAATATATTTGTGATGTATTGCCTCCAATATTTTTCTTCACATCTTTAAGTTATTTTTGAATGAAAATACCTAAAAAACAATAAAAATATCCATGATTTCGAAAAGACAAATTTATATAAAAATATGATAAAATCATACAAATATAAATATATTTAATCAATTAAAGTACATTAAATCATGGTAATTTTAGTATTTTTTAAGCATTCATCAAACTCTATCTCTAACAACATTACACACATAACCTTTCTAAGGTGTAGTTCAAAAAGTCTGTGTTGTACGGTCATGCATATGTATCCTAGTATAATAAATGCTATAGTAAATTTTGCCCAAAAAATTTATAGGAAAAGGCTACACTTCCACATTCACATAGGTAAGTCTATTAAGAGTACTTCTGTAGCTATGTACTCCACTCCACATAGAGTATATAACTCATTAAGAGTTAATAATTAACTCACCCTTTCTATCACATGATTCATAACTTGTTATTACCAATTGAACTTATTTCTTGGGATCTCCAGTCTATAAGTTGGGTTTCCATCATGAGCGAATCTTCATTCTAAGGACATCAGTCACATTCCTTTTGAGGTTTTTAAAACCTTATCTCTTGCGAATTCTTTCATCAAAGGATTAATCAAATTTTCATCAGTACGTACATGATCCACTCTTATAGCTCCTATAGAGATAAATTTTCTAACAGTAATGTGCTTACAACATATCCATCATCTCTTTCCATTTTAATAACGGTTCTAAATCTTTGCAATAACCGCGGTAATATCGTCGTGGATCAAAACAAATAGTATCGGTCTTTCCCATAAATGGATCTCAGTTGATAGATTTTTTAACCAGCCTGTTTCTTCACTAGAAATAGTGAGTGCTATCATTTCAGACTCTATAGTAGATTGAACCAAAATTGTATGTTTCTTAGACTTCCAAGAAACAGTACCACCAACAATGCTAAATATATAGTCGCTAGTTACTTTGGATTCTTTTGATAGAGTTTTCCAATCAACATAGTTGTAACTTTCTAGAATAGTGGGAAACTTCTTATAATGTAATCCAAGGTTCATAGTTCTCTTAAGGTATTTCATGACCCTTTTAATTTCATTCTAATGCTCTGAACTAGGTTTATTGGTAAAGCTACATAGTAGTCCCATAACATTAGTTATGTCTAGCCTAGTACAGTTAGTAGTATAATGTAAGCTACCAATGATGCTAGCATACTCAGTTTGTTTAACACTGTCTCCGGTGTTCTTGAACAATTTTACACTAGGATAATAAGGAGTACATGTAGGTTTGTAGTTAAAGTAATTATATTTCTTTAAGATATTCTTAATGTAATGATATTGATCTAGAGAAAGTCTTTTTTCAGACCAAGTAATCTTTACTCGCTTCTCTGAGGTATTTCATATCAAAGTTAGCACACAATTTTTTTTCACATTATTCACAACATAAATATTTGATCCAAAAATAAGCATCTCATCCATATGTAAACATATAATAATGCAAATGCCATTTTCTGATTTATATAAATAATGCAAATGTCACTTTCATTCATTTTGAATCCATGTGAGATAGCTAGATTATCAAAATTTTCATGCCATTGCTTAGGTGCTTGTTTTAGACCATAAAGGGATTTATCTAGTTTCCAAACTTTATTTTCTTGACCTGGGACAACAAAACCCTCAGGTTGGTCTATATATATAAATCTTTTCTTCTAAGTCACCATTTAAAAAGGCAGTTTTAACATTCATTTGGTACACTACTAAATCATGGATAGTAGTAAGAGAGAAAAGCATATGTATGGAAGTTATTCGTGTGATTGGTGAAAACGTATCAAAGAAATCTACATTTTCTCTTTGCCTATACCCTTTGACTACAAGACGAGTTTTGTACTTTTCAATAGTACCATCAGGTTTTAATTTCTTCTTTAGTATCCATTTACATCCTATAATTTTGCAACCAGGAAGTAAGTCAACTAAATGCCAAGTTCTATTATACTCAAGAGAGTCTATTTCATCATTTATGACTTTTTTTTATAAGTTGGCATCTAAAGAAGATAAGGATTCTTGAAGAGTTTGGGGATCTTCCTCTAATGTATAAGCATAAAAATAAGAGCAAAAATCCTTAGAGGTTCGAGCTCATTTACTTATTTTGATTTTCGTGTTTAATTCCTCATTTTGTTCACTAGTTCTAGTTATTGGTAAACTATTAAAAGATGAGCCCCCATTATTCCTCAATTTAAAGGGAAACTTATGTTCATAAAAGTCAACGTCATTTGATTCTATAACTACCTGATCATATAAGTCATAAAATTTATAAGCTTTACTATTCATAACATATCCTATAAACACACATTCATATGCTCTACTAGCAAGTTTATTTCTTTTAGGATCAAAGATCTTAACATAGGCTAAACAACCCCAAGTTTTAAAATAAGTTAAGTTAGATTTCTTATTTTTCAAAATTTCATATGGTGAAATTTTACTAGTAGATTTAGGTACTCTATTTAGCGCATAGCAAACAATTAATAAAATTTCTCCCCACAATTTATTCAGTTAAAGTTCTATTTTTTATTTCAGCTTTGTCAATCATTTTAAAAGAATAAGGTGTAGTTTTTCCATGAATGATTCCATGAGTTTTATAAAAAATATTGAAAATATTGGAATCATATTCAGTGGTTCTATCACTTCAAAATCTTTTTATTTTTATGTTAAGTTGATTTGAAATTTCAGTCATAAATATTTTAAACATATCAAACGTTTCACTTTTATTTTTCATTAGTTATACATAAGTATAATCTGAACAATCATTAATAAAATTTATAAAATAACGTTTTCCATTTCTTGTTAAAATATCATCAAGTTTACATATGTCATAGTGTATTAAGTCTAAAGGTTCATATTTTCTAACTACAAAAGTCACATTTTCAAAATCATTCAAAGATAATTTTGGAATTAGTTCTAAGATACTCATGTTCTTGATTATACGTTTATTAACATGACAAAGTCTAGCATGTCAAATATTAAAAGAAGTCGACATATAAGTAGAAGAAGAAGCTTTATTAATTTCAACATTCAATTTATACATGCCATCAGTGGCATACCCTTTTCTAACAAAAATATTATTTTTAGTTATTGTATACAAATTATCCCTTATAGTTTGAGTAAACCCAGCTTTATTGAGAAGGTAGCTCGAAACTATGTTCTTTCTCATCTCTGGATTATGTAGGACATCCTTCAAGATGAGAGTCTTTCCAGAGGCAAACTTCAATTCCACCTTACCAGTACCAACAACTTTAGTGGAGTGGGAGTCGTTCAACAACTCTTTCTTCTCCTCAGACATAGAATAGAACTTGAACATGTCATGATCATAGCAAACATGGTAATAAGCACCAGTGTCCACCCATCATTCCTGTTCTAAAAGTTCCTAGCCAAGTGTCTAGGCTTGCTACAACTATAACACATTAATATGTTATTTCTTGAGGGGGTTGAGGTCCATTCCGTGGAGGATTATTTTTGTTTCTATTTTGGTTGTTACAATTCTAGTTATTATTACAATTATGAGGTTTTAGGTTTCAAAATAATAGAGGGGGATTTCTTATTGACACTGTTGTTTGAGACAACGAGTACTTAATCTTTTTTATCTTGTATTCGGGCTTCTTCCTCTATTCTTAGACAGGTTATTATACTTTCTAATGATAATTCCTTGGTTTTATATCTATGTTCATTCTTAAAATCTTTCCATGTTTAGAAAATTGACCATATAATTAATTGATAATTATATTGGAGAGATTTTAGTGATTTATATGTTTAGAAAATTAGAGGATTAATACTCCTAGATATTTTCTTATATATCTTCTTAGTTATCAAATCTGATTTAATTTATTATTTCTATTTACTTTTGCTTCCTTAAAATATAAAAACACATACAAAAAATTAATTTTTATTTTTTTTTAGTTTTAAAAGTTAGTTTCTAATAAAATAATCTCCGTGAAAATGATATTTTTTATCATTATATTACTTGTTGTAATACGTATTCTTGCATATTCATTACACACACAATTTGTGTGGTGATCAAATTTTTGGCATCATTGCTAGAGATTAGTTAATTTATTTTATTTTATTTATTTATTTATTTTAACTTTAATTAATTAATTTAGTTGTTTATTTTTTTTATTTTTAAATTAGACATATTCTTTAATGCTATTAGAAAGCATAGAGTAAAAAATGGTTAACAATAATTATAAATGTTCAATGGACAGAATGATAGCCATAAGAAGAGTAGTTGGAATGCCAAAGTAAATGATATCATGGCACTAACAACTCAAGTGTCATCTTTGGTAAATCTTTTGAATGTTCAAAACTCGCCAACAAGTATAAACCAGATCCAAGATTCAAAAGTGTTGTGTGTGTTTTGTGATGGAGCCCATTTGTTTGATAATTGTCCAAATAATCCTAAATAGATCTTCTATGTGGGTAATGTGAACCAAAATATTAATTCATACTCAAACACATACAACTCAGGATGGAGATAACACCCAAATTTCTCTTTAAATAACAATAATTAAGGTGGTTGATAAGAGTCAACATATTGCATTTTTGTTATGATTTAAAGGTTGATATTTGTGTGAAAATTGTGTTTATTTGATTATTTAATCCACAAATGTCATTTCACAGGTATTTCGTGTTTAAAGTGCAATTTTAGGTAAAATCATAATTTTGGAGAAGTTTGGGACAAATTTCAATGACCGGGATTGAGTACAAATAAAAAGAAAACAAAATTTCAAAATTTGGAATTTCGCCGCCGGCGAGAATATTCTCGCCGCCGGCTAAAACCTTACGGAGAAAACGTTGAAATCATGCAGGGAGCACGGATTTTGGCACAGCAATCTCGCCATCGGCCACAATAATCTAGCCGCCGACGAGATTGAGCGGAACCAAAATCGTAAGTTTTCCAGAAATCTCGCCGCTGGCGAATTTCGTCCGAAAACAGATTTTTTGGTTGTTTTGTTCCAAAATTGCCCCCCCAAACCCTAGATCTATATATATAATATGATGGGAAAAGAGAGGGACGGTAGAGAGAACAAATCTGAGTCATTTTTGGAGGAGGAAAGGCAATTTTGGAGAGAAAGTTTGGAGAAGCTTGAAGGATCATCACCATTGTTGCTACCAAGTCTTCATCTTCAAGAGTTTTTCATCTCTTCTCCTTAGCCTTCATATTCTGCATTTTATTCAGATTTGTTATTCATGAATTCAATTGAAATAATGGTTGTTCTTATTTCCGTTATGAACTAATTCGTTTTTGCTAAGGCTATGATGTAGTTAAATCAAGGAAATCTGATTTCTTTTGTTATTGTTATATGAATTCATTGTTTTCAAGTTGAGTATTTATTTCCATGCTTAATGCTTTTAAATTTCTGATCAAGATTTAGATGATTTGTTGCATTATATTGAGACCGAGAGGAGATGTGTAATGAATACTTCTTGTGATAAATATCGTATGTTGAATGCGAGTTTGACACCTAATGCATGATGTTATGTGGTTATTCTAGAAATTCCATAAATCGTAATGTGCTTATTTGTGATTAAATCTTCATAGAAATATAGTTGGTTTTCATAGATAAGTAATTCTAATATAACTTGAGAGAGAGTATTAGATAAGTTTGGGTTTTTCAACCATCACTTTTAGCTTTGATTCTCATATAACATGACTTGAAATCGGATTGAATTGATTTAGTGAAATCAAATGCCTTGGCGTTTTTAATCATTTGTGAACAACATTAAATTTTGTTATTTACGTTTAGTTTTATGTTAATTTGCTTTTAAAACAATTTCAACAATTAAGTTTTCAAATAAAATTAGGGTTAGTCAATTTCGGTATTTAGTAACGCCATTCCTTGTGGGTTCGATATCCATACTTTTGTACACTTTATTACTTGAACGATTCGTACACTTGCGAAAATAAGCATCAATTTTTTGGCGCCGTTGCCGGGGAATGGTTTGATTTTATTAATATCGATACTACCTAACCTTAGTTTTAATTTGAAGTTAATTTGCTTTATCTTTCTTTCATTTTTAATTTTGTTTATTTTGCTATTTTATTTTATTTATAAAAAAAAGTAACTTTGTGTTGTTTTGTGTTAGTTGATTTTCTGGTTGTAGGATTTTTGTATGAGATGTACAAGAAGCCTTAACCTTCTTCCATTTGATCCGGAGATTGATAGAACATATAGGCATCTAAACCGAGAGAGAAGATGTTCAACTTCAGCTCCTAATAGACAAATAGCCATGGATCCACCATTTGTTGAGGTAGGTGGAAATCGTAGAGCTTTGAGGGATTATGTTGCGCCTAATGTTGCTGGAACTATTTCGGGTATAAGGAGGCCAACTATTCAATCCAATAACTTTGAGATAAAACCATCCTTTATCCAAATGGTTCAATCAAATCAGTTTGGGGGAATGTCAAAAGATGATCCAAATGCACATATTGCTTACTTTCTAGAGGTGTGTGATCTTTACAAGATAAATGGTGTGTCCGAAGATGCTGTAAGATTGAGGGTTTTTCCTTTTTCACTTCGGGATAAAGCCAAGGAGTGGCTAAACTCATTACCACCAGGATCAATTACAACATGGAATGAATTGGTTCAGAAATTCTTATCCAAGTTCTTTCCTCCTGGTAAGACAGCAAAATTAAGGAATGAAATCACATCTTTTACACAGTATGACCAAGAATCATTGTATGAAGCTTGGGAAAGATTCAAAGAAATGTTGAGGAAATACCCACATCATGGTATACCAATTTGGCTGCAAGTCTCTACATTTTATAATGGGTTGGTTTCAAACTATCGTGCAATGATTGATGCTGCAGCTGGAGGATCTTTAATGGGAAAAACACCAGAGGATGCTCATGAGTTGTTAGAGGTTATGGCAGAAAACAACAATCAGTGGCATTCAGAGCGGGTAATTGCAAAAAGACCAGTAGTAGTGCATGAAATTGATTCAGTGAATGCTTTGTCGGCTCAAGTTGCTATTCTTTCAAGAAAGATGGATTCTTTGTCATCCAAATTCGAATCCAAACCAACTGCACAATGTGATTTATGTGGTGGAAATCATGCCAACATCGAGTGCCAAGTTGGAAATCCATTTGCTTCACCAAATGCTGAGCAAGCAAATTATGTTTCAAATTTCCAAAAACCTCAACATAACCCATACTCGAACACCTACAATCCAGGTTGGAGAAATCATCCAAATTTGTCATGGGGAAATAACCAAGGGGGATTCAAACCGTCATCATCTTCCTACCAACCCCAAGAGAAAAAACAAACAAATTTGGAAGAAATTTTGGGAAAGTTCATTGAGGAGTCAAGAACAAATTTCAGAAATCAAGAGGCAATTAACAAGGATATCCAAAACCAACTGGGGCAACTTTCAAAGCAGATTGCAGAAAGGTCTTAAGGATTGTTGCCTAGTGACACAATAAATCCCAAAGAGCATGCAAAGGCTATCACATTAAGAAGCGGTAGAGAACTTGAGAATCAGAGGAAATCGAAGAAAAAGATGGAAGAATCTAAAGAAAATCCATCAACATCCCAAGATGTTCAACCTTCCCCAAATGCGAAATATGAGCCTCCTATTCCATATCCTCAAATATTGAATAAGAAAAAGCTTGATAATTAATTTGATAAATTTTTGGAAATTTTTAAGAAATTGCATATTAATATTCCTTTCGCAGAGATGTTGGAACAAATGCCCAAGTATGCAAAATTCATGAAGAAAATTCTATCAAAGAAGAGGAGGTTGGGAGATTATGAAACTGTCATGCTAAATGAGGAGTGCAGTGCAGTTCTTCAAAGAAAACTGCCACAAAAATTGAAAGACCTAGGGAGTTTTACTATACCTTACACTATAGGAAGTTGCAATTTTGATAAAGTCCTATGTGATTTAGGAGCAAGCATTAATTTGATGCCACTTTCTGTTTTCAGGAAACTAGGCCTGGGAAAAGTGAAGCCCACTTCAATCTCTCTACAATTAGCGGATCAATCGGTGAAATATCCTCGAGGGGTAATTGAGGATGTTTTTATTAAAGTTGACAAATTTATTTTCCCTGTAGATTTCGTGGTGCTTGACATGGAGGAAGATAGAAAGGTACCGTTGATATTGGGGAGACCATTCCTTGCAACTGGAAGAACATTGATCGATGTTCAACAAGGAAAGCTCATTCTACGGGTGCAAGATGAACAAGTGACCTTTGATGTTTTTGAAGCAATGAAATTTCCAAGTGAGGTACATTCGTGTTTTCAAATTAACACTCTTGATAGGTTAATCTCAGAAACTTTTGAGGAGAGAACTTCATTGCTACCACTAGAAGCTTGCCTTGTGAAATCTGCAACAATTGAGGAGGATGATGAGGGAGTGAGACAATGTTCCGAATTACTGGCAGCACTTGATGAATATTTGTCCAGTGATGGAACATTCAAGGAGTTGGGAACAAATGAAACTCCAACCTCAATGGTAAAGAAGGAAGCCAACAAGATTGAGCTAAAGCCACTATCATCCCATCTAAGGTATGCCTATCTTGAAGACTCTGAATCTTTTCCTATTATTATTAACAATTCCTTGAATGATGAAGAGGAAAACAAGCTATTAGGAGTTCTTCGGACTCTCAAAATGGCAATTGGATGGACAATGGCAGACATCAAAGGGATTAGCAACTCTGTGTGCATGCATAAAATCTTGATGAATGAGGATTACAAGCCCACAATTCAGCCACAAAGGCGCTTAAACCCAACAATGCAAGAAGTGGTCAAGGCTGAGGTAATCAAGCTTTTGGATGCCAGGGTAATTTATCCGATTTCAGATAGTGCTTGGGTAAGCCCAATTCATTGTGTACCAAAGAAAGGAGGAATCACAGTTGTAGAAAATGAAAACAATGAGCTTATTCCAAAAAGGACAGTGATTGGGTGGAGAGTGTGTATTGATTATCGAAAGTTGAACGACGCTACCCAAAAAGATCATTTTCCTTTTCCATTTATTGATCAGATGTTGGAAAGATTGGCTGGACAAGCTTATTATTGTTTTCTTGATGGATATTCGGGGTACAACCAAATTGCAATTGCACCAGAGGATCAAGAGAAGACAACATTTACATGCCCTTATGGTACTTTTGCATACAGAAGGATGCCATTCGGTTTATGTAATGCACCTGCAACTTTCCAAAGATGCATGATAGCAATTTTCTCTGATATGGTCGAAAAGTTTATTGATTTTTATGGATGATTTTTCTGTTTTTGGCCATTCTTTTGATAATTGCTTGCATAATCTCTCTTTAGTCTTGCAGCGTTGTAAAGACACAAATTTAGTGCTAAATTGGGAGAAATGTCACTTCATGGTTCAAGAAGGAATTGTTCTTGGCCATCAGATTTCAATAAAGGGAATAGAAGTGGACCGTGCAAAGGTGGAAGTGATCGAAAAATTACCACCTCCAACAACTGTAAAGGGTGTTAGAAGTTTCTTAGGACATGTTGGGTTTTATAGAAGATTTATTAAATATTTTTCAAAAATAACAAAACCTCTTTGCAGTTTGTTAGTTAAAAATGCACAATTTGATTTTTCTCCTGATTGTTTGCAAGCTTTTAACCTTTTGAAGGAGAAGCTCACTTCAAATTTCTATAATTTGTGCACCAGATTGGAGTCTTCCATTTAAGGTAATGTGTGATGCTAGTGACTATGCTATAGGTGCTGTTTTGGGCCAAAGGAAGAATAAGTTGCTGCATGTGATTTATTATGCAAGCAGGACATTGACAGATGCACAACTTAATTATGCAACAACTGAGAAAGAGCTTTTGGAAGTAGTGTTTGCATTTGATAAGTTTAGATCTTATTTAATTGGGTCTAAAATCATTGTTTATACTGATCATTCTGCTCTTAAGTATTTGCTAGCCAAGAAAGATGCCAAACCACGATTACTAAGATGGATTCTTCTCTTGCAAGAATTTAACTTAGAAATCCGGGACAAAAAGGGGACCGAAAATTTGGTTGATGACCATTTGTCCAAGTTGGAAGAAGATTACATTGAGGTTGAAGACCAAATTAATGAAACATTTCCGGATGAGCAATTGCTTGCTATCCGAACGGCTCCATGGTTTGCTGATTATGCAAATTATTTGGTCAAGAAAGTTTTACCTCCTGACATGTCTTATCAACAAAAAAAGAAATTCTTTTCTGATCTGAAACATTATTTTTGGGATGAACCTTACTTGTATAAACATTGTGCAGATCAAATTATTAGAAGATGTGTGCCGGAGGAAGAAATGGAAAGCATTCTTTGTCATTGCCATTTGAAGGAAGTTGGGGGACATTTTGGTGGAACAAAAACTGCAGCAAAAATTTTGCAATCCAGATTTTATTGGCCTTCATTGTTTAAAGATGCTTTCAAGTTTGTTTCAATGTGTGATGATTGCCAAAGGAGCGGGAATATTTCATGGAGACATGAAATGTCCTTAAATAATATTTTAATAATTGATTTATTTGATGTTTGGGGTATTGATTTTATGGGGCCTTTCCCTTCATCCCATTCTAATAAATACATTCTTATTGGTGTAGATTATGTCTCTAAATGGGTGGAAGCAGTTGCCCTGCCTACCAATGATGCTAGGGTTGTGATCAATTTTCTCAAAAAGAATATATTTTCCAGATTTGGCACACCTAGAGCAATTATAAGTGATGGAGGTAAGCATTTTTGCAATAACCAATTTGAGGCTTTGTTGCAAAAATATGGAGTAACACATCGGATAGCAACACCTTATCATCCTCAAACTAGTGGACAAGTTGAAGTGTCAAACCGAGAGTTGAAGAGGATCCTTGAAAAGACCGTAAATAACTCACGCAAGGATTGGTCAAGGAAACTAGATGATGCACTTTGGGTCTATAGGATAGCTTTCAAGACACCTATCGGCATGTCTCCATACCAATTGGTGTATGGAAAAGCTTTTCACCTTCCAGTTGAATTGGAACATCGGGCATATGGGGCAATTAAAATTCTGAATTTTGATCTTAAGGTAGCAGGTGAGAAGAGGGTGTTGCAATTAAATGAGATGGATGAAATAAGGAATGATGCTTATGAGAATGCCTGAATATACAAGGACAAGATGAAGGTTTGGCATGATAAGCACATCTTGAGGCGAAACTTGGAGGCGGGACAGAAAGTGTTGCTTTATAATTCCCATCTCAGACTTTTTCCAAGAAAGTTAAGATCTCGTTGGTCAGGGCCTTTTCTAGTAACCAAGGTGTTTCCTTATGGAGCAGTTGAGATTAGCCATGAAACAAAGGGAACTTTCAAGGTGAATGGACAACGGTTGAAGCCATATTTTGAGGGAGAATTCAGCAAGCAGAAAGATTCTCTAAAGTTACAACAACCGTAGTGAAGAATGATAGAAAGTCTAGCTAATGACTATAACTTAAAGCGCTTAATGGGAGGCAACCCATCAGGTAAAAATAATAATTTATTATTACTGTCACCGCCGGTGGGAAGGAGATCTCTCTTTCTTTTCTTACATTGAGGACAATGTAAGGTTTTGGTTGGGGGTGCGGTAAACGGTAAATCTTTTCTTCCCTTCATTTTTAGTAGTTTTGTTTGTGTGTTTATTTGTGTTTCATTTTGATTTTCCATTTATTTTTCTGCATTTTGATTTAATTTCTTTTTTTTGTTTATTGTCTTATTTCTATTTTTATTTTTATTTTATTTGCATTTTACTTATTTTAATTTGCATGTTGATGATAATAATGTGATTGTGATAACAAGTAGCTTTTAGAAGACGTTAAATTTTGCTTCGGTTTAAAGATAATTTCAAATGTTGATTTTACCTAGTTGGTGACTCTTTTGGTATGTGATGTGATTTGGTTGATTAGTCTAAATGCTTAGAGAAGTCTTATGTGCGAATTTTTCATGGACATTTTTGTGATCTCAACAAACTCTAGAACTCATTTGAAAACCTCTTGAGGCAAAATAATTTGGAATTGCACTATTTAGGATATGATGTAGGCCATTTTTGGATCGATTGTGCCATTTTAAGCCTACCTTGTTATCCTTATATCACTAGTAACCTCTTTGAGCCTATTTAAATATATTGTTAGCCTTACTTTTCTGTCTTTTTGCCTTATATAACCTACCTTCTATTGAGCCAAAAATATATATATATAATTCCTACCTTATTTGTTAAGAGCACTTAATTTTGAACACAAACTTTTCAAGAGGAATTAGAGAAATCTTCCACATATATTGGAAGAAATTGGTTGGGGGTTATGTCTTTTCAAGAGCAATTGGAGTAAGGATGCAAAAAAAAAATCCACATATATTGGAAGAAAGTTGTTGGCTTTTCAAGAGCAATTGAGTAAAAAAAAAAGAAGAAGAAGAAAAAGAAAGCCTTCACATTCTAGTAAATAAAAGAGTGTTAGTGATGGATGTATTGAGGTGAAATATTGAGGAAGAACTTTGTTTATCTGTAGAAAAATGGGTTATAATCGGAAGAAACAATTTGGGTTAAATGGTGTTACTCTTTTACTTAATTGGTTGTGTTTAATCTAATAAGTGCCCTTATTTGTATTTTGACACTTCCCGTTCTTTCTTAACCAAATACCTAAGCCTAACATTACAAGCCTCATAAAGTCCTATTGATCCAAAGTGGTGTATTTTCCTTCATTAGTGGAGAGAGGTTTGAAAAGTGAGCCTATGGAGTTTGAGATTTCACCTTTTTGTTTGTGGATATTATGCATAATATTATCCGGGCATTATGGCTATTGGTTTGTGGTTTGATGGATGTTTAAGAGTCAATAACAAAAGTGAAATTGGCATTTGAGATTTCTTAAAGCTTAGGTGACATTTAATTATTCTATATGTTGGGTGTTATTTACAATTTTTGAGACATTTGTGCAAATTATTTGTTATGTGATTTTATTGTTTTAAGTTAGGATAGTTATAGGTAAGATGTTTGTGGGTATCATCACTGGAAGCCCTCACGAGACTACAACTCAACCTACTAGGGCTGCCTAGGGGTTTAAAGGCTTATTGCATACGCTTAATGTAATGTTGTAAATAGAATAAATTTCCTTTGAATTTTTCTTTTAATGTCTCCTTTGAAATTATTCATAGATCGCTTTTCTTGCTAGAGACTAGCAAGAAGCTGGTTGGGGGTTGTTGATAAGAGTCAACATATTGCATTTTTGTTATGATTTAAAGGTTGATATTTGTGTGAAAATTGCGTTTATTTGATTATTTAATCCACAAATGTCATTTCACGGGTATTTCGTGTTTAAAGTGCAATTTTAGGTAAAATCATAATTTTGGAGAAGTTTGGGACAAATTTCAATGACCGGGATTGAGTACAAATAAAAAGAAAACAAAATTTCAAAATTTGGAATTTCGCCGCCGGCGAGAATATTCTCGCCACCGGCTAAAACCTTACGGAGAAAACGTTGAAAATCATGCAGGGAGCACGGATTTTGGCACAGCAATCTCGCCGCCAGCCATCGTCGTTCACAACGCCAGCCATCGCCGTTCATAGCGCAAGCCATCTTCGTTCACAGCGCAAGCCATCTTCGTTCACAGCGCAAGCCATCACAGTTCACAGCGCAAGCCATCGCCGTTCACAGTGCCAGCCATCACCATTCACAGCGCAAGCCATCGCCGTTCACAACACCAGCCACCACCATTCACAGCCCCAACCATCGCCTTTCACAGCGCCAGCCATCGCCGTTCACATAGCCAACCGTCGCCGTTCATTTCAGTATTGTTTCTGAAACTTGAATATCTGTTTGGAGATGTTGAAATATGGTTAACTTATATCTGATTGCTGAAATGATTATTGATATTTCTGTATTATGGTGGAAAGCTTTGCAGAACCTTGAGAAACTATGTTTTTTTCATTTCAGTATTGTTTCTGAAACCTGAATATCTATTTGGAGATGTTGAAATATGGTTAACTTATATCTGATTGCTGAAATGATTATTGATACTTCTATATTATGGTGGAAAACTTTGCAGAACCTTGAGAAACTATGTTTTTTTCATTTCAGTATTGTTTCTGAAACTTGAATATCTGTTTGGAGATGTTGAAATATGGTTAACTTATATCTGATTACTGAAATGATTATTGATACTTCTATATTATGGTGGAAAGCTTTGCAGAACCTTGAGAAACTATGTTTTTTTCATTTCAGTATTGTTTCTGAAACCTGAATATCTATTTGGAGATGTTGAAATATGGTTAACTTATATATCTGATTACTGAAATGATTATTGATACTTCTATATTATGGTGGAAAGCTTTGCAGAACCTTGAGAAACTATGTTTTTTTTCATTTCAGTATTGTTTCTGAAACCTGAATATCTATTTGGAGATGTTGAAATATGGTTAACTACTTAACTTATCATGTCTTGTAGAGTTAGAGATTTGTGAAGAAGACAGAGACTTTAAATATCATGACAAGTGAATATGTTGAGAAGGTAATGTGAGATAATAGAAAGTATATGTATATATTTTTTATATATGAATTTAAATTTTGAAAATTATTTTTTCAGAATGTTTCACCACAATCATCTCAAGGAGTAAATGACATTGAACTTAATGCGGAGGTAACAAGTGGTGGAACTTCAAGTGCCGATCAACATACAAATTTTCCTCTCCTTGCATCAACCTCTTCACCTGAAAATACACAAAGCCAACCATCAAATGAATGTAGTGAGGAAGAAGATGGGAAGGCTAAATTAAATTCTGAAGCATGGGTTCATTTTGATAGGAAGAGAATTAATGGGATATGGAAGGCAATATGTAATTATTGTGGAAAACGGTTAGGAGGTGATACAAGGAATGAGACATCTCATTTGAAAGCACATACAAAAGGTTGTCCATTCAAACGTCAAGAAAGGGGTATCGGTCAATCATTGTTAAATCCTAACAAGAAAATGGATAGAATTGAATTAGGACATTGGAATTTTGATTCTCAAGTTTCTCATGATAAATGTGCAAAGATGATAATTCTACATGAGTATCCTCTTAGTATTGTTGAGCATCATGGATTTACGGAGTATTCACATTCATTACAACCAATATGGAAGCCTATTTCTCGGGCAACAATTAAGAGAGACATTATAAAGATTTATGATGTTGAGAAAAAAAATGATGGATATGTTGGAGAACAACAAAAGTCATGTTGCAATCACGAGTGATATGTGGAAGTCTGGAAATCAGAACAAAGGGTTCATGGCTGTAACTTGTCATTTCATCGATGACAATTGGTATTTGCATAGTAAAATAATAAGGTAATTTTTAAGTTTATTGTTGAAATTTATACATTTATTAAATATTTTTTTAGAGATTTGATATATTAAATGATTGTATATAACAATTTTATTGTTATTATATAATTTTTTGTAGGTTTATATATGTTCCTGCTCCACACAATGCTGCAGTTATTGGTCAAGAATTAATGAGTTGCTTTTTGGATTGGAACATGGATCGTAAGATTTCAACCTTAACTTTAGATAATTGTTCTACTAATGATTCAATGCTACCTGATCTGTTAGATTCATTAGATAGAACTTCGACGTTATTGTATGGAGATATTTTTCACATGCGTTGTGTTGCTCACATATTAAATTTGGTAGTGAAAGATGGATTAAATCTAATTTCTCAATGCATTGTCAAAGTTAGAGATAGTGTTGCATATTGGACAGCAACACAAAAGAGAGAGAAAAATTTTAAAAAGATTGCATCTCAAGAGATGAAGTTTTCTTGTAAGAATTTATCTCTTGATTGTCAAACTCGTTGGAACTCTACTTTTTTAATGCTTAAAAATGCATTGTTTTATGAGAAAGTGGTTCCTCGTTTAAAACAATTGGATAAGAATTATAATAGTCTTCTTGATGCATTGGATTGGAAAATGGCAAGTACAATTTGCGATAAGTTAGAAGTATTTTACAAGGTTACTGAATTGATTTCTGGTTCCAACTATCCCACCATAAACATGTTATTTCCTCATATTTGTGACATCAAATTGTCATTAAATAATTGGATTAATGATGAGGATGATTTGGTCAAGGTAATGACGTCAAACATGCTTGTAAAATTTGATAAGTATTGGCAAGAAGTTAATATTGTCATGGCTATAGGAGTTGTTTTGGATCCTAGATTTAAAATGAATTATCTCGAATTCTATTTTCCAAGAATATATGGAGAGAATGCCATTTTTGAAATTGAAAAGGTGAGAACAAAGTGTTATGATTTGATAAATATGTATCGAACTAAACGAATTTTAGAAGAGAGTCGACAAATGGAATTTTCAACACATTCCATTACATCTCAAAGTTCAAAAGGTACTAGTGTTCTTAATCCTAGTGGTATAAATAAGTATAAACAATGGAAATTAATGCAAAATAAATCTGGATCTTTGAAATCTGAGTTAGACTCTTATTTAGAGGAGGCTGATGTAGAAATTTTTGATGAAGAGTTTGATATATTGTCTTGGTGGAAGTGTAATAAACACAAGTATCCAATAATGCATGATATGGCTAGAGATATCTTGGCTATTCCGGTCACCACAGTTGCTTCAGAATCTGCATTTAGTACAAGTGGTAGAATAGTGAGCAAACATCGTAGTATACTCAAAGAAAACACATTGGAAGCTTTGATGTGTACTCAAGATTGGTTATGGGCTAATATTCATAAACAAGGTATAAGTTTATATATTTAATACTTGTACATATTATATTTTATTAACACTTGTTTTATGTATTATATATTAATTATTTAATTATGTATTCAAATGTTTTATAATTTATTCAGATATGTTATCTCCTGGTTCATCCGCTTCCACTATTAATATTGCAGAAGATGATGTTGAGGTAAAAAAAATACATTATTTATTAATCAATTTATTCTTTTGGTTTATAAAAGTGATTTTATATGTTTGATTTTTTCAAGAAACGCGTACATTTGATGAATAATTAGAAGAAAGAAGTTTTGATTTATTGTAATTGAAGTTTTCTTAAATTTATTTAATTAGATTTCAATATTTGTATTAGTTTATAATATTTTATTTATATCTTGTGTTTCTTGTTGATATGTATTTAATCTTATCTAGATTCATAGAAATATATATTATTAAATGTTGATTTTTTTTATCATAAACTCAAAATAACACATTTAAATTGACATAACAAATTCAATATCAACAATTTGTTTTAGTTGTATTGTATTGCTAAAAAGAGTTCAATTGAATAGGATTTTGAAAGACGGTTTTTTTTAATAACTGTCCCAAACTATTAACCGCGGGTAAAAAACTGTCCCCTAACTGCAACAGTTTTCGGGCGGTTTCGGGGACAGATTTTATAATTCGGTTCGGGGATGGTTATATTCAAATCCGTCCCCGTCCGTCCCCGTGCCCATCCCTACACTCATTGATGTACAAAAAAATGAACTTACAATGAGAGTACAAGATGAACAAACAATGTTTAAAGTTTTTAAAGAATCTGAACTCTCTGATATTGATAATGCTAATGAATGTTTAAGAATAAATGTTACTGATTGTGGGAATAGCTTAAAAGAATCTATTGTGTCACCCACACTTATAACTTTAACACATGATGCTATGAACAAGGACATAAACTCACCATATACTAGCTCAACCTGTTTTAACTTTGAAAGTATGGAATCAAAGGTTGATATTGTAGGTTGTGTGAACCTTTTAGAGGACGTGCCTCTCATGTATGTATCAAAGGTAACTATGGAAAATTTTGAGATAGGATATAAGCTCAAACCATCAATTGAAGAGCCACCAAGTTTAGACTTTACATTTTCACCATCCCATCCCTAATCAAGTATGAAAGTGAAAAAGTCTAATAAAGAGGTGAAAAAGATGTTAGAAATACATAAATTGGACGAGTCACAGTGGAATGCTTATAAGAATGCCAAAAAGTTCAAAAAGAAAACAAAAATATGGTATGAGAAGAGAATTGATCATCATGTTTGCAAACTAGAACGTAAGGTACTATTGAACAAATCAAGACTTAAACTGTTTCTAAGCAAACTCAAAAGTAAATGGACATAAAGGGATGTACCTTAGGACTTAATATGATTATCTAGTCAAAGACGTTAAACGTGATGCTGGTTAGGAGGCAACCTAATGTTATGCTACTTATATTTTCATTTTTATTGTTTTGTAGGTGAATAAATGTGAAAAACAATGGCACAACAAGATTGAGCAACTTTAGCGACAGATGTGATGTGCCATAACTACGGGAGTTTTATTTCCTTTTACTTTTTCATATTTATATGTGCACATTGGGAACAATGTACAATTTTAAGTTTGAGGGAGGGAACTTCATTCTTTATATTAGTATTTACTAGGCATTTTAAATTTCTTAGGGATTTTTTTAATTTTTAGGATGTTTTTAATCATGATTTGGGTAAAAAATGATAAATATAAGGAAACTAAATGCATGCATGCTTGATATGAAACATATGAACTCAATGATAAAAATTGGTTGTCATGACTAAGATAAGTAATGTAACATATTTGTTAAGATATTTACATTAATCATGTGATATGCTTACTAGTTTTGATTAGATTGATTCAAATTCTTATGCATATATGCATGATTGATTTTGATGTTCTTATTGAGAGAAAATTTGTAGTGAGATATGCGAGTCAATGAGATCTACCAAGTTTTAGAATCTATTTGATCATCCCTTGAGGAAAAAATCCTAAATAGTATTTAGCAAGAGAAATGATTTAAGCCTTATTTGAATCGATTGAGTCTTTCAAGCTAACCATTGTTAATATTTGTATTCACCCATTTGAGCCTAACAAAGAACCATCTATATCTTTAAGCCACATTTAATGCCTAACTAGTAAGCATTACCTTTATCCTTGCACTTTTAGCTTGTATGAAAAGAAAAAAATTGCAATCATGGGTTATGCTATAGAATAAGGTGAAATATAATGCACCTTAAAAAAAAGCAAAACTCACAATACAATTATCCTTCTAAAGAAAAAGTTAATAGAATTTAAAATAAGTTTGTGGGTATTGTGAAGTTACAAAAAAAGAAGAGAGAAGAGATGTGGAATACAAGAATATGAAAAGAATGACAAAAGATGGTACACTAAAATATCAAGTTAAAGCTCAATTGTAGTTAAAAAGTACACGATGAACAAAAAGAAAGATAAAGTATAGAAAGAGTCTAAATGTCTTCATTTATTGATCCCTATCTAAACCTTACATTAAAAGCATTTAAAGTCCTTATTGATCTTTAGTTAAACGCAAATTTATATTAGTGGAGAGGGATATAGAAAGTAGACTTATGAGACTTGTTCTAAGATTGAATTGATTAGGATGGTCATATAGGTTGATTTCATGAATGCATTGGATAATATCATGTGCAGCATACATGTACCAATCAATTTGTCAAAAACCTTGCATATCCTTTTATTGATGTAATGTTGATTGATGAATATGTGAACCTCTTTATCATAAGATTGTATGACTTTTAAGAGGGATAGTTTTCGTGAAATATGCATGTACTAATAGAAATATATTTATGAATATACTACCCATGTAATTTTACTTAGTTATATTTGGATTTACTTGAGGACAAGTAAAGAATTAAGTTTGGGATGTGATGACTCTATGAATATAGAGTCATTAGTGCACTTTTTTACTTAATATTTACTTGTTTTATTCAATAAATAGTATTTTTGGGGCCAAAAATATTAAAATATAAACTTTTTAATGAAAAGGGGTGAAACTATAATTTTTGGAATTGTTTTGATATTATGGTTTTTTTATGAATTTTTAACCTAGGGTCAATCAGGAGCTCCCATGTGGCCTACCACGTAAGCAAAGAAGCTAACTGGGCAAGCCATGCATATGCCAAGCAATAAGGTACAATGAATCGTAGATCATCGTGTGTAAGGGGGACAAATCATGTGCCACATGTCAGCATAGCATTTAATCCGAGTTCAGAGATTGGTCAAATAATGTTACCACATATTGCCACATGATTGTTTTTCGCATGGCGTTGACCCAGCTTGTGTTGACACGGACCGATCTCCCCTGTCACATGTCGCGCTCTAATTCACCCAGTGAATTCCATGTGCCATATGTCACCCTATGATTAGTTGGTACTATTCATTTTACTTATTTTGATCTCAACCCTTGATCTAAAGATGATCTGACGGTCCAGATCACACCTGAGTTATATTTAAGTCTATAATCACCCCATAAACCCAAAATAAGCCTCCATTAGCATAATTTTTGTCAATTTTATATGTCACGCTATGATTGGTTGGTATAATTCATTTTGCTTATTTTGATCTCAACCCTTGATCGAAAGATGATTTGACAGTCCAGATTGCACCTAAGCTATATTTAGGCCCCTAATCACCCCATAAACCCAAAATAAGCCTCCATTAGCATAATTTTGGTCAGTTTTTAGAGCTAAAAAG
This sequence comes from Hippophae gyantsensis, assembly GCA_030763125.1. Taxonomy (NCBI): domain Eukaryota; kingdom Viridiplantae; phylum Streptophyta; class Magnoliopsida; order Rosales; family Elaeagnaceae; genus Hippophae; species Hippophae gyantsensis. The sequence continues at coordinate 31,293,118 of CM061030.1, forward strand.
GAGAAAAATACAAAAAAATTAAAAGAAAATACAATTTTGGTGGAAATTCAAAAGAAGATTAACATTATAATTCAAGAGATTGATTGTATTTCTTCTTCTACTCTTTTTTTTATCATTTTTTATGTCTTTCTTTATGAAAAATATGAGCTTTATGGATACAATTATGTTTAGTTAATTTATTAATCTAGGGATCTTATAAACCCACACTACTATAAAAAGGGGCATTAAAGTCGGTTAAAAACTGACTTTAAATTGAGTGATTTAAAGTGTAAAGTCGGTTCATGCGACGAACTGACTTTATAGGTAGAGTCGGTTCACTTGGTAAACCAACTTTACAGGTAGAGTCGGTTCACTTGGTGAACCGACTTTACACGTACATTTTATAAATTTTTTTATTTTTATTCTCATTTTTCGTATTCAATATTCAATATATATAGCATAAAAAAAATAAAATATAAATAATAATACAAATAATTAAAAATTTAAATATAATTAATTACTTGATAATTAAATTTATTACAAAAACAAATAATGTATATACAATACATATAGTTAACTTAAATTACAAATAAAATAATGTCGTCAAAGTGTAATTGGATGCGAGTAAGCTTGGTTGGCTTAGAATCATTAGTATTATGACAAGAAAACTAGACAAAAACCAACTGATCCATATAACAATTCATATTCCACTACATACATGAGCACGTAAACATCCATCAAACAAGACTTCAGAGACATACAAATGAAGAAATTAAATCATTATAAATATTACCATAAAAAAGAGATTACCACAACGACATCCGAGTGATATAATCCTTAGACGAACTCATATTAGCACTTTATTAATCATTTTTCTATAAATATGAAGTTATCTGGAATGTCTGCTAGTATTTTTAATGCTATAATGAACTCTAAATATGAAATCAAGTATAACTCCGATTTCTTACTTGGCTTGTGTGAGTTTTGGTGCCCTTAAACGTATGGAACACATTCATGGGCACCAAAACTCATACAAACCAAGAAACAAATTGGAGTTACACCTGATTTCATATTTAGAGCTCATTATAGCATTAAAAATACTAGTAAAGATTCCAAATAACTTCATATTTATAAACAAATGATTAATAAAGTGCTAATTGTTGTCATAAGGAAAGTAGGTAAGAAAGATGAGATGTAGTTTGGTCCAAAAAATAGGTCCATAAAACAATGCATTCCCCTAAATACATGAGCATATATTCATCCATCAAACAAGAGACTTCAGACACAAGAATAGATAAATTAAATCATTAAAAAAATTACCATTATGTTGTCATATACTATTCAAGATCATCAAAATCTTCTCCTGATTCTTCTTGTGATGATATAATTTGAACTATGTGTTCTGCCCATTCCTCTCGTAAATCATCAAAGAACTACATTTATTTAAAATCAAAATAAGAATGTAATTTCATTTATTTACAAAAAATAACTCAAATATGTTAAAAACTTTTATGTATATGGGTAAAAGATATTACCACATCATCAATTGGAATTTTGATATTCGTGATGATTTTGCTCATAAACTTCATAACATAATAACCACACATGATTCCATTATTTTGTTGTGGAAGCTACAAAAAACAAGTGTACATGATTTTTCATATTCGAACATCTTTATTATTCAATTGTAAAATTAATAAAATTATTAATATTGGCTTGTACATACCATAACTTTTGTCCATATAAGCTTATGAGATTTTTTAAGGGCAATGCCCTTAAACTTGTTCCACAACTTTCATGCCCTATCAAGGTTTAAAACGGTTAGTTTTTATTAAAATTACAAAAAATAATAGAAGAAACTAATATGTAGCTATAACTCTTACATTTCAATAACTGTTTTTGTATCTTTACTCAGTTCTATGGAAGCTGAGTCACAGTACCAAGCATGATTATTGAACAGATCAATGATTACCAACATCCAATGATCTTGGCCTTGTTCAAACCTTAATGGACAAGGGATTATCAACTTTTGATTTCTGTTAAGCGTTAATGCCCTATCACATAATTGTTTAGCTCTAATGCTAACATCCTTCTCTTGATATTGATTGACATATGAAAAATCATAGAAAATTGCTAAATGTGATGAGTGATTATGTTGAAGTCGATAATAGCACACCCTATATAATATATATATATATAAATAATTAGATAATATAGTTCTACATAAATGAAAGAAAAATAAATAGATTGAGGACTCACCTTGTCCACACTTGAATTATACTTAAATCGATCATTTGATATTCAAATAGTTGCAATATGCACTCGATCGATATATAAGTTTGGCCGAGGTCTACACCAGAAATTTCTATAGGAAGTGGCACAGTCCATCCATCATTTATGCTAGATGCCCTCCCAACAATAGTCATCAAAGTGCCAAGATTTCTACTGAAGTTTAAAGCATAATCAAAACTATACTTTTTCCAAGGCTTCTTCTTGAATGACTTGGTGCACGATGATTGGCCACTAGACATAGATTTAGCACGAGATACTTGCTTCATATCTCTTAAATGTGCCACATTTAAGAGTTCTAGTATAATAGACTAAAAAAAGTATTATATATGTATTTTAGTAACAATATAAGATATAATAAAATAATAGTAGTAAACAAGTGTTATCTTTTAAATTAAAAAATAATACCACGTCAAAATTTAGAACAACTTGAATCGACGGCCAAGCCACATATTGTCCAACCGCCTTTTGGACTGTGGTGGCATCAAAAGGCACAGGTAGTGGACAATCATGAAACAATGATTGATCAATTACTATTTGCCAATGATTAGACAAATATTGATTATGAATCATTCGATCATTGCTCAATTATTGTACCATTTCAATAGCAACAAAGTCCGTTGACGAAGGATGTTTCAACAAACATTTCATATTCTGTAAAAAATTGAAGTGTTATATATAAAAAATAAAACATATAATAAGAATTTAAAAATAATAGATTATATACACCAGAAATTAAAATCTTACCACATATGATTCATCAAATAGAAGATGACTCTCATGTGGGGTAGCTATTGGATGTACATTCTCACCAAAACGTTCATCGTGGTTTGATTGATGGTAAGAATGTGCAGATTGCATTGGAGAAATTGAACCACTACTTGATTGCATATGCATTCCTAGCATATAGTGAGAACCAATAGGATGGCTATATCCTATATTGGATGTAGTTTGAGCGCAATGAGATTGCGTGGGTGGCATGCCTGGCATGGATGGTGGCCTGCCTGGCATGGATTATGGCATGCCTGGCATGGATGGTGGCATGCCTAGCATGGATGGTTGCATGCTTGGCCAATATGGCATGCCCTGGTTGCGGAATGATGTCATGGCTGAAATTTGTTGTGATTGATGTTCTTTTAGAGTGGCAATCTCACTTAACAGTGAGGCCTTAAAAGAGTTGAATTCTTCTTCAATTTTAGTGTACTTCTCCTTACTTACCGTCTGAAGCTTTTTATTTTGGAATGTTAAAATACTCCATATAACCATCATATTGGCTACCTCCCCTAACACGACCAGGATGCTCGCGACCGAATGCATGATATAAAGCATCTCTCCCAGGCTCTTCGATTATTTCACCCTTGGATATTTTTTCTTGAACAGTTATCCACAAATAATAAAACACATAAACATATCATTCATTATTACATCAATTATTTAAAATCATTAAGACTTTTTATCAACCAAAATTACTAACCAACTTATTTAGTTGTTCTTCTCCTCGCTTAGTCATCGGTCTTGATTTCTTCATTTTGGGAGTCTTTGTTTCTATGTACAATTCAGTTCGGGTAACAGGTCTACCCAATTCAACTTCCTACATAAATTATGAAAAATTTATTAACAATGACATGAAATTAAATTGAGGAAAATAAATATAAAAATATTTATAAATTAAGAAAAATTAATAATATCATTCTATATCTAACTTCAGGATTTGAAGACCTCCTAGTACGATTAGGAAGAATGTTCTACATTTGTATATTCTGATGTTCTTCCCTAATAATTTGAAATTCATCTGAACATCTATAATCCACAAAGTCTTTCCAAACTTGAGGTGTAATCCATGGGTGTCCTTCAGGGATTTTGTAGAGCTCTACCTCATCAAGTGGTTCCAAATATGGAAACACATAATTTCTTGCCAATCTAGAAGACTTGTATTCCTTCCATGCCTTATTTGCAATCTTATACCACTTAAGTTTCCAACTGTCATTGACTTTGTAATGATTCTGTAAAAACATAATACAAAAGATTAGATATAATTCAAAAAAGATATAATATATATATTGATTATAAAATATAAGAGACTTACACAAATGGTTATCCATATTTTGAACTTTTCTGCATCGTCAATCTGAGACCAATCATTTATATTGATTGGTATACTGGACTTCGCAAGTCGACCAATAGAGGATTTCAATTGTTGATCATTTCCCCCTATTGGATTACCATTAGCATCAAATAGAATAGGTATTCTATCATTTGGGTTAAGTGGAGCATCAGGTATATTCGGCCAACCCCTTCTTTTCAAATACCTCAATGGATCATTTGGATCTACAAGCTTTGTTATCCGAAGATCCATGAATTATATATCTGCAAACAATGAAGAAATATATAAAGTAATTGATAATTTTAGAAACATACATATATATAAGAGTTATTACAACAATATAGAACATATGTTATGTTTAATTAGGTTATTGATCGTATACATATATTCCTTCACAATCACTTCGAGCCCATGACGAAGAATCATCATCATCAATTAGATCATCACATACATTAGGCAATTTATTTGAGAAATTACTAATATTGGTTAATGTATCAAGTATAGAGTCATCATCTTCTACATCATCACAATACCAAAACTCTTTTTATGTAGGCGTTAACACAATAGACCATCTTGTATCAATTTGATCACTCACGTAAAATACTTGTTTTGCATGAAGTACTAATGTGAAAGGATCATCAGTGTGACTTATCTTGGATAAATTTACAAGGGTAAATCCAAAATCATCTATTTTATATCCAACATGGATAATATCTTTGACCCAATCACACAAGAAAACTGTTTCATGGAAGACCTCATAATCTAATTCCCAAATCTCTTGTATTATACCACAATATGTTCTATCAGAAAGTACAGGATTGAAATATTTTGAACTAGAAAATTGCATGGTTTGTGCAACCATCTTCACACCACTATTTTGATTTACTCGGACTTTGTCCCTAGATTGAGTTGTAAACCTCGATCCATTTATTGTGAAACTATAAAATGATTTGACATCGAATTTTGGCCCATGTGCAAGCCATTGTAAACTTTCTGATATTTTATGATTGAGTTTCTTGAGTTCATCTCGAATCTATGTATACAAAAACACAAAATGTGTTTAGAGCAAAGTTTTAAAACATTGAATAGATCGAGGAAGATACATGCATGAATTTTTGTTTGTGACACTTACATGGTTGAGAAACCAATTAATAAGCTCTCGCTTATGTTCATCATACAACCATTTTTCTCCTCCTTTTTTTTATAATGAGAATCGATCTTCAATAAGTTTAAATGCATCCTGTAATGTTATTAAATATATATGAAGTTATATATCATCATTAATATTTAAATAAAAGATGATTTTTGCAATCATGAAACAATGATCATCACTTACTCTATGTATGGTTGTGCCTCATTATTATTTACCAAAATGATTTGGTGTGCTTTTTCCCATCAAGTGCGATCAATAAATAATTTTTTACTTCCACCAAGCATAGGGTTACCTACTTGGATCATGTGACGTTCTAAGAACAACTTGTGCGTAGGATTCCCAATTTCAGTGCAACCACTAAAGTATTCAGAAAAAAACTCAATGGCCTCTTCAACAGTGTAGGGTTCCACCATGAATCCTTCAGGTCGATTTCTATTATTTACATATCCTTTAAGGACTTGCATATATCTCTCAAAAGGATACATCCACCTTAAGTAAGTAGGACCACACAATTGAACCTCTCGAACTAAATTAACACACAAGTGAATCATTATATCGAAGAAAGAAGGAGGAAAATATTTTTAAATTAGACACAAAGTCTCTACAAAATATTTCTGTAAATAATTTAACTCACCAATTGATATAGATTTCTTGCATATTGCATTGAAGAATGAACAAATCCAAATTATTGATAATCGAACATATTTTGGAAGAATTGATCTAATAGCAATTGGTAATAACTGTTGCATTAAGATATGACAGTCATGTGATTTCAATCCATACAATTTCTTATCGGTGATAGACACAAAATTTCTTAAGTTGGATGAGTAACCATCACGAACTTTCACACCCTCCAAATATTAAGTAAAGTACCAATCAAGCTCTCACATACATTTTTCTCAATGTGCATGACATCTAAGATGTGACGAATGTGTAGGTCTTTCCAATAAAGTAATTCCCAAAATATTGATTTTTTTCCAACAACCATGGTAAGTCGGTTCAAACTCTTTTTCATTTTCACCCATTTCATTAGTTGACCTCTTTCGCTTCCCTACCTTAGTGAGTTTTTTTTTCATCTTTCCATATTGTTTGAATGTCATATCATTCAATTGCCTTAATATCTCAACACCTTGCAAAGGTCGAGTTGCATGATCATGATCTTCTTCACCATCGAACAATTACTTTTGGTATCTAAACTTGTGTCCAGATGGAAAAAATCTTCTATGTCTCCTATAAGACATCTTTCATCCGTGAACAAGATAAGTTACAGAAGTTCCATCACTACATATAGGGCATCCCTTGTAACCTTTAGTTGCATGTCCTGATAAGTTTCCATAATCAAGAAAATCATTAATTGTCCATAAAAAGACCCCAAGTAAAAGGGTTCTTCTTTATGTGCATCGTAAACATTTACACCATCATTCCACAACGTCTTTAAATCATCTATCAGAGGCTGCACTGGGTTGTTTCGATCCTGAGATCAATAATGTTAACATCATGAATTTTCTTTTCATACATAACCAGGGAGGAAGGTTGTATGTTATCATAATTATTGGCCAACAACTATATCTACTACTGAGGGAACTATGTAGATTAATTCCATCAGTAGCAATGGCAAGACGAAGATTGCACGGATTAGATGAAAATTGAGGAGATAAATTTTCTACTACTTTCTAATTTGGAGAATCAAAAGGATGACGTAGTACCCCATCATCAGATCGATTATCTGAATGCCAAGTCAACATCTTTGATGTATCTTTACTATTGAACAACCTTTGAAAGCGAGGAATCAGAGGAAAGTACCAAAGAACCTTTGTAGGCACACCTTTCTTATGTGTTGTCTCATTTGTACCATGCTTCCATCTCGATTCTTTACACATAGGACAATCATCTAATGCCTCATATTCTTTTTCTATAAAGAATGCAATCATTTGGACAAGCGTGAATCTTATGATATTCTATGCCAAATCGACTAAGAGATTTCTTCACTTCATACATTGAAGATGACAATTCAATACCCTCAGGAAACATATTGACTAGTAGATTTAGTAATTCTGTGAATCCCTTGTCAGAAAAACCATATTTTGCCTTCACATTGTACAAATGAACCAATCTTGACATTTTAGTGTATTTTTTGCATTTTGGATACAACGGTTTTTTGGCATTTTCTATAAGTTTTTTAAAGGTTTCAGGATCATCCTCGTGTAATTCATCTTCAACACCATGAAACATATTTTCTGTCTGTACATTATGATAAGATGTATGTAATCCACTCACGTTCTTATTTATCTTTTCCCCATGAGTATTATCAATATTTTCTCCATGATAATACCAACATTTATAGCTCAAAAGAATACCATTATGGATAAGGTGATACTTAACCTCGTCAAATTCATGAAATTGCTCATTTTTACATTTAACACATGGGCATCGAATCATACTAATTCCAGTATTACTATTTCTACAAGCAAATTCCATGAAACTTTCAACTCCAGAAATATAATCTTGTTCAATTTTACACTTTGACATCCAAGATTTGTCCATTTTCTATTAATGATATTAATTAAACATATTAATTAATTATGTATCCAATGAATATATTTCAAGTATTATTATATATAAATAACTTTGGGAAGGATAATAGGGTTAGAGTTAGGAATCAATCTATACGGAAAGGAGGAATAAAAATATAAAGTTACAAACAATCTCATTTCTATACAAATTAAAAAATAAGCAGTATGCCAACATGGAACTAGTATTATTATACATCCTCTATTCATTACTTAATAAAATATAATTATTTATATATAAATAAATTTATCTACGTACAGTAAATATATATAATCCATCAAACCCATAACATTTCAGATATTATTTCCATAGAATATAAGTCAAACATAATAACAAGTAAAATAAAAAACATGGTTACGAATCAAAAATTTATACAAAAAATAAAACAAACTAAATAATAAGCTACAAGATTAATAGAAATACTTACAAGAATATTATGAGTATTTCGCTAAAAAAAATAGTAGATCTAAAAGATAATGATAAGAGGAATATAACCCACAAAACGGTGTTGCAAATGGTGGCCGGAGGTGGCTAAAAATTGAGAAAAAAGGTAGGTGTGAGCTCGATTTTGGGAGAAAATGGAGAAGAGAAATGATTTTTTTGGGTTTCTACATAGAAAAAATTAACCGAACGGATATATTACGTGGATAGTGTCGGTTGATGTAGAGAATCGACGCTAGCCACGTGGGTAGCGTCGATTCTCCAAGTCGAGCGACGTTATCCATGCAATTTAAAATTTATTTTTTTTGTCAATTATATATTATTTATTTAAACTATGCATATACATACTATAGAAAAAGGAAAAATAATAACTTTACAATAATATTTAATTAAAACATATACACAAAATTAAATAAAGATATGTTGTACGTACATATATAAATTTAAATATCCAAACAAATAAAAAAAATTAAATAATTTTAAAAACTAATTGTCTAAAAAAAATTATACTATTTATATATATTTATATCCAACTTAAATTCTAAAGAGTCAAATAAAATAATAATTAATGACCTAAAAAAATTTCAATTTTATTTACTTCATCCTTTTTTTAGGTCATTAATTATTATTTTATTTGACTTTTTAGAATTTAAGTTAGATATAAATATATATAAATAGTATAATTTTTATTTTTTTTAGACAATTAGTTTTTAAAATTATATAATTTTGTTTATTTGTTTGGATATTTAAATTTATATATGTACGTACAACATATCTTTATTTATTTTTGTGTATATGTTTTAATTAGATATTATTGTAAAGTTATTATTTTTTCTTTTTCTATAATACGTTTAAATAAAATAATATATAATTGATAATAAATAAATAAATTTTAGATCGCATGGATAGCGTCGGTTCTACACCGAACTGACTTTAAATTCATTATAAGTCGGGTTTTTCCCAAAACGGACTTTACACAACGACTTAAATAGCCTTTTTGTAGTAGTGCCAATTTTCACCATGTGATGATCTAATATTTTACCCCAATTGTAATTATAATTTAATTATATTATTTAATTTGATTTTTATGTTATGAATTGTTTGGTGATCGGGGCAGAACCGACGTCGCCGATCCTGCCCGTTACTTTGGTTTTATCTATTTATAAAACTCTCGCAAGTGCACGAATAATTTCGTAGAAAATGATAAGTATACTCCCAAGGTCGATCTAAGGAAGGAATGTATGTGGTTTTTAATTTATTATTCAAACTTTTAAAAACGAAATTAAATCCTAAACATCCTGTCACGATATCTTGGGGTTTTCTGTTTGTAATCTACTTACATAAAAATAAACATAGATTCAATAAATATTTATGCAAATTTTATCTCGTTAAAACAAAGGAGTATTTATGGATATAATAACTAAGTTAATTATGCTTGCTCATATTATTTAGGTTATTAAAGATATGAATTGATATTTATTGATTCTCTCTTTTTTGTATGAATACCACCTTTGGTGGGGTTAGATATTCTTTGTTAACTAAACAAATCAATTAACACCTATGGGTGGGGTTGATAACTAATTTGGTTAATTAAATTAATTCCTTTTTCTAAGAGATTAAAAATGAACCATTTAAATGCCACCTTTGGTGGGGTTAGACAGTTTAAACTTTATTCAAGGTGTCCAAATTAAACCTAAGAATTTAGTTATCAGAGTACTAACTTTCAAGTTTTAAAACCACTACTGAAAACATGTTGTCAATACATTTTCAGATAATAATTCTTATAAAAAATTTTGAAATAGAGTTTCACTCTAACTACCAAGCGATTGTACCAACAAATAAAAGAGCACTACTCTAAATCAGATCGGATAACTAAACCTTAAAATCTAATTTTCAGATTTAAGTTTGTAATGAAAAATAATATATTTCTCTCTAACATTCTTAATATAAAATCTTGAATAAAAACAAACTCAATTCATTTTAGAGATTTTCATCTATATAATATTTCGCAAGCATAACAACGTTATTATTATATCATGTTTATAAATAGCCAGCAAAGTTAAATTTAATCACAGACAAATGAAATATAACATGTAAGTATAAAGCATAAAAAATAACTGTAAAGAAAATAAAATCCTTACAGAACTTCGATGCTATTCCCGTTGCTGGAAAACCTCCAAGCGGAATTTGCACTCCCATTTATTGAATCAAAAGCTAATATATTACAAAAACATAACTAGTACTTCCCAAAAACAGAAGAACTCTAAAACTAAGAGAAATTAACTAAAAACTAAGAAAAACTAAAAAAACCTAAAAATCTAAGAAAAGAGAGAAAGAAAGAAGAGAGAAGTGTGTTTTTAAGGTATGTTTTGAAGTGAAGGGAAGGGGAGTATTTATAGGTGAGGATGGAGAGGAAAAATGAGTAAAAAAATGTTAAAAAAATATTAAAAAATGTAAAAACGCGTATTGGAATTGCTGATGTCATTAATGACGTCGATGACGTCACGGCGGCACAGACTGTCGGATGAACAGACTCGCGCATGAACAGTATCCCGCACATGAACAGTATCCCGCGCATGAACAGTATCCCGCGCATGAACAGTACCCCCGGAGCTTGGGGCGGAGCTTGGCGCTGGGGCGCGGCGGCACGATTTTCTCCTTTTTGACATTTTTGTCCTTTTTGACCCATTTTGTCCAATTTTTCCATATTTGTTGACCTTTCCCCATTTATTTATTAATATATTTGTGATGTATTGCTTCCAGTATTCCTCTTTGAGTTTTTAAGTTGCGTTTTTAAGCCAAAATACCTGAAAAACAATAAAAATACCCGTGATTCCGAAAAAGACAAATTTATATAAATATATGATAAAACATATAAATATATATATTTTTAATCAATTAATGTGCATAAAATCATGGTTATTTTAGTGCTTTTGGAGCACTCATCATTTGGCCAACAATTTATCTATAGAGGTAATTAAATAGATTTGAGAGAATTATTTAATTGTTTGTCTTGATTAAATAACATGCATAGTTTATAGGCATAGATATATGATTCTTATGTATGTGATCCATAATTGATGAACTTAATGAGTAGTATGCAATTTAATTGGCATGAAAGTGTGATTAAATTGATTACTATATGGTGTATAGTTTACTTGAGAGATAAATACATTCTATGTTAGATTCAATTTACAATGTAATTAATTGATAATTATATTAGGGGGATCTTAGTGATTCTAATGTTTATAAAATTGGGGATTAAATATTCTTATATATTCTTAGTTACCAAATTTGATTTAATTAATTATTGTTATTTACTTTTTAGTTATTTTAATTTTGCTCCCTTAAAATTTAGAAACATATATAAAAAAATTGATTTTTATTTTTTTAGTTATAAAATTAGTTTCTATTAAAATAATCTCTATGAGAACGATATTTTCTTATCATTGTATTAATTGTTACGATACGTATACTTGCGTATTCATTGCACACACAATTTGTGTGGCAATTAGGATGGCACTATAACCTTTAGTCAAGGTTATTATTTCATTATCTCCAAGCCTATTTTTCTTAGACAAGATATCCTTTAGAAATTTGGCATAAGAAGACATCTATTCAAGTACATCTACAAATGATATGTTTATATGTAGCTTCTTAAAGGCATTCAAAAAATTTGAAAATTATATATCTAACTTTTTATTTTGCAATCTTTGAAGAAAAGGAAAGGTTGATTTTCTCTAGTTGAATTATTTCCTTTTTAGTGCTCTCTTTATCCACTAGTTTTTTTCATCCTTCTTAATTTCATGTTTCTTCTCATTCTTCTAAGTCACATTTTCCTCCTCATCCTTTTGAGTCACGTGTTCCTCCTCTAAAGTTTTACCACTCCTCAAGGATATGATGTTGCAATGCTCGTTATCTTCTCTTTTTAGGTTTATAATTGTGTCACATGTAAGGTCACCTTGAGGCCTTTGACTTATAACATGGGAAATTTTCCCCATTTGGTTTTCGAAATTCCAAATTGAAGCCTATTTAGTGGAAACTTTTGTATTTATCGACTAGATGAAGTCTTTCATCATCCCCATTAAAGCATTTGTATTTTCCTCAACAAATGGCTTCTCATTTTGGGCTTATGATTGTTGTGGTCATTAAAAACCAGGTGATGGAAATGATTGCCGATTGAATTTATAGCTACCTTGATTGTTTTAATTTTAAAAGACATTTGAATGATGTCTTTATCTTGGGTTATATGTTTTTTAGTATGGATTACTGTTTCAATTCACATTATCCACATAGCATGCTGATTCATATTATTTGGAAAATTATGAAACAAATGAGCTCTACCATAAAAAACATAGGACAACCCTGAATCTTGGACTTGGTTTATACTCATTGGTGAGTTTTGAGCCTTCAAAAGATGCACCAAAGATGACACATAAGCTGTAAGTACTCTGATATCATTTACCTCATGCACTCCAGCTACTTTTCTTATTGTTGTCATTATGCCCATTGTCCATTGTAATTATTGCTAGCCATTTTCTCAAGTAAATCACAAGCTTAATTATAAGATTTGGCTAACAAAATTCTATTTGAGACCATTGTAGAAAGTCTCCATCTAGATCTGATAAGGGATACCATAGTGAGAACACTGTCTTAGCAATTCTTTGAATCTTTGTTATGCCTCATATAAAGATCTCCCTTCATATTATTGGTATGAGGTAATTTTATTCCTAAGCTTGGCATTCTTTATTAGTAGGAAATATTTCATTAAGAATTTATCCTCCAAATCATTCCAATTTGTAATGGAATCAAGTGCCAAAGAGTTTAGCTAAGCTCAAGCATGGTCTTGCAAAAAGTAAGGGAATAATCTAAGCCTAAATGTCTCCTCAAACACACCACTAAATTTGAATGAATCTTCAACTTCAATAAATAATTTGAAATGTAGATGAGGATACTCTGTTAGTAATCTGGTGAATTGTCCAACTATTTATAACATTTGAAACATCCCTAGCTTTCGTTCAAATTGATTAGCTTGAATGTTTGGCCTTGTAATACATGGATTCAACCCTTCCAATATAAGTATTACATATTTATTCATAGCTCTATCCCTATCATCAATTAAATGTATCTAGTTGTTCAAATTTAGCTCATTATTATTTAATTCTAATGGATTAGTCATTTCTTCAACTTTGGTGACAACCTTTTGTTTTTTTATTGATCTTAAAGTACACTCTATTTTGAGATCTAAAAGGAAAATTTCTCTTATGAACTTTGTTTATGCAATATAGCCAACTATTTCTTATATCACTAAGAAAATTAACTAAAATTTAAAATAAATAAATAACTAAATAAAATTATAAAAATAAATAAAGAAAAAGAACTAATATAAAATAAAAAATTAATTTCTAATATTTATAATTCCCAACAACACGCCAAAATCTTGATCGACACGAATTGTGTGCAACAAATACGTAAGTATACATATTGCAATAAGAAATATAATGATAAGAAAATATCGTTTTCATGTAAATTATGTTATTAGAAATTAATTTTAAAACAAAAAAATTGATTTTCAATTTTTTTTGTGTTTTTATATTTTTTAAAAAAAAATTAAAAGAATTAAAAATAAATAGGAGTTATTAATTAACTCAGATGTGACATCTCAGAAGATACATGAGAAAATACCTAAGAATATTTAATCCTTCAATTTTCTAAACATGCAAATCACTAAAATCTCCCAATATAATTATCAATCAATTATATGATTAATTGATTTAACCTAACATGTATTCATCTCTTAAATAAACAACGATTTATATAATAATTAATCTAATTACACTCTTGTGTCAATTAAATTACATACTACTCTTTAAGTTCATCAATTATAGATCATATACATAAGAATCATACATGTCTGCCTAGAAATTATACATGTTATTTAATCAAAACAAACAATTAAATAATTCTCTAAAATATATTATATTTAATTGTCTCTACAAATTAATTGTTAATCAAATAATTAATAACATAAAAATCAAATTAAATAATATAATTAAATTGAAATCATAATTGAGGTAAAATATTCTATCATTATGTGTAGAAAAGTGGGTTCATAAGATCCCTAGATTAATAAATTAACAAGACATAATTTTTTTCATAAAGCTCATATTTTTATAAAGAAATACATAAAAATTGATTAAAAAAAGGAGAAGAAGAAAAAATAAATCAATATCTTGAATTATAGCACCAATTTCTTATTGAATCTCACCAAAATTGTACTTCTTTTTGAATTTTTTTGTATTTTTTGCTCTACTTGGCTCCAAAAATTGATAAAAAAAATATGTAACTTTTGATTCACTAGGATTGATGGGGATATTAGGGGTTAAATTAAGCTCATGTGGATTCTAGACTATCATATTAGCTTCATATCAAGAGTTAAGATAAAAAAAAGGAAAAATTAATAGTATTGATGAATAGAAACACGACATGTGATAAGGGGAAAGACAAATCCAATCAGCTTATGAGGCATGGCACAGTTGATTGGTCGTGGTCATCATGCACTGATTCAATGACATATGACTGATGAGTGCCCAAAAAGCACTAAAATAACCATGATTTTATGTACATTAATTGATTAAAAATACATATATTTATATGTTTTATCATATATTTATATAAATTTGTCTTTTTCGGAATCACGATATTTTTATTGTTTTTCAGGTATTTTGGCTTAAAAACGCAATTTAAAGACTCAAAGAGGAATACTTGAAGTAATACATCACAAATATATTAATAAATAAGTGGGAAAAGGTCAACAAACATGGAAAAATTGGACAAAATGGGTCGAAAAGGTCAAAAATGTCAAAAGACGGGAATCGCACGCCCGTCGCGCCCACATACGCCCGGCTTACGTCTGCGCGCATACAGACTGCCCGGCCGCTATCGTACGCCCCATCGTAAGGGAGATCGTTTCACGCGCGTGCGCCGACACGCAACCACGCTTTTGCCCAGTAACGCGCGCGGCGTTACCCCCGGCCCCGTGCGCCCAACGCCATTTCGCCCCATTTTTCACGTGCGGCCGCCCTCGTGACGTCATGCCGACGTCATTAATGACATCAAGAATTCCAATACGCGTTTTACATTTTTTAATATTTTTTTAACATTTTTTTACTCATTTTTCTCTCCATCCTCACCTATAAATACCCCCTTCCCTTCACTTCAAAAACACACCTTCAAAACACACTTCTCTCTTCTTTCTTTCTCTCTCATTTCTTAGTTTTTTGAGTTTTTCTTAGTTTCTCTCTTAGTTTCTAAGCTTTTCTTTGTTTTTTCTCTTAGTTTTTAGTTCAATTCTCTTAGGTTTAGAGTTCTTTCTTTTTGAGAGGAACTTGTAATGTTTTTGTAATAATTTAGATTTTTGATTCAATAAATGGGAGTCTGCAAATTCCGCTTGGAGGTTTTCCAACACGGAATAGCGTCGAAGTTCTCGTAAGGATTTTATTTTCTTTACGCTATTATTTTTATGCTTTATTCTTACATGTTATATTCAACTTTGTCTGTGGTTAAATTTAACTATCTTGATGATTTTAGTAAATATGATGTAATAATGACGTTGTTATGCTTGCGAAATATTAAATAGGTAAAAATCTCTAAAATAAATTGATTTTATTTTTTATTCAAGATTTTATATTAAGAATGTTAGAGAGAAATATATTATTTTTCATTACAAACTTAAATCTCGAAAATTAGATTTTAAGGTTTAGTTATCCTGCCTAATTCTAGAGTAGTGCTCTTTTATTTGTTGGTACAATCGCCTTAGGTAGTTAGAGTGAAGCTCTATTTCAAAAGTTTTTATAAGAATTATTATCTCTGAAAATGTATTGACAACATATTTTCAAGTAGTGGTTTTAAAACTTGAAAGTTAGTACTCGGATAACTAAATTCTTAGGTTTAATTTGGACACCTTGAATAAAGTTTAAATCGCTGTCTAACCCACCAAAGGTGGCATTTAAATGGTTCATTTTCAATCTCTTAGAAAAAGGAATTAATTTAATTAATCAAATTAGTTATCAACCCCACCCATAGGTGTTAATTGATTTGTTTAGTTAACAAAGAATATCTAACTCCTCACCAAAGGTGGTATTCATATAAAAAGAGAGAATCAATAAATATCAATTCATATCTTTAATAACCTAAATAATATGAGCAAGCATAATTAACTTAGTTATTATATCCATAAATACTCCGCTAATATAAATGATAAAAATTTGCATGAATATTTATTGAATCTGTATATATGTTTATTATTTATTGAATTTGTATATATGTTTATTAATTATTGAATTTGTATATATGTTTATTTATTTTATGTTATTAGATTAGGAACACAAAAACCAAACTATCGTGACAGGATGTTTAGGATTTAATTTCGTTTTTAAAAGTTTGAATAATAAATTAAAAACCACATACATTCCTTCCTTAGATCGACCTTGGGAGTATACTTATCATTTTCTACGAAATGATTCGTGCACTTGCGAGAGTTTTATAAATAGATAAAACCAAAGTAACGGGCAGGATCGGCGATGTCGGTTCTGCCCCGATCAATGACATGATGTGATTCGTGATTATGGATTATGTGGCACCCTAGTCAGAAGAATGGACAAATCATATGATGATGAATGGCAATCCCATTGACCATGCTGTGAAACTTGAAATGAATGTCGTGCTAACTTGTGGCATAACATACGTCAATCAATACACGCAACTTTGTGTGATTTTCCATCTCTAATTACATGGCTTGCCTTATTAACTCCTATGCTTGTTTGGCATCCACGTGGAGTCTTCTGATTACTCCTACATTAAAAATTCATAATTTTTTTATAAAAATTTCCAGAAATATATTTTCACCCTTTTTCACTAGAAAGTTTATATTTTGATATTTTGAAACTCCAAAAATACTACTTATTGAATAAAATGAGTAAATATTAAGTAGAAAAGTGCATTGATAACTCTACTTTCATAAAGTCGTCATTTTGCACCTAACTTCTCCACCATCCATTCTTTCTTGTTAGGAAAAACTTTCCTGAGAACCCAATCATCAATAGAGAATGACTTGAATCATATGAATTTATCGTAGTAATCCATCGCACTTCTCTTTTGCTACATTATTCTTCTTAAGGCATCATCTATTTTTTCCTCAATCAATACTAAATCAACAACTCTGTCTAAAGCATTATGGCTTCTGGTTAGGACTAATTTCAAAGTAAGCAATTTTGTCTCCATAGGGATTACAAATTCTATTCCATATAGTAAGGAGAAAGGTGTTTCATTTGTTGTACCTTAAGGGCGAGTCTTGATGGTCTACAAGATGCCAAGTAGCTCATCCATCCATTTTCCTTTGGTTATCACCAACTTATTTTTAGTAAGTTTAATATCAAGTTATTTTAAGATTATGCTTGACCATTTGCCTAAGGATGATAGGGAGTTGAATGACACACTTTGATACTATATTTGTAAGCAAACTCATTGATGTAACAGCTTATAAATTTTCTTCCTTTATCAATGATGAGCTCTTTGGGAAAACTAAAATGGCATATTATGCTCTTCCATATGAATCAAATTACCTCTTATTTATTTATTCTTCTTAGAAGCTCAGCTTCAATCCACTTTGTGAAATAGTATGTGGTGACTAATAGGAATTTCTTTTGGCCTACTTCTTATAGTAAAGGCCCCACTATACCGAGTCCATATTTGTAGAATAGACATAGACTAACTACACCTGTCATGTATGCTAACAGTATGTAGGACAATGGGATAAATCTTTGACATTTATCACATGCTTGTGTGTGCCTTATACAATCTGCTAACATTGATGGTTAATAGTAACCTTGGATAATTATCCATTGTGATAAATTTATTCCACTTGAATAAGAGCCACACTTCCATTCATGAGGCTCATACATAACTTTAGTTGAGCATACTTTTACTATGCATAGGAGTCCATGTTCGAGGGTTATTTTTCTGTATATCTTATTACCATGTATCATGTATTGCCCGACCTTTGACTTGATTTCTTTTATCTTTTTCTTATCTTCATGTAGATCCTAATCCTTGGGGAAAATAAGGATTGGTGTAAACCATGAGGTATCAAATTCATAGATGTTTTCAACAGCCTTTTCTACTTCCTCCATACTTGTATCTATGAGAATGGTTACTATGAGTATCCTGGTGTTATTAACTTCGTGTATAGCATTTAGGGTGGCCAAGGCATCAACATGGCTATTCTCATTCTGTGGTATCTACTTGATCATAAAGTTAGCAAAATTTGAGCATTCTTTTGTAAAAATATTCTACATACCTTTGCATTTTTCTATCCTAAGCTTCAAATGCACCCATATATTGGTTGATCACTAACCTTGAATCGCTATCCAGTATGATATTATTTGTTCTAAGCTTCTTTGAGGTCATAACTCCAAAGATGGCTACTTTATACTCTAAGGGATAATGCATGAATACCACCATGGGATGCTAACTGAAGTAGTGTCGCAACTTTCATGCTACCATTTTTAAGGTGAAGGCTAGTTTGTAAATCATTGGGTATCTATTATGTGCACTAGTTAGGATATAGCTGATGTAGTAGATAGGATGTTGCACTTTATTTCTTTATACAATAAGTATCGTGCTTGATAACTATGGATTGACAGTCAAGTATAAATATAATGTCTCTCCTGGGGTGAATTGACCAATACACGAGGTGTGCCCATATATTATTTGATTCCTTAGAAGACTCTGACAATTTTCACTCCAAAAAACTAACATATTCTTTCTTAATAACTTGAAGAATAGTAGACATTTGTCGATGTATTTAGAAACAAACCTATTTAGTGCCATATTCTTTCATTTAGTTATTGAATTCCCTTCAAGTCATTAGATGGCTTCATACTAACTAGATCTCGGATCTTATTTGGACTAGCTTCAATCCCACAAACAGAGATAAAGAATCCTAAGAATTTTCTTGAGGTAACACCAAAAACACACCTTTTGGGATTATATCTCATTCTATACCTCCTGATGACCCTAAATACTTTGTCTAGGTCTGTAACATGGTTCCCAAGATGTACAAACTTAATCATTATATCATGTACATATGTTTACCCAGTTGGTCTTCAAACATTTTATTAACCAAAAGCTGCTAAGTAGCCCCTGTATTCTTTAAACCAAAAGACATTCATATGTAACAAAAAGTACCTTCTTTAGTAATGAAATACATTTTTTCCTCATCCTCTAGATGCATTTTGGTATAATGATTACCAGAATAAGTATCAAGAAAACTCATCAAACTAAATCTGGTAGTGACGTCAACTAATTACTCAATACTCTGTAAAGAAAATAGTCATTTGGGTAGGTATCATTTAAATTAATAAAGGCCACACACATTTAAGATGATCCACGTACTTTTTTACCAATACAAACATTAGACGGCCATGTTGGATAATCTACCCTTTGACAATCTTTGTTTCTTTAAGTGTATCCACCTGAGTCTTTATCACCTCATTCTTTTCTCTTGGGAATTTTCTTTTCATTTGTTGGACAAGTCTAGTCATGGGGTCAATATTTAACTTGTGTTATAATCCTGGGTCAATATTTAACTTATGTTTTTTAATCCTAAGGTCAATACCAGGCATATTTGTAGGTTTCCATGTGAAAACATCAGTGTTAGACTTTAAGAAAGGTAACATCTACTCTCTGACCTCTACTGTTATGTTTGTGCTCTTTCTCAAGGAGTAGTCTTCTCTTTCATAGATGACTTGTACAGTCTCGACACCATTTGTATCAACTGAGCCAATTAAGCAACCTTTTCTCGTGTGTTGTTATGATGATAGGCTTTATGGTTGCTACTTTAGGACTACATCTTTAATCATATCATTGTAACAACTTCTACCTTTCTCCTACCCCTTATTTCTTTTATACCCTCCTTATTTAGGTATTTGATAACTTTATGGTAAGTTGATAGGATGACTCTCATTTTATGTATCTAGGGCCTCCCCAATATTGCATTATATTGAACAGGTACATCAATCACCATGAAGTTCATCATAACTATAGAACTCGTTACTATGATTGGCAACATTAATATTCCTACACCATATGTGGTACTACTATTGAATCTTACCAAAGGCAAATCTTTCTTGGTAATCACTATATTTTACCTCTAATGCCTGGATGGTTGTGAGGAAGATGAGGTCTATCGAGCTCCCAATATCAACTAAAATCCTATGAAGGTTACATGACCCCACATGAAATGTGATTACTAAATAATATTTATAGGAAGATGATCCCTCATCATTATTAGTGAAAATTATTGAGGTAGAAGTTGACTCTTTATGTAAATTATAAACATGGAGAGCTTAGTTTACTTCTCGCACGTATCTTTTTTATACATCGTTTGAGGTTCCATTAAGCCTAAGTCCTTCATGTATCGAGTGTATGGTCCTCACATTATCATCATTGCACGACTCTACCCTATTGATAGGTAGTGTTGGTAATATTAGAACCTCACATTGGGGTTGGTACTCCATCCTTCTATTATCATTCCCCACAAAGTCACCTGGATAATCCTTAGATAACAAATCTTCAATTTATTTTTTTAAGTGTCTATAGTCTCGCATCTTGTGCTCTATGTCCTTATGAAAGACACATCATTTAGAAGTAACTCTTAGATGTGTCCTCATATTTGGTAGCTATTAGACCTTTTGTTCATTCTCCATCCTCATAATAGCCTGAACCAAGTTTACTCTTAAGTGTGTCTCCTTAAAAGAAGAGATTGATCTACCCCATAGTCCAAAATTTCTAGACTATTGATCTACTCCTCAGTGATTTGGGGTATATCATTTATTTTTGTTAGCGACCATTATATCAAGGCCAATCTTCTTTTTTATTTCACTAGGGTAGCTTCCATAATTGACTTTATTTTTCTACTAAGTCTGAGTTCTCTCTCAAGGTTGACAAATTTTTAGCCTCTTCATAAGTCTCCTCCATAGTGTGTGGCACAATCTTTGTCAATTTGGAAAACAAGTTTGAACTTATTAAGAAACCCCATCTGAATACTTTTGTCGTTATTGAGCTATAAAATCACGATTTCTAACTTTTCTTCTCTGAATCTTTTGTGTATTTTTATACAAATTCATCATTTCCCTAAGTGATTGAGAAAAGATGATAAGATCCATTCCTCATAGGCTTGTTACTTGTGTAATTAGTGATGAACTTGGAAAATTGTGCAAATAGGGTTATAGTACGAGGCCCCAGATTATTGAACTACTTTTGCATTCTATCACATAGGATAGCTACAAAGAGCTTACATAGCATAGAATCTCTTTTGCCTATGGTGAGGATTATAGAGGCCATGGTTGTTTTGAAGTGATGCACATAAGTTACAAGGTCTTTCATTCCTTGATAATCTGGGCATTTAGGGGCATTAAATTTGGTGGGTGGCTCATTGTACTCTATCTCATTAGAAAAAGGAGACACACATAATTGCTCACAATCTTTGTCAACATCATAATAAGATTTTCCTTTGTTTTGTTTTCTGTTTGTTTCCTCAAGAGCTTTGTCTTATTTTTTGTTTATTTCCTCAAGAGCTTGAGAGTGTGCTTCCCAAAACTTCCTTTCCTCAAGCAATTGCTCATTGTTATACTGGGTTGTGTCTTACCCCAACTAAGCTGGTTGTGTCTCAGCTTGGGCATTATGATGCAAAACCTCTTCCACTAGATATTCCCCTCTTCCAAGCTTGTTTCTCCTTGAAACCAGTTTAACCTCCTCAATTAAATTCTCAACTTGACTTGTTTGTGGAACTGTCTCTTTTTAAGCACATAGTACCCTATTTTCTTATCTTATTTCCTCAGTTCTCTTATGAGCTCAAGGAGTTATTGTGCCAATTCTATGTGAGAATAAACCTATTTTGGTGGGTTAGCACGAGGTTCAACTTGACCCCTCCTCACGCATAGGTGAGACATTATTCTCTAATGCTAGCTCATTAGCTAGCCTTAATATTTCATCAACTCGAGTACCAATCATGGTAGTTGTCATTGGTAAGAGCATGGAGTGAAGTGTTTTAGTTCTCTTTAAATCTTGAGTCCCACAGTGGGCACAAAAATATTAGGGATGATCCAATCTATAGAGAGAAATCGGAGAGATATTAAGAAAATAAGAGTGAATTAGGTTAGTTTGATGTCAAGTTTATATATATATATAGGATGTTACACGTACATGCGTGTATTATATAATGGTACATATCATAGCATATTTAAAGGGTATAATAGTAAAATTATAAACTAATTTAGGATTGATTATATTGTGAGATCGAGCTTGGCATTTTAGACTTATGAGAACTCTTATAAAATTTAATTTTTAGACGCGAGCTTAACTTAAGACTTGAAAACTGTGTATCAAGGTTCAAGCATTATAAAATTCGGACAAGAGCTTATATTTTATGCTCAAATAATTACAAATTCAAAAACAATTTTATTTAAAACACAAAAATCATTGCACAATCTCATGCAAATAATTAGCCTCACTTAAATTTCATTTTTGAAAAGATTAAATATAAGATATTTTAGTATTATTTTCATTCACTTTTATAATTTTAATTTCATATAGCATCATACTTTTTCACTTTTTTGTCGAAAAAATTCATCTAGCACAATAGATACATTGAAAATCATACATATTATCGGTAATAATAAAAATATTTTAAAAACATCCTTGACCAACATTAAAAATCTGATTATATGCAAAGAGTTTTGTGACGTTTCAGATGAGAGTTATACTATTCGAATTTTAGAAATATATATATATATATATATAAATTTAGCATCAAACTAAATACGTATTCGAACCTAAACCTAATTTATGCATTGGCATATTTTGCCCTTCACTTTTTCACAGTAATATATAGTCATATTATTGTTAACAAATAGTTTTTTTAAAGGATCAGTTATTGTCCTATCATATTTTACTATTTCTATATTATATTTATTATTTTTTAAAATTATTAAAAACACTTTTTTAAATTCTAATTGTTATAGAATAAACGTATAAAAGAGGATATTTTTAATTCTTTTAAAAAATTAACAATTAATGTGCTATAAAAGCTAAAAGAAAAAAAAAGGTAATAATCCTACTCTCTTTATTTAATAATTTTCTGCTCGAGAACCTCTTACTTTTATCTAACAATAAATAATAATTTTAACTAACAAGTTAATACTCTCTTGACGCAAGCCGGATCAAATTAATAGCCTTATGTAATAGAACCTCATACTTTTATCTCTAACAATAAATAATAATTTTAACTAACAAGTTCCAATTGTTTAATTCAAAAATAACATAAAAATATTTTAACATAACTCTAACGTCATGTTTATTTAATAGTAATGGAGATGATAATTATAATAATTTAAAATATTTTTATTTAATTTTATTATTAATTTATAATCAAACGTAAAATAAAAATATATTAAAATATTCTATTTATTTACATAGTTATACATTTATTTATTATCTTTTCTTATTTTATCTCTTTAAAAAATTATTTTATATAATTCAATTTTTACTTAAGTGAAGTGCTTAAATATTATCTTTGTTTAAATTAAATATAACGAAATAACACATGTAGTGCATATATGTTTATATTTTTTGATAGATATATACGTAAAAATTAATATTTAACTAAAAAATTACACAAATATTTTAAGTAAAAATTTTATTTCAAAATTAAATAAAATTTTTAATAAATATTAAACAAAATTTTCATTGTTTAATATCTAAAGTCACGTATTAAACCATAAGAATTATTTTAAGTTTTATCGAAAGACTTGTTAAAAAATTTATTTAATTTTTAATTAAAATTTACTTTAATAAATACATGTTTATCAAAAAAATAAAAAATATATATGTCATATGTAATATTTCCTTATACTTAACAAATGAATAAATAAATAAATAAATAAATAATTTTATCATTATAAACAAATAAATATATTTTTTAAAGAAACATCCCTAAAATCAGGAATAATATCTCAAATACCCTTGAGATTTGACATATCTTCACTTATGTCCTCAAGATTTATAAAATATCTAAAATGCTCCTATATTCAAATAGGGTTAATTTTTCCTCCATTATTATTACTATTCCTTAGCTATGATACCAATTTTTGCAGATACAATTTTTAATCGGAGGTTAATATTGACCTAGTTGATCGTCTTTGTCTATTTATAGAATGTAATAATTTGTCTAAAAAACTTTTATTTTTTGATACATATCTAATTTTCTTCTATATTCATTACAATTGCATAGTATATTATGTTCTTCATTATGTTGGTTACTTAATTCTAGTCCTGAATCTATTAATTATCTTTTAAAATAAAAAAAATATTTTTTCATTTGTTAAATCTAATAGTTCTAATTTATGTACTAATGATTCGATGTTCAATGTTATCTTGATAAGTCATATGTATTGAATGCATATTATTTTGTTCTATTCGTAGTATACAAGTAGGTTTTTCTTGTGTACATACAGTGTATTTATAATCTTCAAAGTAGTATCCAAATATTAAGTTGTTGAATTCTTCTTCCTCTATTCTTATATTTTTTTTTACTAAAATAGTCTTTTAATGTCCTTGAAACAGGATGGTTTATGATGCTTATGACAACTTTAATATAATTTATATAGATATCTAATAAGGTGTTAAATCTTTTAAAATTTTCAAGACAAATTTCACAATCCTCATCTTTAAAGTATTCATTTAAATGATAGAGATAACCTTTATCAAATGTTTCTAATAGAATTAGATTTTTATCTTTGATTTTATTTGGAATTATTAGTTGTTTGTTTCTAAAAACAATTTTCATTTTCCTGTTCTAGCAATATTATGTCTTGTTGTAAGAAAATATTTAAACATTCAAGATTCTTAACTAACTTAAATTTATAGTTATTATACCTAAATTTTATGAGTCTACCACAGTCTTCCCTTATGTTTGTCTTCTTTTGTTACATCTGTTATACTTCAGCTTTGCTCAAATCTCAACTCCCTCTTGGCATTGGTGAGTCTTCTTCATCCGTACATAAATGGTTTCCAATACTTGACTAACTATAGAAGATTAAATGAACTCTATTTTATTCATAGATAATAATGATTACAACTTTAGGCCAACTAAGAACCTTAAAGAGGTGTTTAGCCACTTATAATTACAGGATATAACATTGATTTCTAGATAAAAGGGTTGTCTATGCTAGAGTTTTTTTGTATATTTTAAAGTAGAAAGCTATGGATTTCTGCATATTTGTGTGTGTTTTGAAATGAGAATAAGGGTTCCTTTTATAGCACAAGGAATCCCTGTTTACAAGACTAAAATTATTATTTTACCCTTATTTTAATAATTCATCTATTTTTTTTACTTTAAAGGATAGCCATTGCTTTTTTCCTTGGCACATGTTGCCGACTAAGATATGGGATCTACATCTTTATTTCTTTTGTCGTCTTCTATCGATGGTTTTTTTCTTTATCATTTTTTGTTGACAGTTCCTTTGATGACGTTGATGATGATGCATCTTCATCTTCTCGGTCTTTGATGTAGAGAATAAATCTGTGGTATTTGGTGGCTTTTATGGCATAAAAGCATAATACCTTTTTTATTTCTTGACCAATTTCTAGGTTTTGCAATTAAAATTGGTTTCGTATTTGGTAATTTTTTCACTATCTTCTTTTGACAGAGTCATACTACTATGAGAAATAATGATGACTTTATTAGTTGAATAATTTACTTTGATCTCAATATAATTATCAATCTTCACGAGTTCATAGTAAATTTGGCCTAGCATTTGACCTCTTCGTACACATAATTATTTTATGTTGAATACCTTTTCTGGAAGTGTTTGGAAACTTCTTTGTTTGTGTTGGAAATTTCTATCTTGATGAAGTGGTAGGGACTAATACATCCTTCCTCATTCTACTCTATTAATGAACTAAAAAATCTAAGATAAATAGGTTTATCACATGCTTTAATCTTCCTTCTGAAGTTCTTGATTGCTCTTTTAAAATTCTCTAGGAAATAATTTAACACACTTAAATTAATTCTTAGATAAATATTTTCTATAAGTCCTGCATGAAAAGATTTATACACAAATATTAGATTAGCTTCTTCCAAGATATTGAATTTACTTCATGTAGGAAATTCTTTGTCTATAGTATAGAACTTCATATCTTCAATATGCTATTGGGTATATTTTATGGCCAAGTTATAGAGACTTAACCATTGTGGTTTACTGAGGTTTCTATATTAGTCCTCATCTTAAATGATTGGAGTATTTATAGGGATGTCTTTCTAAATAGCACTGAATGTTTTACTATTTTTGATGTCTCTAGAGGATATGCTTCTCTAAATAGCACTGGAAGACTTTCTATTTTTCCAAGATTTGTCAATCTTCTTGGAGCTATTGGTTATTGTTGTAATGTTGTAGAATAATTTCTTACTATCTTCTTTGGAGTTATTAGTTTTGGTGTTTTGTAGTTAGCATAACTACCTTCGGCTTTTATTCTATTGGTGAAGGCTTTATGAGTTACTCCATTAATTCATACAATAAATTTATTAGCTTTTGCCTAGTTGTTATAAATTCTTGGTTTTGGGCCATTATAGACCACAAAAACTTTTTTATGTTCTTCTTTTTTTATCTCATCTCCCAAAGCTTTTTGGTTTCAAAATTTTTTGTGAACTATTAAGTTCTTCCTTTTTATCTTTAGAAGTTTCACCTTGAATTTTTAATGAAGATTTCTCTTTTGAGTTTCTAGTCTCTAGAGGTTGTTTTGCACAATTAAGTTATTCTTGTTTTTTTCCTATCTCTATAAAAGATTTCTCGAGATATAACAACTTAAGTTGTTCTTATAGGATTTTTATCTTTCTTTCCTTTATATTAATTTTTATGTCAAGATGTTTCATTCCTGAAAGCATAAAAATAGTTAGATGTGCTAATTTTCTAGTAAGAGCATCTGCTAAGCTATTTTTATGGCCTAGAAGATGTTAAACATCAAATTGTAATGGTTGAGCCATTGTTTTTATCTAACTAATCTTCCTTATTTGTAATCACCTGTAATATAAGTTCTTAAGAAATAACAAAAATTCTTGTTATTTGTTCTAACAATAACTCTGGAGCTTATAACATATATTGCAAATTTCTTAATAACTTTTTTAACAACTAAATATTTTTTTTTCATTACTCTAATGTATATCTACAAAGATATTTGTATTTTTCATCTACTCTTGCTTTAAGAACTGCTCCTTAATATTCTTATGAAATATCTGTTTTAATTATCATCTTATCATCTGGTCTTGGATGGTATAAAGTTGAAAAAAAATTACCTTTGCTTTTACTCTATCCATATATAGAGTATCTTCTTCGATCCATTTCCAATATGATCTTTTTTCAATTTTGCTTGTAATGATTTTCTCATTTCTGCAAGTTTTTTGATGTATGTTTCTACATATGTTAAACATTCTAAAAATCTTTATAATTATTTTTTGTCTTTTAATTCACTAGGAAAACCTTGAATATTATTTAGTATGCAATTGTAGATTATGTTTTCCATCTTCAATTTCCAACCCTAAATATTTAATTGTTTGTTGAGCAAGTACTACTTTCTTTTCAGAGAGTACAATGCCTTCTTTTCTACATTCTTGTAGAATATTGATAATATTCAAATAATGTTTATTTAATTCATTACTAAAAATCAAAATATCATCTATATAAACACAACACATATCTTGTAATTTCTTGAAAATGTTATCCTTATATCTTTGAAAAAGACTTAGAGCTTGTTTTATTTCAAATGGTATAAATGTCTATTGGAATTGTCCTTGGGGGCAACTAGCTATTAGTTTTTGGGATTCTTCATCCCGTTTTATTTGTCAAAATCCATTTTTGCTATCAAAACTCGAGAAGTATTTCTTTCTTTTTATTAATGATAGTAGTTCTTCTTTTATTTGTAATAAAGTATCTATCGTCAATGGTTTTTTTTATTTAATGCTTTAAAGTTTATTACCATTCTCTTTTTTCTTCTTCTTTTCTCAGCTTTTTTTTTCAATTAAGAATGATGGACTAGAATGGGGTGAATTACTTTGTATTATGACTTTTAATTCCAAAAGTTCTTAAATTTATTTTTCAAATTCAATCATGTCTTCTGGAGTATAAATCATTGGTTTTATTTTTATGATCTTGTTAGGATCTCTTAATTTTATGTTGACTATTATTTTAGATTTATTTATTTTTGGATCCAAAAGATTTTTCTGAACTAACTGTATTTAATAGTTTTCTGATATCTGTTAGGACTTTGTCTTCTTGTATTTAATTGAGAAAAGAGTTTTGTTTCTCTTCTATATCTAATGAAATATTACTAAATAAGGCTTTTGCTTGTCTTCTATCTCACCACATTTTTTTCTTTTTATGTTGTAACATAAAAGTTGGGTTTAAGACAATTAAATCTTTTCTTATTTTTGAGATATAGATGGTATCTCCTTCTAAGGTTATGAGACTTATTTTGTCGAAATGTTTTGTGAAAGACTGATATAAGTTTAGGAAATTATTTCCTATTAACAAATTAACTCTTGTTTCATGTTGATATATGGAAGGAATGTGAAACTTTTCTGCTTCTATCATTATATCAGTATCTTTTAATACCTTATTAAGATTTATTGTAGTATTATTAGCAATTCTTATAATTAAATATTTTGGTGCTTGTTTCCAATTGTCTTCTAAAAATACATATTTAGTGGTTACATACATACTAGCTCTTGTATTTATATATGCATGTAAATGATAAGTGTTATAGCCTTTAAATTTTATTTCTACTTTAATATAAGTACTATTTGGATTTGTAATATTGTACAAATCATTCATATTCTGATGAAGAATATCCACAATTTGAGTGTTCATATTCTGAGTCAGTTATTTCTTCCTTAATTTCTTCCAATAGATAACAATAGATAGATACTATAAGTATCATCTATATTAGATTCCTCGATTGGTTCTAATTCCATTTTGAAAGCTTCTTACAAAATTTTTGCTTTTCATGATAATTCCTTTTTATGTTGAAATTTGTTTGGACATTCATTGGCATAATGTTTTTTTTTTCATTACAGATCCAACATTTGCATTTTTTTCTTTCCTAAAGGAAAAATAATTCATATTTTCATAAGGTTTATACTTCTTTCTTCTAAATATCTTTTGTTGTAGTTTTCTCTATTAAATCTCTTTTCATATTTTTGGAAATTTTGTTTTCTAAATTTATATTTTTTAAATCTTTTATATTTATATTTTTGTTTATAAGATTTTATATCATATCTATATTTTTCTAGTATTCTAAAATCTTTTGTATCACAACATATTTTATCATTTCCTCTTATCTATTTATATTTTTTTCTTTCTTGGCATTTAATAATGATTCAATTTTTAAGGCTTCTTATTCTTCCTCCTAGAGTATTTGGTACAGTTTCTCTATTTCTTTGTTTTTGAACTTTCTATTAAGGTTTTATGTAGTGTTCCAGATAATTTTTAGAAAAACATTTCTTTATAAGTTGTTCGTATAGACGGTGGTACTTTATGGTAATACATTTCATATTCACAAATACAAAAATCTATGTAACACATGTTACGAATTTTCATATTTGTAAGATGTCATTTAGCTTCATTGATTTCATTTTTACTAGATTCAATGATAGTTATTCCTTTATCTTTTCCAATAAATTCTTTGTATATTTCATTTATTATTGTATATAAGTATTCCCTTCATGTGGAAGCATTCTCTTACATTAACAAATGTTATTGGTCTATTAAGTTTGAAAACCAAACTTTAACATTTTTTGTCATTTTATGTGCTATAAGTACCCTACAGATTGAAGGATTTGTTTGGGTAGTTTGCGAGGTTTGTATAAGCACACTCATTCCACTAGCTCATTCATATAAGGATTTCTTCCTATCTCTTATGCAGTCTAAATATAGAAGATGAGACTTGTAATTATCATGGAGTTTGAATTCTAGTGGAATACTACCTCTAGTTCCCCAATACAATCCTTCCTCCATTTTAGGTGGTTGTCTTCTTCTATCTATGGTATTAGGTTGTTTTGTTTTTTGCCTATTTTTTCTCCTATGTGGGCCAGATGTTCCTTCTTGGTAAGAGACTAGTAATGAAATTGGTTTCATATTACCTTTTGGGGTCATGTTTTCTGGTTCAGAATTAGTCTCACTGATTATTATCATATCATCCTTTTTTTTGTTAGTACAAAGTTTTCCATTATAATGTTCTCCTATTTCTTCATTAGTTAGTGTCAATAAACTAACTAATTTTTCTATATTCTTATTTTCAGGGTTCATGAATTTTCTTTCTAGTTCTTTTCTATATTCCATTAAATTGAAATTATCTCTTTGCTATCAAATTGTTCTTCATTTTTTCTTTTCTAATTTTTCAGAATCAAGGAATCTGATCTCCTAGGTGGTTCTTCTTTTAGTCCTTCTAAGGAATCATATTTATGACCTATTATTTCATTGTTTATATGTATATTGTATACATCTTTTCTTGATTTTGAAAATTCTTTGTAAATATCTTGTTGTAGTTTATTATAACTACATTCCTTTATTTCCTTTAGTAATTCTTTTTGTGCATCTATTATTTCCTATAAATATTTTGTGTTTGATTCATGGACTAAATCTATTTCCTTTGTTAATAATTTTACAATTTCAAATAATGTTGCTTGATTTTTTGCTACGCCTACTAGGCTTTCATTTACTTCCAAATGCATATTTATTTTATTTTATCTCTTGTTTGGAGAGAATTCTTTAGGTTCGGGATTTTAGTTTTTTTTAGAGAGAAGTGAGAAATTAGATATATGAATTGGATCATGTATTCTCCTTATTGAAGGGGTATATATATAACATCTTAGATACATAAGGGGTCATATATTCAACGACCTGGATACTTGGTAATTATATGATTTGGTAAACATTATATTTAAACTAATAAGTAGAAAATAAGTCGTCATAGATGTTTACATACGTAGGTCACTACATACAGATCGCTCCCGATTCCCAATTATATTTCCAAGGTCATCAAAGTAAGGTGAGGACCGTTATAATTTCTCCAAGTCTTGATCTCTAAGACCTCACGGTGCAATAACGAGGTGCTCTAATTGGCTACGATGTACGCTTCATCGAGCTCGTTAAGTCTGGGTCATCATTAAGCCATCCTTATAACCTCACGGTATCATAGTAGGGTACCGACATTTATTAGGTCGTATTACCTATTACATACTTAATACCAAATATCTCTAAACATTATTTTTCCCTAATATATAATCATGAACTAATGTCTTTATTATTTCGACTTTATTTTCTAGTTTTTTAACTACTTTTTGGTTAAAAGTTTTCCCTTTGTGGTCTACAAAAGTAAACCTTGGCATGCTATTATTTCTAACAATATTACTTTTTCTTCCTGTTATTAAGGGTTTTTCTTTGATATCTAATTATTATTATTTTGTTATTTCAAAGTCTATTAGTATTTATGGTTTTATTATTTGTCCAAGTTCTTTAAAAGTTTTATCTATTTCTATAAATTTATTTTTTCCATATATTGAAAAATTATGACTATTTGTTAAAGAATATGCTACTAGATAATGTATTGAAAATTAATGATTTCATTTTTTCATTAATTCTTCTCTTTCAAATTCATAAGTCAAACTTAATACTTGATTTAGATTTTTATCATGTAATAACAAATTTAGAATATGTTGTAAATTTTAACTTTTGGTATCCTAAGTTAACATGGATCATTCTTAATAAGACATTTTTACTATTTATTATTATGTTATCTAATAATGTTATGTTTATTGTTGTATCTATTCATTCTCTAAAATGAGTTTTTATTAATATTTGAATTCATTTTAAATAGATGTATCCAATTTTTTCTTTATCTTTACGAGGAAATTTTGATAACTAGTTTAATATAATTTCTTTATTAATTAATGATTTATTATATTTTCTTTTGTATTTATAATCTTAATACTCATTTCTTTATTACTTTTGTCATAATAAATTATGTTTTTTAGGAAATATTTTTCTTAGTAAAAATGATGTGTCTTTAATTACATCTTTTTTTTAAGATTTAATTTTACTTTTTGAATTTGTTCAATTTTTTTACTTATAATCATTTTTTTGTGAAAAACATCTTGAGATATCTTATGTTTTTAAATCTATTATTTATTGGTTTATTTTTTTCTTCTATTTTAAAAATATTATTATTTATTTTCGTTAGATTTAACTTCCATTATATTTAAGATATATTTTTAAACATAATTTAAATGGTATTAGTGATGAATGATTTATCAAAAAAAAAATAAAAAATAAGAGTAGTTAAATGACACCCGCCACGTGTCAAGATCTTGGGAAATATTTGCTAACAAAGTTAAAACGGAGTCTACGAGGATTGGCCGTTATAGTCTCATTTCGTTTGTCACATTTTACGGCCGTACGCCTCCATTTTCTTTATCTCTAACCTCTTTATATATATATATATAACTTTAGGTTTTGGTCTAACCTTTTCGGAGAAAGATCCTGGACTTCTCTCTTAATCTTCCCATCATCCAAACATCACCCTCATCCCTTTCTCCATTTCCCTACCCGACCTACCCGAATGTTATTTCAGAAAGCTTCTTAAGAGGTTTTGATCCATTTCCGAACCTTCAATTCCGATTACGAATTTCCTATTTTTGTTTCTTTAATTCGTAATCGGTGGTTTGGCAGTTGATCTCTTCATTATATGCCTTCTACGACGTCGTCCTACTGGTGCTACAGATGTAGCCGATTTGTTAGGGTTTGGAATGAGGACACCGTCGTTTGCCCAGATTGTGACAGTGGCTTCGTCGAGGAGATGGAAAATCCTCCCCAATCCGCACACGTCGATTCGCGCGGACGGAGATTCCCGACTACAGCGATGTACATGATGGGTGCCCATCAGAACGGTGCAGTTTCAGATCGTAATGATTCCAGTCCGATTCTTAGGAGGACTCGGAGGAACGCCGGTGATCGGTCTCCTTTCAATCCGGTTATTATGCGTCGTGGTCCATCTGATAGATCCGGGGATGCTGATGGGGGAAGAGAAAGTGGAAGGTTTGAGCTTTATTACGACGACGTTGGTGGGTCGGGCCTGAGGCCTTTACCATCTAGTATGTCAGAAATTCTACTCGGGTCTGGGTTTGACCGCATTTTGCAACAGCTATTGCAGGTCGAAACTAACGGTGATGATCGATCCGAGCAACCTCCGGCATCCAAAGCTGCCATTGAGTCGATGCCCACGATCGAGATCGATGAGTCCCATATAACAATGGAATCTCATTGTGCCGTTTGCAAAGAGGCTTTTGATGTTGAAACAGAAGCTCGGGAAATGCCGTGTAAGCATATTTATCATCCGGATTGTATTCTTCCGTGGCTTCAACTTCATAATTCGTGTCCTGTTTGTCGCCACGAGTTACTTGATGATTCCCAGAACGCTTCTGAATCAGAAAATGGTCAGGCGTTGCTTTCGAACGATGATGAGAATATGGGTTTGACAATTTGGAGGCTTCCTGGTGGTGGGTTTGCGGTGGGAAGGTTTTTTGGGGGTAGAAGAGGAAGTGGACGTGATCTTCCTATGGTCTATACCGAAATGGATGGTGGCTTCAACAGTGGTGGTTTACCTAGGAGGGTTTCGTGGTCATCAAGAGACAGTACGGGAAGAGGAAGAGGTGGTTTTAGAAGGGTTTTGAGTAATTTCTTTGCTTGCTTTGGGGGAAGATGGTCTTCAACTTCTACTTCTGATTCGGAGACTAGAATGGCATCACCAGCTTCCAGGATTAGATCATTGCCGAGCTCCGGCAGGACAACGCCTTCGAGGAGAGGCAGTAATTGGTCTATGGCTGTCCATAATGGCGTCACTAGATAAATTTTGGGATGGATGGCATAATCATGAATCTGTGTGAATATCTAAAGTCAGCATACTGGTCCTCTCAAAGATTACAAATGGGACATCATTAGAAAACATTGAGTTGGTGGGATGACTTGTTAATCCCATGAAATGGAATATGCCAGCTCATTTAGTACACTGGAGGTCTCTTACGTGCTAATGAGCTACATGAAGAAGCACTAGAGGAACTAGTTAGAGGACAATAACTTTAAGGGGATATACTTTGCCCTGGGAGGTGGATGTCCGGGGGCCAGAAGGTACATTAGTACATTATCCTGTGCCTTCCTGATCTCCTGCATTAGTTTATTGCGTATTCTGCTTTATTTATAATTATCAGTTTCAATTATTCATTAGTTTTTGCAGATTAAGTTTGTTAATTTCTATTTCCATTATTATTCTTCAAAAATATCTATAAGCTTGACTACAAGCATGTTTTTCTCACTTATATTTTACTAAAGGCTCTCAAGTTCTTTACTTCACAATGACTTACGTTTCACATTCGATTATGTTTCCGTCATAGGAATCTGATTATGTATCTAATGGAATTTAGTATTTTAGTAATGCTATGAGAATGCTCAATTAGAAGTTAAAAAAACTTTTTGTATATAGCAGAGTAGAATATTTGCTTGTGATAGATTATTAATAATTATGGAAAAAGAAAGTAATGGATCGTAAAAGGGAGGGAGATTAATAGATTATTGATGGATAGTAACTTCTGGAAATAGAATAAATATTAAAAGGTGACCTCAGTTGATATGTGAATTGGGGAACACTCTCCTATGGTGATGGATACAGATTGATATTTAGTTGCAACTGGAGCACCTATGGATTGAGGTTTGCTGATATCTGGTTGAAAGCAAGTTGTAATTGAAAAATGCTAATTATTGCAAATTTGTGTAATGTAATTCAAAATTGGGATGAAGTTTTGGAGTAATATGATATTCCAGGGTTTAACGTGCATAGGAAATTCTATCGGCAGCCTATTCAGTACCCATTATCTAAATTCTTGTTTGTATCATTTAATCTCTTATATTAAAATTGTTTTCATTTAATCTTTTAATTTTAAAAAAATATGTTAATTAAAGATAAATTATATTATTTTAATGTTTTTATTTTAAAATATAACTTAAAAATTAATATTTTAATAAAGATTATTGAAATAATGTGTGCAAAATGAAGAAAAATAGTACATTCATCATCTACTTTTTTTTATTTGGGAGAAAGCATGAGGTATCTTTTTCCCTTACCATCTAATATGTCTTGTAGTGATTTCTTTTAGGATTTGATTCTACCTTTTTAATCAATGTCTTTAACTGCTTATAGAAATATTACATTTCTCGTGCCAGATGTCTTGAGATAGGCGGAAAATCTTTTGATATTTTAGGGTTTTACTATGATTTGATGTTGAGATTGATAGATAATGAATGGTATCCTAACCCATACCATTGTCCATTATTTTTGCTTATCGAGAGCCACCAAAATATATATATATATATATATATATATTACTTTTAGGGAATTTTAGCCTCACAAAAAATTCACTATTAGGGAGAAGATATATGAATTATATATATTTTTTAATGCTAAAGTGTAAAATTGTTTCAAATTTTAATTAAATTAAAGCATAAGTTTTTAAATTTTTAAAAATTTTGGAAATTTGAACCTATATGTGAATTTAGATAAAATTTTAAGACACTAATAGTGCACTTCATCTTCTTTTTTTTTTTTTAACGTTTTTGATGGGAATTTGGTTGCCGCTGGGTTTTTTCCCACTAAAAATGAAACAATAATTGAGGGTTTATCCTTCGGGAAAAATAGTCGTATAGATTACTCATGTTATTAAAAAATAAGGGGAAAAGGACAAATGGATACAGATAGGTGCTATAGGTATTTTATTTTTAACCTTTTCTAGTTTCCTTAGGCAAATTAATATCATAATTTTGATTTGAATAATTGCACTTGAAAAGGTTAAATATTTAAATCAAAATAGATAAAATAATTATTTGTTTTTAAAAGAGTTGTTCTTGGGATGAGGGTTTTTTTTAAATAACTAATCACACGCTTATAATTAGGATTTAAATCTCAGACATTTTAAACAAGTTATAAATAATTTAGTATTCATCCATCTCACTCAAACACTTGAACTCCAAAACAGCTACCTTAGTCTTTTAAGGATAAAAATATCCATTGTTGCCCGAGTTATCCATTATTGCTTTTTCTATTGTTAACCAAGTAAAAATACAGGTCATATAATGTTTGGTTCCTAACTTGCTAAGTTGCCATCTCATCATAAAAAGGTTCAGTAATCAAAGTTAGGTACATTTACTAGGCATAAAATGCATTTTGTCCTACTATAGTATTCAATATAATTTAGTTGTAAAAATCTCACAGATTTTCTTTTATTATTATATCAATATCATTTTACATCTTATTTGTACACTTAAGTATGAAAGTATCTTTACTAATATTATACAGTACTACTCTCTACAAGGCACATGACATCACAAACCACTTTAGTTTTATGGAACCATTGATGGACACCAATTTTGGGTTGATGGTTCATACTATTCTTCATCCCTCTTCAACCGCTTTTAATTATACAAGTTTTATTTGATAATGTTCTCCCTGTGAGCTTGTGCTTGTTTGGATCACGATTGGTGGTGCAAAGATCAAAATGCATAGACTGTAGAGAATATTTGAGACTTTAAAATCTTCCTAAAGGTAACTTTGAGAAGGAGCTATGCACTCTCAGCCATTGAAAAACCTTTTCAATACAGAGTTTTAAACCTTAATAAGGTGTAGTTGAAGTAGAAAGTAAAGATCTAATAAAAAATTCACAAATAGAGAATGACAGGGCAAAAGAATAAAAAAGAAAAACCTCAAGAGCAAATTTGATGCTGGTTTCTACGGTGGCATAGAAGCAAGAAAAGGCATCGTCTTCAGAGACATTGAGATCATTTGCCTTATTGAGGTTGTACTTATCATATTTTTTGCAGATCAAGTCTACTCTTGTTAGTATATTGATTACACTCATTTTCTTCTTCTACTGTATTGTTCGTTTGCTTTCGTCCACAAAATTTTGGATTCGTTTTCGTGATCTTTATGATTTTTTTTTAAGCTTGTAATATTTACTTTGATTATTGTGAGTTTTGCTCTTATATCTAAGAACTATTTAGTGTTGTTTGTGAACTTAGTCAAGATGTGTTACTCTTTGGCTCTCGTATTGACAGAAATTGGCCCTATTTTGTGTGAATTTGCTTTGGTTCTATCATTGGTGTGCTTTGGCTCACCATTGCCTCATCATTGATCCTTTACTTTTTAGCCTTTTTTTCTCCCATTTGTTCTTGTTGTAACATGATGGTTATTGATTGGAAGGCACAAGGTATTGGCTTGACGGATTTTGTGAATGCAATATTTGATACTAAGCA
The DNA here is from genome assembly GCA_030763125.1 of Hippophae gyantsensis. NCBI lineage: Eukaryota > Viridiplantae > Streptophyta > Magnoliopsida > Rosales > Elaeagnaceae > Hippophae > Hippophae gyantsensis. The sequence goes on from CM061030.1 coordinate 31,331,120, forward strand.
ATCGTATTATCTTATTCACTAAGAAGCCATACTAAATTGAATACTATAAAATGAATAGTATAAGAGAGAAAAAAATAACTTATACAAAGTTATATACAAATAATTTACACCTTTTTTTTCGATATTGCTATTTCATTAATTTAATTGAATTTCGTTTCGTGATTAAGACAAAATTAAATATCTTATATTTATTTATAATATATTCATAGAAAGTAACTAGTTGGATAATTATTCTATTCTTTTGGATGCCTTAAGGAAAGTTTTCATAATAAAACAAGTATTATTGGATGTGTCAAAAAAGTTAATTTAGTATGTGATTATAAGGTTATATTTTATATAAGATCGTTTATTTGTTAAATAATAAAAATTAATTATATTATTATACAATAAAAATTGAAACAAATATTTAAGGACACTCTCAATGCAAATATGATACCACACATGTGCGCGCGTCGCCTCTGCCGGTCATGTCCGTGTGTGTGTGTTGTCTCACATTGCTTTATTAAGAATATGACCGTTTTTTTTTCTTTATTAAAAAAAAAGAGTCGTTGCTCGTATTTACTCACAAAAAATATCTGTTATCCGTTACTCATCTTTAATCTGAAAATGGTCGTTACTCTTTATTAATCAGAATGGTCGTTACACTCTTAATTCCCAGACATTACCGTTTTATTCATAATTGCCACACAGTTTCTAAAACCTATAAAAGGAGGGCTTCAGCTCTCATTTGATACACAACAATCTACAATCTCATCTCCCTACGAAAAACAATTCTCTCTACAATTTCTAAGTTTTCTTTTTTAGTTTTCCGAGCAACAAATTTTCAGGTGTAGCATTCCAGTCTTCATCAGTGCAGTGAAGTTCTGAGACAGAGATTAAGATTCTGGGCTGTTTTATCCTGAGGACGACGAGACTGTGTTTGCTTGCACAAATTGGGCAGAGCCGCGAAACGTCTTAAAGAGAGCGACCTAGTTCGCGACTCAACCCAAGCAGTTACTTTCAAGTTATCGGTAATATTGTTCCTACACTGTTTTTATAAACTTGCATCAACAATTTTAAGACGAATTCAATCTGCCATGTCTACTGAAATGCTAACTGCTGATCTAAACAAACCATTCCGTTTTGAGGGACTACACTTTAAAAGATGGAGACAAAAAATGTTGTTTTTCTTAACCATGAAAAAAGTCGTTTCTGCTCTTACTACTGAAAAACCAATACAGTCCAATCCTCTCTACCGAAGTCAGAATTAAGGATTTAGATGCCTGAATTGAAAATGATTTTCTATGCAAAAACTATATTCTTAACGGTTTAGCTGATGACTTGTATGATTATTATAACTGTGATAAGTCTGCTAAGGAAATTTGGGAAGCACTTCAAAAGAAATACGATACTGAGGAAGCTGGTACTAAGAAGTATGCTGTCAGTAGATACATGAAGTTTCAAATGATTGATGGCAAATCAGTGGAAGCTCAATCACACGAACTGTAGAAGATAGCACACGAAATAACTTTTAAAGGTATGACTTTAGATGAACAATTTTAAGTAGCTGTTATAATAGATAAATTTCCCCCTACTTGGAAAGATTTTAAGAATACACTTAGGCATAAAACTAAGGAATTTTCTTTAGAAAGTCTTATAACCCGTTTAAGAATAGAAGAAGAAGCTCGAAAGCAAGACCAAAGAGATGAAGTACTCGTAGTCTCAAATAATAGTACCAATAAGAAACCCTCATCTACAATTCTGAAACCTAAAGGTAGAAATATGAAAAGTCATAATCGTATTAATAATCAAAACCGTAACCACCAAAATAGAAATAGAAACTATCCTCCCCAGAATGGACCTCAACCCCCTTAAGGAATAACACATTGATGTGTTATAGTTGTAATAGACCTGGCCACTTGGCTAGGAACTGCCGGAACAGGAATCGTCCTACCCCACAGGCGAATCTTACCGAAGATCAACTTATTGCTATGATATCTGAAGTTAATTTTGTTGGTGGATCCGAGGAGTGGTGGGTAGACACTGGTGCTTCTCGCCATGTTTGCTATGATCGAGACATGTTTAAATCCTATTCTGATTCTAAGGATAAGAAAGTGCTGCTGGGTAACTCCCACTCCACTAAAGTTGCTGGTACTGGTGAGGTGGTTTTGAAGTTTACCTCTGGAAAGACTGTCATCTTGAAGGATGTCCTGCATACTCCATAGATGAGAAAGAACTTAGTTTCAAGCTATCTTCTTAACAAAGCTGGGTTTACTCAAACTATAGGGGCTAATTTATATACTATAACTAAAAATAATATATTTGTTGGGAAAGGGTACGCCACTGATGGCATGTTCAAATTAAATGTTGAAATCAATAAAACCTCTTCTTCTGCTTATATGTTGAGTTCTTTTAATATTTGTCATGCTAGACTTTGTCATGTTAATAAACGCATAATCAAGAACATGAGTAGCTTAGAACTAATTCCTAAACTATCTTTAAATGATTTTGAAAAATGTGATTTTTGTAGTCAAGTTAAAATAACCAAAACTTCACATAAATTAGTAGTTAGAGAATCTGAACCTTTAGAATTAATTCATTCTGATATATATGAACTTGATGGAAATTTAACAAGAAATAGAAAATGCTATTTTATAACTTTTATAGATGACTGTTCAGATTACACTTATGTATATCTAATGAAAAATAAAAGTGAAGCATTTGATATGTTTAAAATATTTATGACTAAGATTGAAAATCAACTTAACAGAAAAATAAAAAGGTTTCGAAGTGATAGAGACACCGAATATGATTCCAATATCTTCAATGATTTTTATAAAACTCATGGAATCATTCATGAAAAAACTACACCTTATTCTCCTGAAATGAATGGCAAAGCTGAAAGAAAAAATAGAACATTTACTGAATCAGTTGTTGCAATTTTATTAAACTCTGGTGCTGCTTCCCATTGGTGGGGAGAAATTTTATTAACTGTTTGCTATGTGCTAAATAGAGTGCCTAAATCTACAAATAAAACTTCACCATATGAAATTTTGAAAAATAAGAAACCTAATTTAACTTATTTTAAAACTTGGGGTTGTTTAGCCTATGTTAGAATCTCTGATCCTAAAAGAAATAAACTTGCTAGTAGAGCATATGAATGTTTATTCATAGGATACGCTGTGAATAGTAAAGCTTATAAATTCTATAACTTAAAAGATCAGGTAGTTATAGAATCAAATGATGTTGACTTCTATGAACATAGGTTTCTCTTTAAATTTAAGAATAGTGGGGGCTCGTCTTCTAGTAGTTTACCTATAACTAGAACTAGTGAACAAACTAAAGAATTAAACACTGAAATTAGAAGAAGTAAACGAGCTCGAACCCTTAAAGATTTTGGGTCTGATTTTTATGCTTATACCTTAGAGGAAGATCCCCAAACTATTAAAGAAGCATTATCTTCTTTAGATGCCAACTTATGGGAAGAAGCCATAAATGATGAAATGGACTCACTTGAGTATAATAAGACTTGGCATTTAGTTGACTTACCTCCTGGTTGTAAAACCATTGGATGTAAATGGATACTAAAAAGGAAATTAAAACCCGATGGTACTATTGAAAAATACAAAGCTCGTCTTGTAGTTAAAGGATATAGGCAAAGGGAAAATGTAGATTTCTTTGATACCTTTTCACCAGTTACACGAATAACTTCCATATGTGTACTTTTATCTCTCGCTGCTATCCATGATTTAATAGTACATCAAATGGATGTTAAAACTGCTTTCTTAAATGGTGATTTAGAAGAAGAAATTTATATGAATCAACCTGAAGGTTTTGTTATCCCAGGTCAAGAAAATAAAGTTTGTAAGTTAGATAAATCTTTGTATGGTCTAAAACAAGCACCTAAGCAATGACATGAAAAATTTGATAATCTAGTTATCTCACATGGATTCAAAATAAATGAAAGTGACAAATGCATTTATTATAAATTAGAAGATAATATTTGTACTATTATATGTTTATATGTGGATGACATGCTTATTTTTGGATCAAATATTTATGTTGTGAATAAAGTGAAAACATTGTTAAGAGCTAATTTTGATATGAAAGATCTCGGAGAAGCGAGTGTAATCCTTGGTATAAAAATAATTAGGTCTGAAAAGGGAATTTCTCTAGATCAATCTCACTACATTGAGAAGATCTTAAAGAAATATATAATTACTTTAACTGTAAACCTGCATGTATTCCTTACGATCCTAGTGTAAAGTTGTTCAAGAACACCGGAGATGGTGTTAGACAAACTGAGTATACGAGCATCATCGGTAGCTTACGTTACGCTACTGATTGCACTAGACCAGACATAGCTTATGTTGTGGGACTACTATGTAGGTTTACCAGTAGACCTAGTATAGAGCATTGGAATGCTATTGAAAGGGTTATGAGATACCTTAAGAGAACTATGAACCTTGGATTACATTATAAAAAGTTTCCCGCTGTTTTAGAAGGATACAGCGATGCAGATTGGAACACTTTATCAGAAGACTCCAAAGCAACTAGTGGCTATATATTTAACATAGCTGGTGGAGCTGTTTCTTGGAAGTCTAAGAAACAGACAATATTGGCTCAATCTACAATGGAGTCTGAAATGATAGCACTAGCCACTGCTAGTGAAGAAGCAGGCTGGCTAAGAAGTCTGTTAGTTGAGATCCCTTTGTGGGAAAGACCGATACCAACTATCTTGATCCACAGCGATAGTACCGCGGCTATTGCAAAGATTCAGAACCGTTACTACAACGGCAAGAAACGAAAAATACGTCGTAAACATAGCACTGTTAGAGAATTTCTCTCTATGGGAGCTGTAAGAGTGGATCATGTACGTTCTGATGAAAATTTGGCAGATCCTTTGACGAAAGGATTACCAAGAGAGAAGGTTTTCAAAACCTCAAAAGGAATGGGATTAATGCCCTTAGAATGAAGAGTCACTTATGATGGTAACCCAACTTATAGACTGGAGATCCCACGAAATAAGTTCAAAGGGTAATAACAAGTGATGAAGTGATATGAGATGTATCATGCTATTTATCAAATCTCATTCTATATTATTAGAAGCATGAAGTCCTGAAGCGATAGAAAAGGATGAGTTAATTGTTAAACTCTTAATGAGTTCTATACTCTATGTGGAGTGGAGTACATAGCTATAGGAGTACTCTTGATAGACTCACCTATGTGAATGTGGAAGTGTGGCCGCTTCCTATGAAAAAAATTTTGGGCAAAATTTTACTAGAGCGTTCACTATACTCGGATACACGTGCATGGCCGTAAAGCACGGGCTTTTTCGAACTACACCTTGGAAAGGTTGTGTGTGTGATAATTGTTAGAGATAGAGTTCAAAACTACGAGTTACTCTAGTATATTCTAAAGCATCAACACTATGCAAAGGTTCAAGTCGATAGACACCTTTTTCGCTTATGCACAATCTTATAATTTTAATTGATCGGTTGCTCGATGAAAATTATTTTTATATAAAATTAAAGTGGGGGATTGTTGGAAAAAGATGAAATTTATTAAAAAAATTGATTGTTGGAAAATGTGCCTTGTCTCACATTGTTTTTTTACATTATTTTAAAGAGGTATAAATAGTGAAGAGTTGGCTATTGGGATTGGGCCCCAAGGGGCACCCACTTTTGTGGAAGGGGAGAGGACCTAGGCAAATGTGATACCACACGCGCGCGCGCACGTGCCGCCGCCGCCGACCGGCCGTGCCGAGTCCGAGTCCGAGTCCGAGTCCGAGTCCGAGTGCGTGTGTGTGAGGTGAGGTGGTATTTTATTTTTTGGTAAAATATTCTTTTTAAGGAAAACTTTTCCACTTACAAAAATGGTTGTTATATATATTTTTTTTTGTTCAGAAAAAAAATGACCGTTATTTTCTTTTATTAAGAATATGGCCGTTAAATGGCCGTTTGTTTTTTTATTCAAAAAAAAGAGCCGTTGCTCGTATTTACTCACAAAAAATATCCGTTATCCGTTACTCGTCTTTAATCTGAAAATGGTCGTTACTCTTCATTAATCAGAATGATCATTACGCTCTTAATTCCCAGACATTACCGTTTTATTCATAATTGCCACACAGTTTCTAAAACCTATAAAAGGAGGGCTTCAGCTCTCATTTGATACACAACAATCTACAATCTCATCTCCCTACGAAAAACAATTCTCTCTATAATTTCTAAGTTTTCTTTTTTAATTTTCCGAGCAACAAATTTTCAGGTGTAGCATTCCAGTCTTCATCAGTGCAGTGAAGTTCTGAGACAGAGATTAAGATTTTGGGCTGTTTTATCCTGGGGACGACGAGGTTGTGTTTGCTTGCACAAATTGGACAGAACTACGAAACGTCTTAAAGAATGCGACCTAGTTCGCGACTCAACCCAAACAGTTACTTTCAAGTTATCGATAATATTATTCTTACAATGTTTTTATAAACTTCGTCAACATTTAACAATGATTTTCATTTACTCTAGGTGATTAATTCCATCCGTAATCTTATTCATAATTATACATAGAACACGAACATTTCCTTAACTCTTGGGATTCACAGTACTTGGTTAGTAGATCATTTGTTTTACTCTTTATAGATGATGAATTGCTAATGCCTCCCAATAGTACGTCATCTGACCCAAATCTGACTCTTGTTTTCCTTCGGTTGGTTGTTTGGGCTCTTTATATATCAATCCGTACAAATATACAAATTACGTGATTTTCTACATGTAAAAGTATAGCATGTTAGGTGTGTGTTATTAATAAAATAGCAGATTGAATTTCTAGCAACTTTAAATCTGGCACCTGCCTTTTGATAAGGTTTACAAGTCGCCTTCTCTACTTGTTTCTATATTACTACCGGATAATGTTTTATTTATGTATTATTTATAAAATATATTTGTATTTTTACGTCTTCTTATCATTAATAAAAGTAATCATGTATCGGGTATATATATATATATATATATAATGAAAGGTTATATTAATCATTTTATTTATACAAAAGTTACCATTTAATTTTCTAATTTTAAGAAATTAAAATCTAGTCAATTTAATTATAAAAAAAATATATCAAAAATAAATATTTAATAATTTTAAATTTATTTTAAACAAATAAAATTACGAAAAATATTCTAATCAGTGTAAGAATATATGACGATAATATTTTCACCAGTTATATTTATAATTTTTTTGTTTAATTGGATGACGATAAATGATAAAAATATTCTCATTAATATCTTTTTAAATTTTTTATCAATAAAAGTTCTTTTTAACTCTCTTTTTTATTAATAAAATATCTAATTAATATATTTTTATAAGCAAAGGGATTAATCATTATTCTTTTTATAAATAAAAGAACTAATAAGTATTTTCTAAAAATAAAATTACTAAATAATATTTTTATGAAAAAAAACAAGGAACTCTGGTGACATTTTTTTTCATATATATAATCACTATCACTTGTATTTCTACACTATATATAGTCTTTACTTCTGTATGAAATCTTCCAACGAAACGGCTCAAAGTGAGAAGATATATAAGTCCGTTTTTCTTCATAGTTTATGTTTGGGAATGTACTTGGCCCATCATAGAATTTGCCCTTTTATAGCTTATATTGACACATTTTCACCATTAGTAATAAGTATTTTTGAGCTAGCAAAATTTTTTGGAGTTATTTTTAAAATTATCAAAATGTAAATCAATAACTTTAATTAGAGTATCAATTGAATACAAAAGGCACCCACTATAATACACAAGATATATAACCAGTTCCGTGCATAAGTTTGAAATAACAATCAGTAAGTGTTATTAAATTGAACAATAACATGATATACTTTAATTAAATATGGTGTTATTATTTATTAGGATGCAGAGTTTAAAATGTTAAGTGTTGCATTGATTGTGGAACCACCTAATGGAAATAACATTTATATTGTGTGTATTGATGCAGCAAATTATAATGATAAGCTGCCATGTGTGAGTTTTTTTTTTTTTTTAAGGAAAACCTTTTGTGATGACACATCACACTTTTTGAATTATCCAAAATTATAAGAGACACAATTTAGTAGAGAAATTGTTACTTACTCTTTTAATTAATACAGAGATACTTAGTTTCTAAGATTCAAAATGTATATTTTATAATTCTATAAAATAACGGCATTTGCATTGTACTAATGTTTTAGATTCTATTATTTCATCTGCAAACTGAGTCGTATTTTCCTTGCGTTTCTGTAATCGACGTGATTGTTGATGAAACGGTGGATTTTTAATTTGCAATGACATAGGAGATGGACCAAACATTGACCCTTGGTCTCAAGTTGAAATAAGGTAGATTGTGATTTCCTGTTATTATAATTATTATAAAATTAACTTATTAATCTTATAACTATTTGATTAAATATTATAGGTTTTATAGTTTTTTTAAAAATAAACATTTAAGTCTCATAATTTTAAGAATTAGACATTGTTAATCTTTGTTATTATGAAAAAATAAACATTTTTAATCCTATAATTTATTAAAATAAATACTTGTAATCTATTAAAAGTATAAAAAATAAATAATATAATACTTAATTATCATAAATGATGTAATTATATATAGATATTGTTGTGAGTCAGTATCTATAGAGAGAGGTTCGAGAGATGAGTGTAAAGTATTCAATGTATGGATTATCTTGAATGGATTATCTATTTATAATATATTTATGAGTACATTTATCAATTATACAATGTATACATGTGATTATATGTCAGGGATATGATTAATTTAAAGTATAATGTATCATAGATTTAGGTCAATTATTACTCATATTATTAACGAGTTCGTGTTATGCTCGATCTCATGCTTTTCTTGGACTTAGTATGTCTAAGACTTGATCTCATGCTTTTCTTGGGCTTAATATGTCTAAAACTACATTGACTTGGTGTATCTAAAACTCAATCTGATATTGATTTTAATCTATCTAAGGTTTAATTTGAATGTTATCAAACTCAAAAATTAAGAAATAAAATGTTCATTTTGAAATATTATAGAATCTTTGTAACTTATATCAATAACTAATGTACTAAATTAATTAAATTATAAAAAATTTGATATCTAAAGATAAATAAATTATCTATTTTTACTATCTAATTAATTTTTATTATTTAAATTATATAAGTTGTAAACATATCTTAATTTGTTAATATATATAATCTATTTAAATATATAAAATTTGAATTGTGTTAAGGTGTCTGACTAATATATTAAAAAAAATGCTATCCTTTGTTTGGTGCATATCGTAAACCTTTTAAATGGTTTTCTTTGTTGGAATAAGGCAGGGCCTACCAAGGTTAAACCCATGCGTGCGTACTGCGTAGGGTTAAAATAGTAATTAAAGGTAAATTCTATTTTCATCTTGCAAAATTCTTCAAATATATATCTTTAGGTATCTGTTAAAGATGATTTATGAGTGTGTGTATTAGGTGTCTAGCACAAGGTATCTTAGTGGTGTGAGTTGTGTATTAGGTGTCTTAGTGGTGTATTAGGTGTATTAGGTGTATGTCACCTAATATTATCTCTATACAAATAGGTAGTGTCTTTGAATGATAATAAGAAGAGAGAATTCTGATTTTACATGGTATCAGAGCATTTGGGTTACAAAATTTGAGAAATTTTTTTTCCCGTTCAAATTGGGGGCAGATTTTGGGTAAACACAAATTAGGATTTGGTGCATTTTTGAGTTCCAACTCGGAACACCCTTTTGGAGTGTACATTTTTTCTCACCGCCGGCACAGGGAGGAAGAACAACCGCAGGCCAGCCAAACCCCGACGTCCGGCCACCATACAGCAGTGGAACACACGCGCCATCGTGACTTTTCCTGTACCCCACGTCTCCACCGCGGACAAGGGAAGAAACTGCCGGACCGACCAAACCCCAAAGTCCGGTCACCAGACGAGCCGCGAGTGGGCCACCATGACTTTCTATCAAATTCCACGCGCCGGCGCGTGACAGCGCGTCCGTGTAGAATTCTTCTCCGGCAGACCCAGTGCCGCTCTCCGCCGTCCCCCTACGTCATCTGTGGTGGTTTGGCACTCATCGCTTGTGATTGTTCAGATTTGCGTTCTTCCAATTTTGTGTTCTTGTTCGCTATGTGTTTGGTCGCTGCGTGTTTGGTCGCTGCTGTTGTTGGATTTTGTTTGTTCGTTTGATCGCTGTCTTGTCGTTTGTAAGAGTTATGGCTGAAAAGAAATCTAATATTGTAACGGATATGGTGCATGTGATGTCTAAAATCACGGACCATAAGCTCAATGGCTCGAATTATTTGGCTTGGAGCAAGACTATTCGAATTTATTTGAGAAGTATCGAAAAAGATACTCATTTGACTAATGATCCTCCTAAAGATGATTCAAAAGCGACGGCTTAAAGCGATGCTCGCTTATTTCTACGCATTCGGAATTTATTGAAAGCAATGTAATTGACTTGATCAATCACCGTGAATTAGTTAAGGAATTGATGGATTATTTGGATTTCTTATATTCCGTAAGGAAATCTTTCTCGCATATATGAGGTATGCAAAGCATTTCACCGTGCACAAACAAGATCAATACTCATGAAATTATTTTATGGAATTTAAAAGGACTTATGAGGAGCTCAATAGTTTGATGCCTTTTAGCCCTGACATCAAGGTTCAACAAAGTCAACGGAAACAAATGGCGATCATGAGTTTTCTTGCCGGTCTTCCCTCTACTTTTGAGAATGCTAAGTCCCAGGTTCTTTCTCATTCTGAGATCTCCTCTTTACAAGAGGTGTTTAGTCGAGTACTTCGTACAGAAGGCACTCCACCTCCACCTGCTCAATTAAACGGTGCTTTGGTCAGCCGAACACCTAGTTGATGTGGGACAATATAATCCTTCAACACCCCTCTTCACATCGGACAAGGGCAACGAAGGCCACAAACCACGATGAACTCAGGGCCTAGCTTTGATACCAGCTTATATAAGCCCAAGGCCTAACTCAATCCAATAAATTGCTTGTCGTCTTCCTCTTGCTCTTTTATTGCTTCTCTTGATTCTATTTCTATCCCTAAAACTGTTCATGAAGCCATATCTCATCCTGGTTGGCATGATGCAATGATCGAGGAAATGAATGCGTTGGATGACAATGGTACTTAGGACTTGGTTGATTTACCTTCAAGGAAACGGGCTATCAGATGCAAATGGGTGTTCATAGTTAAGGTCAATCCAGATGGGTCAGTTGCTCGATTAAAGGCCCGTCTTGTTGCTAAGGGATATGCTCAAACCTATGGAGTGGACTATTCTGACACTTTCTCTCCTGTTGCTAAATTGACATCTGTTCAATTGTTTATTTCTATGGCGGTACTCACCATTGGCCTTTGCATCAACTAGATATCAAGAATGCTTTTCTTCACGGGTGATCTTGAGGAGTGTTTATGGAGCAACCTGGTTTTGTTGCTCAGGGAAGTCTAGGCACATTTTTCGTCTCCATGAATCTTTGTATGGTTTGAAACGAGAGTCCTCGTGCTTGGTTTGGAAAATTTAGTCAAGCTATAGAAGCGTTTGGTATGATGAAAAGCAAGTCGACCATTCTGTTCTACAAACAATCGACTGGTATCATTCTTTTAGTTGTGTATGTAGATGACATTGTTATTACCGAAGTGATACTATGGGAATTTCATCTCTTAAGTCTTTCCTACATACTCAGTTTCACACGAAGGATTTGGGGATGCTAAAGTATTTCTTGGGTGTTGAAGTCACAAGGAGTAAAAAATGTATATTTTTATCTCAAAGAAAATATATCCTAGACTTATTAACTGAGACAGGAAAATTAGGAGCAAAACCTTGTGTCTTCCAATGACTAACATCCACTACAGAGATGGAGAACCCTTTAAAGATTTTGAGAGATATCGAAGGGTGGTTGGAAAGTCAATTACCTACGTGACTTGTCCCGGATATCGTGCATATTCGATCAGTGTTGTTAGCCAATTTATGTCATCCCCAAGCCAGTTCATCATTCGAAGCGTTAGAGCAAATTTTGTGTTACTTAAAAGGAGCACCTGGACGTGGCATCTTGTATGCAAATCATGGACATACCATATTGAATGTTTTTCGGATGCAGATTAGGCAGTTTCAAAGTGGATAGAAGATCCACATCGCTATCAGTATTTTCATTGGAGGAAATTTGGTCTCATGGAAAAGTAAGAAGGTAATGTTGTGTCACGATCATGCGTCGAACATATAGGGCTATGGCACCCAATCTGCCGTACGAGATAATATGGATATATCAACTCTTGGATGAAGAGTCTTAAAACTTGGCAGTCAAAATTGTGGTGTGATAACCAAGTCGCTTCTTCATATTGCTTCTAACCCTGTGTTTCATAACCAAACTAAACATTGAAATTGATTGTCATTTTGTTCGCGAGAAAATTCAACAAGGGTTGATTTCTACAGGATATATGAAGACTGGAGAACAACTAGGAGATATCTTCACGAAAGCTTTAAGTGGGGTTCGGGTTGATTATCTTTGTAACAAGTTGGGCATGATTAATATCTATGCTACAACTTAAGGGGGAGTGTTAAAGATGATTTATGAGTGTGTGTATTAGGTGTCTAACACAAGGTGTCTTAGTGGTGTGAGTTGTGTATTAGGTGTCTTAGTGGTGTATTAGGTGTATGTCACCTAATATTGTCTGAATTATGATTTTACAGTATCTTTAGTTAATAGTAATTGGATTAGTTTAATTTTATTAAATAGTATTATATTTAAATTTTATAATATTTGAAAACAAGTTGTATAATATATTTAGATAAAATTGATTATATATATTTTAATAAAATAATTTTTATATTTTATTATATTTAAAAATTAAAAAAAATTATTATTTTTAATTTGAGATAAAAAAATCAAAATATATAATTTTATAATTAAAAATTTAGATATATTAAGTTAAATGTCTAATATGGTTTAAACTCACACCTCTTGATAGTATTAAAATTTCATTTAATTGTACTATTTTTATATCATATGATACAATATGATTTTACAACCAAACATATGATTATAAAAAAATTATACAATTAAGATTTTTAATATTATATAACAAACAACAAACATGTTACAAAAGTATATATTATCAATAATTTTAAACATTAGGTTATGTATTTGGAGGTTTTGTATCATATAAGTAAAATTGATTTTAGGTTAAAACTTAGTATTAGTTTTCAAATTTTAATTAAATTTACATATAGGTTTTTAAAATTTTAAAACGTACGATTTGGTGTCAATTTTTTTAAAATTTTACACATAAATCTGTAAATTTTTAAATCTTACAATTTAATCTCTAAATTTTAATAAATTCACGTATAGATATTAACATTTTGATTCACAAGTATTTATTTTAATAATAAAGTAAAGACTTATGTATGAAATTTTAAAAATTTATATACTAAATTATTTAATTTAAAAATATACAAATTTATGCATGAAATTTTAAAAATATATGAACCAAATAGTATATTTTAAAATTTTAAAAATATATGTATGAATTTAATTAAAATTTAAAAATAAATTTAACCTAATTTTAATTAAATAAAACTCTAGTAAGAAAATGTTCCACGTTTTAATAAAAATAACTAAATAAAAAAAATCTCGAAAACATCTCTATTATTTTGGTACGATTTATTTACTTAATTTTACTTTTAATTATTTTTTAAAAATATATGTATTTTTTATATTATATATAAAAAATATATATATATATATATATATTATTTTAAAATAATAAAAATATGTGTATAACAAGGGTTAAAAATAAAAATTTATTTATAAAGAATTTATGTTATATATATATCAGGGACAGTTTTGTTGGTTGTGCACTCTTTTCAGTGATAAGGTCCTGAAGAATCTCCTCTTATCTTAATGGAATTTGAAGCTTTGGGTTTTGTCTGTGACCTTCTGGATCTAATTTGCTTTTAGCCTGACTTTTATTCTAAGAATCGTAGGACACCCTAAACTTCTAAATATTGATAATTTTTTCTTCATATTTTAAATAATTATTTTTAGTTTTTCTAAAAAATTTATACATATCCATAAGGAAAAGTCTTTTTGCTCAAGATGGAGACAAGTTATCAAATTAAGATGGAATAATGACATACTATAAAAGGTTAAATTAACGAATCTATTTGTAGCCACATAGATAATATAATTATTTAATTAATTTTATTTTTAATAAAATATATATGTTAAAAAAAATAAATATTTTTTCTTCATGTAAGGTTAAAATTAAAATTTTAGAAAATTATGCTATGTAATTTACGAACTAATAAAAGAAGGGTTTAATTATATAACATAATTTTTTATATAAAAATTTTGATTTTTAATTCTTTAAAAATTAATATATAATTTTTCAGGAAACAGATTAAAAATAAAAGTATATCAAATAATTAGATTGTTTAAATAGGGGACGGTAAAAAAAAGTAGAAAGAAAAAATAATTGATTTACACACTTAAAAGAACATAATTGATATATCCAGGTTTATTTCATAGAGTGCGTTCTAAGCTGTGTAATTATTAACATAGCAAATGATTTTTAGTGAGATTCGATCACATATCTACTTTAATTAATTTACATGCTAAAATGATAGGCTACAATCATTAACTTCCATCCATAATAGTTTTAGTTGATTGCTTTTTGACTAAACCATCATCTTTGAAAAAACGGTACCCAAATCAGTCTAATTGCTCCTAAATTATATTTAGACTTTAATCACCAATAGTAAAAGGTGAGTTAATTGAGATTTGTGCGAAGATTTTGTGTCCACTTTTTCTCTTGGAATATTGTGTTAGATAAATTATAATAATATTTAAATAAGTTTATTTAAACATATATATATATATCTTAATAAATATAAAAATTAAAATTAATAAGTAATTTTTATAATTAAAAATATATTAATTAATTATGATTAAAAAATATATATATATATAATTAAATTATGTATTTAAATTATTAATATTGTATTATTTTAAAAATAAAAAAAATTATTTTTATAATTTTTTTTGATAAGTTATACAATATAAAAAGTTTGAGTGTAAAAGTAATTATAAATTTATTTATTATTATTTTTCTGTATATTTCTCACTAACAAAAGAATCAAGAGTGGGACTTCGTTTAGATCTCTTTCTTTAAAAGTTGGCATGCCTAAGTTAAATCTTAATCATTAATAATCCAATAATGATATATTACCAATTTAATTTTATTTGTTCAATTGTTTGTTTAACCTCCAAATTGCATAAAAAGAAGATGATCTTAAGGATCAAAGCACTGTATTTGGGTTGAACGGTCGTCTGAAAAGAATGACTATACATAATTTTTTTCAATTAAAATCAATTAATATGAATGTTTTTTTATTTATTCATTAAATTTTATTAAAATATAAAATTGTTAAAGAAGTAATGGTGGGTTTTTTTATTTTTTTTCTTTCCTTTTTTAAATATATGAAAATATTTTTTTATTAAATAAATAAAATTCACATGATGATACTTGAAATTAAATTAATGATGATAAAAATGAAAATCAATACTAAACACAGGCTTGCTTCCTCTTTTTTTTTTTTAATGGATAACTTGATTCCATGCTAGACAAGTCAAAGACACTAATAATCACAAATTTCTCACGCCTTTTCTTTAACATAATGATAATTAAGGTGATTAAAGGAAATAAATTCAAATACTTCGATTATTAGCATAAAATATAATTGGCATATATACTATATAATAAACATACTTATTTTTTATAAAAAAAAGGATTGTATTTAACTCCAACCCCAATTTTGATTTGTGAATCTCTGACTCACTCTTAATAAAGAGGAGAATTTTGATATACATTATCACTTAACTTTCAATCATTTAAAATACACTCAAGTTGGTGTGCTTATATGCAAGCATCATAGTATAATGTTGGAAAATATTGATACTTTAATTTAATTGAAAATATATAAAAAAAATATTATCAATATTAATAGATTTTATAAAATTAAGTGTATTTAAAATGAGATATGCAAGAGTATTAAATTGAGTGTATAATTATTGTATGCAAATATTTAAATGAGTTATTTTTTAACTTCATGTATAAAAAGACTTTTAGTTCTGTAACTTAGATTTTGCATTTGTTTTAAAGCAAAGAATTAACAAAGTTTTTTACTTCTTTTTATATTATTTTTATGACTAATTTAACATTAATGTTACAATTTAGAAACTAATTTTTTGTGAAAACTCAAAATTAGGTCAATTTTTTAATCTATACAAAATATTTTGAAATACATATTTTTTTATTAAAAATTACATTAAATATATGTTCTTATTTGATTAGTACATATCATTGTTATAAAATCAAATATGTATAATAAATACATAAATTTAATTTAAATTCAGAACAAACAGTTCATATGATAAAAAATTTAAATTTATTATAAACTATATAATAATGATTTAAATTCATATTTATAAAAGATAAAATATATATTAAATAATTTATATTAATTATTTAATATTTTAAATTATTATATTAATTAATGTATATAAATTATTTACTATTATATAACTTGCTCAAGTTTATAAATAGGTTCACTAAGTTAAGTATAAACAAAAGTTTTTAATAAAATTATTAAAATAATAATTATATATTTTTTTTAATATTAATAATATAAAATATTTAAGATATTAATAAATTAATTATGATATAATTTAAAATATCAATTTAAAGATTATAGAGGTAAAAATAACGTATTTATCAAAAAATAACATCCACGTTTTATGACAGGATGTACAATTTTATCCCAGGAACTAAGGAAAGGACAACAGGACAAAGTGGTCCAAACTTCAAACAGAATTGAACGATACAGGACAATAACGTCATTCGTGTAAACAGTATATAACATTTATATATATATATATATATATAAGCGATTATTTAATAAAACTACACCTTTAAACAATCACTAATATTGTGAGAGAAATAAGGGTATCTACAATCACTGCCTCTGTTTTTTTTTTAAATCAATATCTGGCATTCCAGTTAATTTATTTATTTTATTTATAATATGAATTAAAATTTAATTTTATTATCATTTGATAAAATTTTAATTAATAAATTATTTTTATAATAATATTAATATACATTATGTATATATCACTATCCATATTTTAATGAATAAATTTACTATTATAATAACTATTTTTTATAATAATAATTTTAATTCATAAATATCATAAAAAATAATTAATTATAAAAATAAAATATATTATTAAAACATTTTTATTGCAAGAATAAAAAAATAATTATAATAACATATTAACAACATCAAAAATCAATTATTCCAATTAATCACATTCAAAAAACACTAAATAATAAAAAATCAGTAATCGGATTCAGACATAGCTCATCAGATCCACAGCTTAGAATGAACTTTGCTTGCAGAGGAAAGTGATGACAAAATTCACGGATTAGAGCAAAACCCATCACTTCATCAATCATTAAAACAAAAAAAAACAAAATTAAAATTAAAATAAAAAAGGCAAAAAATTGAACATTCAATACATTGAGAAAGAAAATTAGAAGCACTCAAGTCATTAACTAGTTTTCTCATTTCAGATGAATAACACTGAAAATAACTTCAATAACCCATCTCCTTTACAAGAGGATTCAGGTCCCTTACAAAAAATCTAACCTTTAAACTAAAAAAAACAGAACAAAATTTATATGTACAACTACAATTTATATATCTTCCTCTTCTTGTTCTTGCTAGGAATTACCCAACGAAAAATTCAAGTTAAGAACTGGGTTGGGTATGGTTCGTCTCAAACCCAGTACCAAAAAAAAAAAAAGAGGTAACGTTCTCCTTCTTCTAGATCCTTAATGGACTATACTATTTATGAATCACTGTAATCATGCCAACAAATGAGCATTGTTATACAGCGCCTCATTATGTAGAAACGAGCCCTTTGTTTCTTAACCAATCGAGCACACTTTCTGGTAAAAGAACGCCTTTTCTGAGAAAAGTTCTTCATCAGATGACAGCTAGAAGATCGTCCTTTTGAGGAGCTTTGTTTCTTTGAGAGCTTCCACTTTTCATCAAAGTAGAAATGAGCACTTGAATTAGTAATAGAAGAAAGAGAAGAAGCCATTCAGAGTGTGAATTTCTAGCTTTTATGTAGACTAGAGTGTCGTTTTTGTTCTCTTTTCTGAGAACAGAGCAAGGAAGAGAGAATGACGACAAAAAAGTAAAACAGTATGTTTTTGGAATAATTGGACTGAGGAAGATGGTGAGGAAGTAGGTGGGATTAGCATTCAGTATTTATAAGGAAGGAGTTAGAGGAAACAGAAAGGTTGCAGTTGGTATCTCCTGGGCCTTCTATGCCTTGTTCAAGCCCACTACGGAATTTTTTTTATTCAAATTTAAAATAATTGAAATATTATCACCCAAATTTTTTATAATATTAATATACACTAAAATCACTTAATTAGATAAATTTATTATTATTAATTAGATTTTATTAAAATTAAAAAAAAATAGATTTATAAATATAACATGTAAGTGATATAATAACCTTATAAAACATTTTTTAATATTAAATAATATATAAAATTATACACATAATAATTATAATATAATAACCATTCAAATTTTATGAAAGGTATAGAAGCTTTTAAACATATGAAAGACTATTAGAGCTTTTAAACATATAAAACTTTACCTTTCTTAAAATAGAAAAATCACTTAATTTTTCTTAAAAATTAAGAAAAATGTTAAAACTTTTAAAAATAAAAGAATTGTTATTACAAAAATACTTCAAACCTTTTAGAATAGAAAATTGTTAAAGTTTACTAATTTTTTTCTTTCTTTCAAATTTTCTAATATAAATACTTATCAAGATTACTACTTATTACAATTATGTTAAAGTTGTTAATAAATTAACATTTAAAAAAAATTAAATTATTAAAAAAATAATCGATTATTTTTTATATATTTATCAGTATTAACTATTACAAGCTAAAAATAATCCAACAAAGCAGAATACTTCACAGGAGAGGGAGAGGGAGGGTGGACTTTTTACAGTAAGGGATTTAGAATTTATCGGTTAATATATAAAATAAAAAATAATATTAGTTATTTTTAAATTATTGTTTATTTTTAATTAAAAATATATTATATATATCTTATTTTAATAAAAATATATTTAAATTATTGAGTGTTTTTAAAATATAATATTACAAATTTAAAATTTAAAATTTATATAAAATATATTTTATATATTAATTTATTTATAATTTTATAAATATTATACTTAAACACATACTCCACTCATCCTTACATAAATCCGCCCTAACTCTGGGGACTATTGGCAGTCGTCGTTTTGGAAAATTTTCCTAAGGTTGCGATTATTTCATTAATGTTTGCCTAAAAAAGGATTTTTGAAAACTCAGCAGCAGGCATTAAGTTTGGGCTTAGTATTGGGCCGTCATTCTAATTTATTGGGCTTCACTTGGATCCACTGATATTCATGGAGTGGAGTTGTGATTTTATTTTATGACACTATTCATGGAGTGGAGTTGAGCTAGGACTTGGTAAATGGATAAAGTGATTCCGAAGTGACTTTTGTTTGTCTACGCACTCATCTGTATTAAAATATGATAATTTAATTATTATCTAAATAATAATATAATATTTCATTATTAAAATTATGGATAAAATAATTAATATTAATATTTTTTTCTATTATCACATTTCCTTATACCATTTTTCTCTTTTACCATCGTTTTTTTATAATTTTACGACTATTATATGACATTTTTTTTATTTTTTTAAAATAATATCTTTAAAATTTGTAACAATAAAAATAATATTTCTTATATCTATCTCATATATTTTCACAATCAATCAAAATTTAGGTACATTATTTTATTTTAAACGATGTTTAAATTAAACTACAACATTTTAATTTAAATTTATTTAATGTTGAACGACATCTAATTGAAATCCCTTAACATTATTTGGATTCTATTATTATTATTATAAATTTTAGAGGTTTTATTTTGTAATTTTTTGTTACGTAATAAATACATAAATTAGCAAAGAAAGATCCTAAAAAATAATAAATTTAAAGTAAATGATTAGCGTGTTCAAGCATAATATATTGATTTTCTTCTGATTAATAACATAAACATTAACTATTGTCTATTTTTTAAAATTTTTGTACACCAATGAATAATAAGTTAGTTTATTTATTGTTGAGGTGATTCAATTTTAGAGATAAAAATTATAAAAAAGACAAAGAAATGAGAATAATATGTGTTATCCTCTTATTAGATTCATATATATATATATATATATAATATTACAAGTACACATGTCAATTGTATAAGAAATATACATTTACAGAGTATCAAGAGATGTAGTAGTCAAATACATAATCCAAAGTAGGCTCGACCACATTGAAAGGTGAAGCAGATGGCTAAGCCTTAATGCTTCAGACTTATGAATTGGGGATGATACTTGTTAAATAACACTCTAAGCATGAGCAAAACTTAATATCTCTGACAGTGATATCAAGACTTTGGGAAGTTAAAGGGTCTGGCTTAAGTAAGATCCATATTCAAAAATATCAAGTTTTCTTATATAGCTCGGTTTTTCAACTAAGGTAAGAGAGTAGAAAATTGTCCAATCAAAAAGTATTGAATCTAAACCCATTTTCATGCCTCAATAAATGTTTTCCATTTGATTGGAGAGAGAAGGTCTGAGCCTTTTATAAAATAGAGAGGCCTAGACATTCAATTTCATATTTTCCAATAAGTCGAATCAAATTTCTTCAAAATCGCCCTATCTATTTACCTCGCACCTTGTGATTTCTTTACCAAGGTGGTAAGATTTTCAATCCTGTATAATAAATATCTTTTTAGGTCTTGAGGAGTTGTCTTCGTGCCTAAAATAATTTTGATTTATTTTTAGGTCATTTCTTATATTCACTACTCAATCTTTACTTTGAAAACTCCTCATTAGGTAATTCTTATTTTCCAATGTCTTATTTTCATTTTCTGTCTTTTTTGTAGACAGCATGCATAAAGAAATTCCATCGAGGGTCACTAGTACTGTTGTCCTACCTTCTTACTCCTTAGGTTCATCTTTATGGGAAAGCCCTTAATACACGAGCTATTTAGGTTGAGAGGAAAATGAGGAATCATGCTTCACCATAAAAGACAGTACCTCATCTGGTGTTGAAGAAGCATTTGAGATTCTTGTATTTTCTTCACATCGAGCCCAAACCATTTCTACCATTAGGTTAAGCGTCTTATAAACCCAAATTTTAGTTCCAAAGAAATGGAGAAAAAAGGGAACTGGGGAGCCCATAGGTCAAACTAAAGGCTAGAATGCCAAAGTCAAGACTAGTGGTTTAATTCTAAAGAATGAGACTATACTCATAAAAATGTATGACATCCCCCTCTCTATTCAAATAATGATACCAAGCCTAGAGGTTCTAGATAGTACAACCCTATTATAGGTTGGAATACCTTTCATGAAAAAGCCCTATGGCTCGGGGTTAGGTTTTCCCTTTATCCATTTGTTAGGAAATTCTTAATGAGGATGTAGCTCATGCTAGGAAAGTTAAGGCATAATGGATGAATGTATCTTCTTTGCCTCATTCTAATATGTAGAGAAATCAAGGTGAATCTAGAGATACCCGAGTTTAATAATGCATATGTATTGAAGTAAAACCCTATTGATACTATAAAGGTATACATGTCAACTAAGCATGATCAAGGTATAAACGTGAGCTTCCCCAAGAATGAGAAAAATTTAGAGCAATATTTCTTTTATGTATCTGGTTGGTAGGAGGGCGTTTATAATGATGCGATGTTAATAAAAAGCATATAGGTAATATTCCTTGAGCTCAAAGGCTAAGCAAAGACTTGCTAAAATTTAGGACTATTTGCTTAGGAAAACATCTTGGAAGGTGCTTTTGAACACACCATGCTTTGTGGCTTATGGGCTAATGAGACCAGGCTCAATTCAACCTCCAAATAAAATTGCTCATAAGTGCCAAGAACCAACTCGATGTAAGACTCTACCTAATGAATTCAAGGGCGAATTTGAAGTTGTGCCTGATGGTGGTGATGAATGAGTTCGTAGCTTTATTTAGCTCGTGATTTATTATTCTCGTGAATGTTTTGACTCTTTTCCTCTTATTGTTTTATAGAAATAATGGAGATTAACATTGATACTTTGTTAGCATGGCTACAAAGTAGACAAGCACAAAAAAAGACGGGCTTTAAATAAGGCATAAGCCCTACACAAAGCATGAGCTTATCTAAAGAAAAAAAGAGGAGCAAAAGTTCCAGCAAAGAAACTACTCCATCCCAACAGAAGAAGAAGAAGAAAATTGTTACCATCAAAGAGCTCGGTCCTACACATACTCCACAAAATTATATTTTATTGGTCGACCTCTCATAAAATTTCCCATACTATCAAACACTCACACATGTAATTAACCTCTAACCAATTGACGTTTCTTATACTTGCACGAGACTCTAGGAAAGGAAAAGGTGTTATTAACGACCTCACCATAAAGATTGAAGACGTGGCTCTTTATAAGGGTATGACTCCTAAGAGATTGGACCACTATGTATTTCATCTTCCTGATGAGTCGTAAGATTGGCATTACAAATACCAATATTGTGAAATACCTTGTGTGGTTTTATAATTTATAAAACTCTCGCAAGTGCGTGAATTATTTTATAGAAAATGATAAATATACTCTCAAGGTCGATTTAAGGAAGGAATATATGTGATTTTTAATTTATTAGTCAAAATCTTAAAAGAAATTAAATCCTAAACATTCTATCACGATATTTTGGTTTGTTTGTTTCTTAATCTAATAACATAAAAATATGCATAGATATAGATTCAATAAACAATAATCCAAATTTTTTCATTCATAATAATGGAATATTTAAAGATATAATAATTAAATTAATTGTACTTAATCATATTATTTAGTTATTAAATATATAAATTGATATTTGTTAATTTTTTCTTTTTATTAACTAACTAATATCCTTACACGGAGCCTATTAATTAATTAAATATTAAATTTTAACTTTATTTCTAAGAAAATAGCAAACCATTTAATCATAATTTTAGGTAGAGTCAAATAATCAGACTTTATTTAAGGTGTTCAAATTAAACCTAAAAATTTAATTATCCAAGTACTAACTTTCAAATTTTAAAATCATTACTAAAAATATGTTGTTAATATATTTTTGAATAATAATTTTTATAAAAAACTTTTGAAATAGAGTTTCACTCTAACTATCAGGTGAGTGTACCAACAAATAAAAAAACACTACTCTAAATCAGATGGATAATTAAACCTTAAAATCTAATTTTCAGATTTAAGTTTGTAATAAAAAATAATGCATTTCTCTTAAACATCTTTAATATAAAATCTTGAATAAAAACAAAATCAATTTATTTTATGAAAATGTTTTACCTATTTAATATTTCGCAAGCGTAATAACGTTATAATTATATCATATTTACAAACATCTAGTCATGTTAAATTTAATCACAGACAAATTAAACATAATATATAAGAATAAAATATAAAATGATAACTGTAAAGAATCCATTCAAATAATAATAGTTTGATGTTAATTCTATTGTTAGAAAACCTCCAAACAGATTTACATTTTTGCTTATTGAATCAAAAACTAGAAATTTATAAAAACATAGCTAGTTCTTCTCAAAAGAGAAGAACTTAAAAACTAAAACTAAAAATAAAAAAATAAAAACATTCTAGATAGAGAAAGATAGAGAGACAAAGTACTCATAAATTGTGTATTTTACAATGGAGGAAGATAGTGCTTTTATAGGTGAAAAAAGGCTAAAAAAAAGGGGGAGAATATTTCAAAATCTGAATTTGGAGAAGTTGGCACACGTATGGGGAGCAAAAATCTCAATAGACAGGCAGTTGGTGCATGTAGGACATGGCGGGGAGTGTGATGGTGTGTGCGCGACACGGTGCGGGTGAGACTCGGTGTAGATGGACTATTGCACACGACACTCGTGCAGATGGGTTGGTATGCGCGGGATTTCTACCATTTTGACATTTTTGACCATTTTAACCCATTTTTCCATCCTTTTGACTTTTTCTTATTTCTTTTCTCAATATATTTGTGATGTATTGTCTCTAGTATTTTTTTTCGTATCTTTAAGTTATTTTTGAACAAAAATACTTGAAAAATAATAAAAATACATGTGATTCCTAAAAGATAAATTTATATAAAAATATGATAAAATCATAAAAAAATAAATCTATTTAATCAATTAAAGTACATTAAATAATGGTAATTTTAGTATTTTTTAAGCACTCGTTACTTCTATTCAATACTCACAAGAAACAACTTGATGCTATAGTGAAGACGCGGATCCCTCAGTGATGATTATCATACTTTTTTTCAAGTAAGTAGTACCTCGAGCTTTCATTTTGTTCAAACTTTGATTTTGCTTGAGCTTTTATTTCGATCCTTTCATGTATTCACATCAACTCCCTTTTTGTTATATTACTTTTATGTTTTAGACTCAACTTCTGCATTAGCTTAATAGGATTAGGGGTTTTGAGAAATTGAGGTTGAAAGAGAGACTCATGCCTTTAATTGGGCCAAGAATGTAGTGCTACTTGTAAAGGCAAATAAATGGAAGGTTAGGCCATTAATAAGGAAGAGAAACTATCCAAACTTATGCCCAAGGTTGAAGCTTATAAGCATGATCTAAACGATGGAAGATAAGGTTTTGTGTGAGAATAAGAGAAAATGAGGCACAACCTCGATGTTGTGGTTGAGCAGCTTACCTCGAGTGTGGAGATTGGCTACAACTTGGTTATGGACTACTTAAAAAAGAGGCTAAAAAGAAGGATCAAGTTGAATACTATTACAAAATTTTGAACATTCCAATCACTCCTTCTTATTCACCCATTCAAACTTAGAATAAGGGTAAAGATGAAGAATCTAAGGATGGTGTTAATGAGCCTAGGGTAGGAGATGAAATTCAACAACCTATAAATGTTTAATTTTTAATAGGCTCGAACTAGGTTTTTTTTGTATGGCTCGATCCTTTTTTTTACAAACTTTATGGTCATCTTTATTTCCTTTTGTAAACCTGAACTCACTGATGAATATATACATATATGATTTCCTTAATCGAGTATTTTTCTTTATGCACATGTATATACATACATTTATACAAAGTAATATAGGCATTAATTTATAAAATGCATTTATTGATGTTGATCTCTTATTGTAAACTGGACATTTGTCCAATTATTTATCTCCATGCCTTGCCTTATAAAAGGACATATGCTTGCTTATTGAAACATTCAAATATAGAAAGCTTTATATGCTTTGAAAAATTGAGTTCATTAATTCCATCTTTTTTACCCATACTTTATGGTCGATGATCGAGCAAACAGGCATTTAGCTTAGGCTTTAAGGAAAGAGAATGCTAGACTCACCTATGATATGGCTAAATTAAGGGTCACACTAAGTTATATTAAAGATAGGGCTTCCCTATATGAATAGCTCATTTTCTTTCTAGAGTCTTATAAAAATGAGTTGTTTAAGACTCGAGAATGCGAAGGAAGAACCATAACTAAGATGTGTGCCCTAATTTACAATAAATCTCATTGGGCTAGCTTTTATATGAAGTGAGCTGAAGGCGTGTTCCTCAAAGTAATGAATATTGTTAAAGATTTAGAAAATTTGACTACAAGCTCGTGTTTATCTTCAACTAAAATAGGTGAGAATATTTGTAGAAAGTTGGTCAAGATTTAAGTCAAGTTTTTGCCTTTGGTGGACAAAACACATGACAAGGATCGTGATTGTGCATTAGAATTTCTTAAAGGATTTTAAGAAATCATTAGTGTTCTTGAGCTTTTTATCGATAAATTTTTAACTATAATTAATATTTTAGCTTTGTAAGCTCGATCAATAAGATGAGATATGAAATAGTTTGTTTAATCCTTTAATGAGATTAATTTATATTCTAATTGTACTCTAATTTTTATCAACCTCTTGCTAGAGCACTCTACTTGGTTCTTGATCGAGGTAATCAACTCGAAACATGATATTTTCGAGAGTGTTCTACATGGTCAAATCTTTGATCGAGGTGATCGACACTTTAATCAACTGTGCTAGAGCATTCTACCTAATTTTTGATCGAGGTGATTAGCTTGAGGTATGTTTTTACAAGAGGGTTTTACTTGGTCTTTGATCAAGGTGATCAACTCTTTAATCAACTTTTTGCTAGAGCACTCTACCTGGTTCCTAACTGAAGTGATCAGTTTAAGGGATGATTTTTATGAGAGTGTTCTAATTAATCAAATCTTTGACCAAGGTGATAAACCTTTTGTTAGGGTGTTCTACCTAGTTCTTCACCAAGGTGATTAGTTCGATGCATGATTTTTATGAGAGTGTTTAACATGGTCAAATCCTTGACCGAGGTGATAAACCCTTTAATCAACTTTTTACTAGAACGCTCTACCTGGTTCCTGACTGAGGTGATCAACTTAAGTCATGATTTTTATGACAATGTTATACCTGGTCAAATCTTTGACCTAGGTGATCAACCCTTTAATAAACTGTGTCAGAGCACTCTACCGCGTTTCTGACCGAGGTGATCAACTCGAGGCATATTTTTATAAGATTGTTATACATGTTCTTTGTCCGAGGTAATCAACATTTTAATCAAATTTTTATCAGAGTGCTCTACCTAAACTTAATCGAGGTGATCAGCTTGAGGCATGATTTTTACAAGAGTGTTCTACCTGGTCTTTAACTAAGGTGATTAACCCTTTTAATCAACTTTTTGCCAAAATGCTCTACCTGATTCCTGACCAAGGTGATCAGCTCGATGGATGTTTTTTATAAGAGCATAATGTCACAACCTTAAATTCTCAAGTAGCGATCGTGCGACACTTAGCACGGTCCGTTGCACTAAGCCTGCCTTTGAATCCGAATGAAACTCCAAAGAGACTAGAAAAAGAATTTGTAAAGAATGCTTTGTATTGCTCTAGAGAGAGTTTATGTTACAAGATGCTAAGAATTCCCAAGTTTTTATACAAATGAAGACCAATGGGTCCCTGGCTTTTAGCATGGCCTTCATTACTTTTCCCTCTACCAAACTTTTTATATGTGGCTTTTGAGCTCTCTTTATTGGTGGAGTAATCAATAAAGCTTTCCGCAATCGCAATGGCCGAAGATAGATCTTGGACACCACGTTGCTTGAGCTTGAGGTTAGCCTACGATTGGAGACCATCCATGAACAAGAATAGGGCATCCTTGTCTGATGTGTTAGGAACTTCAAGCAGTAAGGTTGTGAACTCCTTCACATAATCCCTTATGCTACCTGTCTACTTTAATCGTCGTAGTCGACCTCTTACCTCCTCTTCAGCATTTACAGGGAAGAACTACATTTTGAACTCCCTTTTGAAATTGTCAAAGGTTTCAATTGTGCAAACCCCTCGTTGCACGTCACCATACCTCCGTCTCCACCACATCATAGCAGTGTTGGACAAATACATGGCAGCAGTTCGGATCTTGCTGGCATGGTCCGTTATGCCAGTAGCCTCAAAGTATTATGCAAGCCCCCATAGGAAGTTCTCAACTTCCCTAGCGTTCGTAACACCATTGAAGGTCTTAGGCTCGGGAACATTCACCCTCTTAGCCTCAATGACAGTGGTTGTGCTAGTTCCCGTAGCCATAGCCCACTTACATAGAGCTAGATCACCACTCATGTCCTCCACTCTAAGCAAGACATTAGCAAGTTCTCTTTGGACAAGATCCCTTACCTTGGCAAGTTCGGCTTTGAACCTATCAATCTCTTGCCTTAATCTGCCATCTAGCTCATTAAGGGACATCTTGACCGCTGCATAGATCTCCACATCCTCGACCTCCAAGCCATTGCAACGTTTCTCTAAGTTGTCCACCCGATCGAATAGCTCCTCTAAGTTGTCCTGCGCACTCCCAACTCGTGCTTCTAAGCTAGAAAGCATGTCTTTTGACTTGGCTCGAGATTCCTTTGATGGTTTTTGGGTTTCCTCACGCCCATGTTCCATAGGTGGAACATCAGCGCTTGGTGTAGATGGAACAACGTTCTTCATTATGCCAAAGGTAGAAATGCTTCAACAGAAAGCTCTGATACCAATTTTCACAACCTTAAATTCTCAAGTAGCGATCGTGCTGCACTTAGCACGGTCCATTGCACTAAGCCTGCCTTTGAATCCGAATGAAACTCTAAAGAGACTAGAAAAAAAGTTTGTAAGAATGCTTTGTATTGTTCTCGAGAGAGTTTATGTTACAAGATGCTAAGAATTCCCAAGTTTTTATACAAATGAAGACCAATTTGTCTATTTATAGTGTGACTCTAAGCTTAAGGCTCTGCCACCACATTATAGATCATTCTAGGCCTAGAATATACAAGAGTGTGCTAGTTTTATCTACAATATGTCACAAGGTTCTAGGACCTCCTAGCTAACTCTAGAGTCTTCTAGGTTTGTCTAGCTCATTCGTGCAAGTTCCGGGATGTTCCGTAAGCTTCCAGTAGCTTCTACATCCTTTATGAACCATCCGACACATTCTAGAATATTCCAACCCATTCTAGCACCCTCTAGCGTGCTTTAGAACATTGTAGGGTCTTCAAAGCTTGAGTTGAGTCCATCCAACTCTAGCTTATTCTAGACATCTCTAGGCCACTATAAAACTTTCTCATGTAGAAAAGTCTAGATCCTTTAGGCAACCATCATTTATTTGGATTTTGCGGGACAATTTGAGCGGGACGTCACAATAAGCTTTGATCATCAAAAAATTACTTCATAGACAAAGTAAGTAACTTGAGTCTTATATTAAAATACATTAAAAGTTATACCTTTTCAAATGTCGAGCATTCTCACTTGCGCTTTCTTCCACACCTTCAATGTTTTTTAACAAGTAGGCTCTAACTGGTGTCACTATTTTTATTTGATATAGGCCTTCCCAAGTTGCACTTAGTTTTCCCAGCATCCATTTTTTCTTATTAGGGAAGACACTTCTGATAACATAATCACCTAGGGAGAATGATTTAAATCGCATAATTTTATTGTAGTAATCTTTCATACCTCTCTTTTGCTCAGTCATTCTTCTAAAAGCTTTATTCCTTTTTTTTCGTATACCAATATTAGGTCTTATAAACTAGTAAGAAAGGTGTCTCATTGGTGCAACCTCTAGGACTAGTTATGATAGCCCACAAAGCATTAGGTAATTCATCAACCCATTTTTCTAAAGTAATTTCTAGTCTCTTCTTAAGCAAGTTCAATATCAATTTAGTTGAAGACTCTGCCTTGCTATTGGCATGTGGATAATATGGAATGGAATGAAAAAATTTGATATTATATTTGATAGTAAACTCTCTGATGTTTCGACCTGTAAATTTCCTCCTATTATTAGTGATAAGCTCTTTAGGTAAGCTGAAGCGACAAATTACTTCCATATAACTTAAATTACTTTCTCCTATCTTATTCTTCCCAAAGGCTCCGCTTCAATCCATTTTGTGAAATAGTTTGTAGCTACTAACAATAACTTATTTTGACCCACAACTTATGGCAAGGGTCTTACTATATCTAGTTTCTATTTGTAGAAAGGCCATGGGCTAATTACCCTTGTCATCTGTGTGGTAGGTACATGGGATAATAAGGTGAATCCTTGGCACTTATCACATACTTGTTTGTATCTAATGTAGTTCACTAGTATCTTTGACTAATAATAACCTTGTATCACAATTCATTAGGATAACTTTCTACCTCCTCAATGAGAATCACATTCTTCTTCGTGAGTTTCAAACATGACTCCCTTAGAACAATCTTTGGTTATGCATAAGAGTTTAGGTCTAAGTATTATTTTTCTGTATAAATTTTCATTTTGCATCATGTATTGTTCTACCTTTGATTTGATCTTTTTTACTTTTTTTTTATCCTCAAGAAAAGCTTCATCTTTAAGATAATTGAGGATATGTGTGAACTATGAGTTATCGACCCTATAAATGGTCTTAATAGTTTTCTATGCCTCTTCCAAGCTTGCCTTAGCAAGGACAGGTATAAAGATTATTCTATTGCTATTAGTCTCACGAATAGAGGCTAAAGTGGCTAAAGTGGCTAAAGTATCGGCATGATTATTTTTGCTTCTTGGTATTTGCTTGATCTCAAAGTGAGAAAATTTTGAGTATTTTTTTTCATCCTCTCTACATATCTTATTTTCTTATTGTCTATGCATCACAATGCTATTTTTTCCTAGCTTTTTTGAAGTTATGGCACTAAAGATAGTTGCATCGTGTTCTACGATGTTATTAGTTACTTGAAAGTTCATCCTTACAAAATATTTGATGCAATTTTCCCATGATCAACTATACAACTCCTAGCCCAACTTCTTTAAAATTGTGAGCATCGTCCACAAACACTTGCCATATGGGAACCTTTTTTAAACCCATGCCATATACTTTATCCAAATTTTGATTGCTGGTGACTTTAAGGGAGTCACTAAACTCAACAACAGAGTCGGTTGAGCTTTTATGGAGGTCCTAGGTATGTACTTGATATCATATTCTCCCAACTCAATTGCAATATAGGCCAGTATTCTTGCAACCTTTAGCTTTTCCAATACATTCTTCAATGGATGTGAGGTGAGTACCGTTACTATATTTGAGTCGAAGTAGTGTCGAATTTTTTGTGCTTCCATTTCAAAGTAAAAGCTAACTTATCAATTGTTTGGTATCTTCCCTAAATGCCAATCAAAATCTAGCTGATGTAATAGACATACTATTAAATATTGTCTCTTTTTGCTAGGAGCATAATGTTGGATGTTCGGGAGGTAATATCCAGGTATAAATTAGTGTTTCTCCTGGTATGAGGATGATCAAGACCCGTAGCATACTTAGGTATTGTTTGATCTACTGAAAAGCTCTGTCACACTCTTCATTCTAAAAGGCCGATGTATTCTTTCTTAATAACATAAAGAATGGTAGACATTTATCAGTGTATTTGGAAATGAATCTATTAAGTGCAAAAATTCTTCCATTTAATTGTTGAATTCCTTTCAAATCGCTAGGAGGTTTCATTTCAACTAAAGCTTGTATCTTATCTAGATTAGCTTTAATTCCCCACGCAAAGACAAGATAACCAAGGAATTTTTCTAAGGTAACACCAAATATTTTTTTAGGGTTAGGTCTCATGTCATGCCTTTGGATAACGTTGACTATTTCATTAAGACCTTTAATGTGGTCTAATGCCTGTGTTGACTTGATCACTATGTCATCCACATATGCTTCCATATTCCTTTATAGTTGGTCAGTGAACATTCTATTTACCAGATGCTGATAAGTAGCACTAGTATATTTTAAACCAAAAGGCATTCAATTGTAATAGAAGTTACCTTCCTCAATAATAAATGATGTTTTTTCTTTATCCTTTGGATGCATTCCGATATAATGATAGCTAGTATATATGTCAAGGAAACTCATTAAACTGGAATTGGCAATGGTATTAACTAACTGATCAATACTTGGTGAAGGAAAATAATCTTTTGGACAAGCATCATTTACATTGGTAAAAGCCACACACATACGAGGTAAGCCACAAGGTTTCTTTACCAATACCATGTTGGATAGCCATGATGGATAATCTACTTCTCTGACAATCTTAGTTTCTTTAAGTGTAGTAATATAGGCCTTGATTACCTCATTTTTTCTCATGAAAATTTTATTTAATTCTGCTTGACAAGTCTAGCCTTTGGATCAAAATTCAATCTATGGGTTATGGCCTTAGGATCAATTCTAAGTATATCTCCTCGTTTCCATGCAAAGACATCAAAGTTGGTTTTTAAGAAACGTCACATTTGTCCTTAACCTTTTTCGTTAGGCTTATGCTTAATTTCAATGATTGGTCTTTTCCTTCATTACCAACTTGTATATCCTCAACCCCACTTGAATCAACCTATCCCACTATATACCTCCCTCTGGATCATTTTTAGGGCGAGCTATATTATGGGTGCTACTTACAGACCATATTGTAGCATTATAACAAATTTTAGCTTTCTTCTGAACTCCTAGTGTCAATCAAGATTCTACAAACATCACATGACCCTACCTTTGTGACTATTAAGTGATCCTTTTGAAGGGATGAGGTCTTGTCATTATTGGTGAAGGTGATTGGAACATAAGGTGATTCTCTGTGAAAATTCTAAATAAGAGGATCACCATGTATCTCTTAAGCATATCTCTTGCGTGCGTCATTAGAATCCCTATTAAGTATAGGTATTCCATGGATGGTATGAATGGTCCTCTCATTATGCTCATTACGTGGTTTTATCCTATTAGTATGTGGTCTAAGCAATCTCAAAGTCTCTCATAGAGGCTGATATTTTCCCTTCTATTATTGTTTCTCACAAGATCACCTATATATCCCTCTGATAACAAATCTTTAATTTCTTTCTTTAAGTTTCTACAGTCTTATGTCTCTTGCCCTATGTCCTTGTGAAAGGCACACCATTTAGATGTATCTCTTAGCAATGCCCTCATCTTTGGTGGCCATCTTACATTCTGTTCATTCTCTATCCTTAAAACAGCTTGAGCTAAACTTACTTTAGAGGTGGACATCTAAAAGACGACATGGATCTACCCCAAGGTCTATGATTTCTTAACCATTGACCTTATCCTCTGTGATTCAGGGCAAAATACTTGTTTGTTGGTGACCATCTTATCTTGAATCACTTTGTCTGGGCTTATCCTTTTCTTTTCTTTTTTTAGTGTAGTCTTCATTAGTGCTTTATTCTTTTAGTCAATTTTTAACTCCCTTTCAAGATTAACAAAAAAATTGGCCTTTGCATAAGCCTCTTCCATCATGTATGGAATAGTCTTGCATATTCAGCAAATAGTTTTGAATTTCTCAATAGACCTCGTCTAAAAACTTCTATTGCTAAAGAACTTGGACAATCCAAAATTTCCAATTTTTTCTCCCTGAATCTTCTCATGTATTCTTCTATTCACTCATCCCTACCTTGGGTGATTAAGAAAAGATTATGAGTTTCTTTCCTTGTAGGCTTGTTACTGGCACAATTAGTGATGAACAACTTGGTGAATTGAGCGAAAAAGGTTATTGTACAAGGCACTAAATTATTAAACCATTTATGCACAACATCACACAAGTTGGTTGTGAAAAGTTTGCACATCATAGTATCTCTTTTGTCCCGAGTGAGGCTTACAAAAACCATGGTTGTTTTGAAATGTAGAACATGGGTTACATGGTCCTTCATTCCTTGATAGTCAGGTCACTTAGGTGTATTGAACTTCGTAGATGGCTTACTATTCTCTATATCATCATAGAAGAGGAAATGCAAAGTTGCTCATAATCTCTATCAATATCATAGTGTGACTTTTTTTCCTTTGTCCTACCTCTTGTTTGTTTCTTTGAAGTCCTGGTCTTGTTTTCTATTGGTTTTTTCAAGAGCTTAAAAGCATGCTTCCATTACTCTTCTTTCTTCAAGTAATTATTCATTATTGTACTAGGCTGCATCTTGTCTCAACTGAACTGGTTTTGCCTTAGCCTTAGTATTGTGCTACTGGACATCCTCCACTATGTTCACATAAGTTCAGGCACACAACTTTCTATTTTCATGTCTTATTTCCTTAAGTTCTTTTTTGAGCTCGAGTGATTATCTTGTGAACTCTTGTTGAGGGTATAACTCATTTGGGGAATTGGCCCGGGGTTTATTTCTACCTTTCTCGTGTGTAGTTGTGGTGTTATCCTGTATAATCATTTAGCTAGTCTAAACCTTTTTTTAGCTCGAGTTTCAACTATGATATATGTAATTGTCAAGAGCTTGGAGTAAAATGTTTGTTATTGAGGTTTTTCTCTAAAAACTCGAGATGAATCCTGAAAAACATAGGATTAGAAACAAAAGCTCGATTTTTAAATCTCAAGTCCCATGATGGGTGTCAAAATGTTAGGAATGATATGATTTAAAAAAAACTAAAAAAAAGATAGAGAAATAAAAATAATGAATAATATGTATTGTCTTGTTATTAGATTCATATATATATATATATATATATATATATATATATATATATATATATATGAGAAATGAAAATAATGAATAATATGTATTGTCTTGTTATTAAATTCACACACACATATATATATATATATATATATATATGATATTACAAGTACATATATTAATTGTATATTTATAAAGTGTCATGAGATATAACAATCAAATACATAATTTAAAGTAGGCTCGATCACATTGAAAGTTGGAACACATAAAGAGTTTTCAATGCTTAAGACTTGTAGACCGGTAGGAATATTTGTTAAATTAATATTATAGATGCAAATAAAATTTTATGTGTCGGGCAACTATATCAAAACCGATGCACTTAACGGGTTGAGCTTAACTATGATCCATATACTAAAATATTTGCAACTAAAAATTATATAAACAAATTTGTTATAATTTCTTATAGTTGAAAAAAATAAAGTTCTTAATAAAAGTGAAGCAAAAAAAAAAGATAAAAGGGAGAGAAAATGACTAAATGATAAAAAAAAATGGTAGAAGAGTGTAAGAATAGAGAAATTAGTAAGTCTTCTTCTTGCTAGTTCCAGGAAAGACAAAAAAAGAGTGAATTGAGTAGAACTGAAAGAGTATCACTTTCTCTACACCTTCAGGGTTGCGAGACAGAACGCTAAATGGGTTGGAGCTGACACGGCTGGTATATTCGACCCAAATAGTAGTTTTCCGATCGGAACTCTCTACAAGTACGAATATGAAGATGTATCATTGAATTCAAAAAGGAAAACTACATAACCTCGTCAATAAAATAAAGATAGCTCTGAGCTTCCTCTCCAACGACACCCAACTCCAGTCCTCTGGCGAAAGAAAATGCCATTCATTTCAAAAATACAGCGGCAATCCGATTACGACCTCTTTCCTTCTACCACTCCAATTGTTATCGACAATGGCGCTTCCTATTTCCGCATCGGGTACTTCGCTCTCTCGAAATTTAATAAATATAAAAGAAACCCTAATTGTTATCGTTTCCCTATGTGAGCTAATTTTGTTTGTGTTTGGTAAACTCTTTCAGATGGGCAGGAGAGAACGACCCTCGTGTTATCTTCCGCAACATTGTCCAGAGACCACGTCACAAAGCCACTGGTATTCCCTCCTTTTCTTCTATAACTTTCTTTTGTTCTGCTATACCACAAAACTTTGGCTTCAATTAATCAATTTAGGAATTTATTTTTGGGCTCCAGGCGATTGCGCTCTCGGCTTCCTGAATGTAAACTGTAATTATGATTCACTCCACACAAATACTCGACTGTTTTATCTTTCAACCCTAAAAATTTTTAGGTTATTAAACAAAATATATGTTCACCACAATTTATATATATAATATATTTAAATAACTACTATACTCTACTGTGACTCGAGCTTCAGACTTTCTATATGGCTTCAGACTTTCTATATGCTCAAGTGAGCTACAATCTCGCAGGCTGCAATTTTTTTATAAGTTTAAACATATGCATTTTACATATAAGAAAGAAAAATACAGCATAAAGGTTAAAAATAAAACTCTATCTATCAGGATTATGCTATGCACTTAAATTAGATTTCATTTATATAAAATTGAATACAATAAAGTAATACATGCCTACCTTTAACCACCTCAATTGAGCAAAGGGAAGGGGAGAAACAAAGAGTAGTCATTCAATATCTCAATCCCAATGTGGGTTCGAGTCCCCTTATAACTTAACAATAATGTGTTTCTCTTTTCACCTCCTTAGAAAAGTGAGATTTGATATTGCTCACTCTTTTTAAAATGTGCAGAAATCTCGTCCTGTATTAAATGCTATTGATTTTTTTTCTTTTGCTTTCATTTTCCTTTCCATCCACGAAGCAGGTGAAACTGTTACAGTAGTTGGTGACCATGATCCTGGACTCTTGAGATACTTCGATTTGACTCGTTCTGGTCCTCGCTCAGCTTTTGAAAACAATGTTGTATTTCAATTTGAAATAATGGAATATGTAAGTTAATTTCCACTCTATTACTAGTAAAATCTTCTCTATTCTGACCCAAACAAAAATTACTAGTAACATCTTTATCAAATATTTTCGGTCACCTGTTTATGATATCAGTAATTCAATTTCATTTTTGTGTGATTATTTTATTCATGTCAATTCAATGCAGTCCCACTAATATATTGTTGCATTTATAGATTCTCGACTTTGCCTTTGATAGGTTGGGTGCACACGGTTCACAGGTATGATTAAAATGATGCTTTCTTTATTTGCTTCAATAGTCTTGTCAATGATTTATGGCTCTGACATCTAACAACACCTATTGTTACATTCTCAGTTTTGTTTTGACCTATTTATATTCTCAGTTTGCCTCAAGGTTTTGAGTGTTTTTTATTATCCGTATGATAGCTTGCTATTTAGAGATGTACCTATCTCAGCAAACAGATTGTTCCATAGTCTTTTTATGTTATTTGGTTTATACTAAAGTTTCAGTTACATTTGAAGATCAAATGAGAATGACATGATGTCAGCATTATCTCTTCTGAAAGTTGTGTAAATGGCATGTAGCAGTTCACTTGAAATATAATTGCTATCCTTTCAACTATTTACAATTCACATAGATAATATACTTAAATTTTTTGTAGGTGCTGAAGGTTTAATACTTTCTCCTATACTCACTTTGACATTTTATTGGATTTTATTCTCATTTGAGGGCAGTGCAGATCGATCATCCAATCCTAATTACAGAGTGTGTATGCAACCCAGTTCATTCTCGTAATAAAATGGCTGAACTTCTATTCGAGACTTATGGAGTTCCATCAATAGGTAAAGACACTGACTCTTTCAATAGTTTAGAAATCTTTGAATATTTCTAATGGACAGTTCAATTCTTGGAGAGTTTGGTCTTCTTTTTTGATTATTGGGCTGAACAATCAAAAGTTCATACTTGCGCACACACATGCATGCATGAACATTAGGATACTTACCAGCCATGCGTTTCATATTGAATATATATTATCCTGGATATGAACACAGTTACTCTGACAAACACACAACAAGACATTGTTTTTATTGAACTGTAATGTATTCCCCACTTCCTTATTTCATGCTTTTTACGTGGGATTTGCTCTCAGGTAACTTTTTCATTCTCAATTCTTGCACGGTTATCCTGATTAAATTTTGTTTGCTCAAATGTCATCTCAGCATATGGGGTTGATGCTGCATTCAGCTACAAGTATAATCAGCAGCATGGGATTTGTGATAAAGATGGCCTCGCTATCTGCCCTGGATTTTCCACTACGCATGTTATTCCAGTATGACTCTTATCCTTATTTTGCTTACTTCAGATAGTCTCTTTGATTTAATAAATATCCATAGTAGAGGTGTTTTCCTAAGCTGAATGCAGAATATACTTCCCTGCTGATGATGAAATAACCTTTTTCAAATGAAACCAAACACACTGTGTGAGTCTTACGCTTACATGTATGCAAAAGATAGTAGAATTTGATGTTCTATGTTATATCAGATCTAGACAGAGTCATAGCCCAAAATTATCAGGACAAACAATGCTAACGTTTTCTGTTTCTTCCCCACCAGTTTATTGATGGTGAACCTGTATATAAAGGATGCTGTAGAACCAACATTGGTGGATACCACATTACTGACTATCTGAAGCAACTTCTTTCGCTTAAACACCCTTATCACATGTGAGTTGCTGGATGCTGGTTGTTTTAAATAGGTGCTATGTATGATAGTTTCTAATGATGGTTTTAAAATATAAAAGGGCGAGTTTAACTTGGGAGAAGGTTGAAGATCTGAAAATGGAGCACTGTTATATCGCACCAGATTATGTTACAGAAGCTCGATTATTTCAGGTAACAAGAATTTCCTGTGTTGCTGTTCTTTCTTGCAAACTCTTAACAAAGCCTATTTCACTTTCTTGACAGAAAGGGACTAAAGAAGCTGAAGATAAAACCAGGTATTGGCAGCTTCCATGGGTACCACCACCAATAGAGGAGCTGCCTTCAGAGGAAGAGCTTGCGAGAAAGGCAGCTTTAAAGGAGAGACAAGGCCAACGATTACGAGAAATGGCTGAGGCAAAGAGGTCTTCTAGGATAAATGAACTGGAAAATGAAATACATGGGTTGGAGTTTCTTTTGAAGCAACTTGAACAAGTACACGAGGATAATGTACGATCTTTTTTGTCAGCTACTGGATATGTCTCAAAGCAGGAAGTTGAGGCTTCCTTGGCAAAGCTAACTCAATCTTTACGAAAAGCAAAAGGTGAATCAAAAACCGAACAAGCTGAAGAGGAGAAGACAGATCAGTCTACAAACGAAAGGTTTCCTCTTATAAGTGTCCCTGACAACATGTTGTCCCCAGAACAGGTATACTTAAATACCAAGTGGCTGATTATGTCCCTCATCACTTTGGAATTGCTATTGTGAGCCTTGAAAATATGTGCACTTATCACATCATATATTCGCTTCAAATATTTCAAGCCTTTTTTTTTTTGGGGTGACAGCTCAAGGAAAAGAGAAGACAGTTGTTTCTGAAGACCACATCTGAAGGCAGGCAGCGTGCTAAACAGAAACGCTATGAAGAGGAACTAGAGAGAGAAAAGAGAAATCAAGAAGATGACGTAAAACGCTTGTATGTCCTCTTGTACAGGTTTATGATTGATGTATTAGAATATTTTTTTTTCATGATTTATAACTCTGATTTTCTCTCTTAATCTAGAGAGAACCCTGAGCTTTATTTAGAGCAGTTACGCGTTAACTACAAAGAGCTATCTGAAAAAGTTGATCAAAGAAAGCGGCTTAAGACTAATGGGAACCACACAAATGGAAATAACTTCTCTGGAAGTGTTGGCCGGGGTGAGAGGCTGAATGCTGCCCAGAGAGAAAGGATGCGTCTTTTAACAACCGCTGCCTTTGATCGTGGCAAGGGTGAAGATACTTTTGGTGCAAGAGATGAAGATTGGCAACTTTATAAATTAATGAGCAAGGACAATGATGACGACGAGGAGGGACCTGATTCTGATGAAGCAGAACTAGCCCGCATCTCTTCTAAACTTCAGGTCCATTTACTTTGTTCTTATTTATGATTATGGTCTTCCTGATTGCTATCCTATATTCAAATAGCAAATCACACTCTATATTACTGTTGCAGGAGATAGATTCAACATTTGTTCCCAAGGCTGAAAATGGAACATCACAATCTACTGAAGCGCCAAAGTTTCGACCTCGTACAAAGGAAGATTATCAGATTATTCTAGGGGTTGAAAGGTTTCGTTGCCCTGAGATATTATTTCGTCCTAACTGGATTGGGATTGATCAGGCTGGACTAGATGAGATGGCTGGGGTCTCATTTAGGAGATTGCCATCTACTTACCAAGATGTGGAGGAAAGATTAACCAGTTCAATATTTATGACTGGTGGAAGTTGTCTTTTCCCTGGTATGTGTGAAAGGTTGGAAG
This sequence comes from Hippophae gyantsensis, assembly GCA_030763125.1. Lineage (NCBI taxonomy): Eukaryota > Viridiplantae > Streptophyta > Magnoliopsida > Rosales > Elaeagnaceae > Hippophae > Hippophae gyantsensis. Next base: position 31,370,766 of record CM061030.1, read on the forward strand.
CTGGAATCAGGATGATCAGGCCTTGTGGTGCCCCCATAAAAGTGGTGAAAGCATTGGATCCGGTTCTTGATGCCTGGCGTGGGGCTTCTGCATATGCTTCCGCCACTAATTTCTCGATACAAACCTTCAGCAAGATGGATTATGACGAGAAGGGTGAAGATTGGCTTCGTCAATACCAATTTCGATATACATTGTAATCTTCTAAAACAAATGGTAAGAATATTAATAGAGACGATCCTTGGCCTTTGGCTTAGCTATTGATCGCTGTACGACATTGATTAGTAATTTGTAGTAGTTAGTGGTACAAATAATATTTTTTACGCAATTAGAAAAACTTAAGAGTTGCTGACGCCAAAACAAAATGGACGCTGAAGTTGATTCAATATTAACCCGTTACTTGTGCTTAAACACTCTCCTTAGATGAATGACAATTGACAGCTCTATTGTTTGATTTTAACTTATCAAAAATAAAACCACTTAAATAATTAAGCTACCTGAAAAAAATTGTAACATGAATAAAAAAATTTACTGTACTACGAGGCCATCAGTTTTCAGAATTATCAAATAAAAAATTTTGATTTTGATTTTGTATAGGGTTTATTTGTCACTCTTTTTTGTTGATTCTAGATAACATTTAATATAAATTTTAAAAATTGAAAAATATTCTTTCTTTTTTTAAATATACCATGAAAGTGTTATTTAAAATTGAAAAATATACCTTAAAAGTAATATTAATTTATTGAGAATAAATATATTAAAAAATAAAAGGGTGTTTTTATTAATTTAAAAAATTAGTGTTAAATATGTTGTGAAAAAAAGAGTTGCCCCAATAATCCTCACCTTTTATCTTTCTCTTATACTTTCAATAAATTTTAATTAATTTTTTTCTCAAATATTACTAGAAAATTAGCAATTAATACCATCCAAATATAATTTCTTAAAATCATATGAAAAAAATATATAACATAGAAATATGATAATACTTACTAATAATATTTTGTTTAAATTTTCATTTACAAAGTTTAGAATCGACAAGTTGGCTCCATCAAATATGACCGTTAGGAGTCGTTCTGTGCACAAAAGAAGCGAGTCTTCTCTTTTTGGATTGCGCAATCACAGAGAGAAAACCTCTTTTGCTTCAATCTTCGTACACTCACACTATACTGTTTATCTATCTAAGACTCAAAATATCAAAAACTAAGAAATTCCAGAATGGAAACCCCAGCCCCTAGAAAAACTGGGCTTAATCTCCCAGCTGGGATGTCCCAGACACCCCTTCAACTCGACACCTCGCCCGGTTCAATTCGTGGGATACCATTGCCAAGCTTATCGTCTCCTTCATTCCGCGAGATATCGAGCTTGTCATCGCCGTCGAAATCTTCAAAGTGCAGTGACAGATTCATACCTTGCAGATCTTCTTCTAGACTTCACACATTTGGGTTAATAGAGAAGGCCTCACCTGTTAAAGAAGGAGGCAATGAAGCGTATTCGAGGTTATTGAAATCTGAGCTTTTTGGTGCTGATTTTGGGTCTTTTTCTTCTCCTGCAGGTGTTGGTGGTGATTCGCCGATGAGTCCGAGCAAGAACATGTTGCGGTTTAAGACCGAAAGTTCTGGACCTAGCTCTCCCTATTCGCCTTCGATTTTAGGAAATGATAGTAGTGGGTTTTCGAGTGAGACCTTAACGCCTCCTAAGCCTACTCGTAAGGTTCCCAAGACACCCCATAAGGTAAGTCAAATGACCCCTGTCTCCTTAAGTGCCTTATGAAACGAAGCCAATTTATCTTTATTTTAACTGTTTAATTTACGTTTAAAAAAGATTACAAATTATATAACAAATGGACTGTGAAGTACACTATTATTTTCTTTTGCGTTTGATCCTTTGAAGTTTCTCAAAATTCAGGCATTCGTGGTACTGGAAACCTATTAGGACCAAACAGTAAGACTTTGTTGTTGCATTTCTCTCTTAGTATGCAATCAGAAGTGGATCCAATATTTTAATTCAAGAATAGTATTACTCATTTATGAATTATTACTTATTTTTTCTTGAAAAAATATATTATGTGTATATAAATATGTTTAAATTATTGAATTTATAGTGTCTATAATTTCATAAATATTACACTTAAATATTTTCTGTCGATGCCCTCCTGGTCCGTGTATGCAGTCATGGATTTGTAGTGTCTATAATTTCACGAACATTACACTTAAAATTTTCCCTGTGTGTCCTGGCCCGTGTATGCAGTCAATAACGAATGTTCAATATTCCCTGCTCTGATTTTCAACATATTAGATTAATTAAGTAAATGAAGGATCTCTAGTACTAGAGATTTCATAGGAGTTTTTAAGTACTACAGCAAATGATTGATCAATGTTGGTTGATTAAGTGATTTTATTGCAGGTTCTTGATGCTCCTTCACTACAAGATGACTTTTACTTGAACCTAGTGGACTGGTCATCACAGAATGTTCTTGCTGTTGGTCTAGGAACTTGTGTTTATCTATGGAGCGCATCAAACAGCAAAGTAAGCTCCTTCTCAAGCTTTCCTTGGTCTCCATTTATATCTCTCAAGTGGCAAAGTGTATTGATGGGTGTCATCTTCTTATCAGGTAACAAAGTTGTGTGATCTGGGACACAATGATGGTGTATGCTCTGTCCAATGGACAAAAGAAGGTTCATACATATCAGTTGGTACCGCTCTTGGTCAAGTTCAGGTAGTAAAAATGATATGTTTCTTTCTAATTGCTATTGTATTCAAGCTAGAGATTGATTCAGCTCTAAAATTTGTATGACTATAAGGTTTGGGATGGGACTCAATGTAAAAAGATCAGAACAATGAGTGGTCATCAAACAAGAACTGGTGTCTTGGCATGGAACTCTCGTGTTTTAGCTTCAGGTAGTAGAGACCGCAATATACTTCAACATGATCTTCGAGTCTCCAATGATTATATCAGCAAGTTTGTTGGCCATAAGTCAGAGGTACTGTACAAAATTATTTGAAACTCTTGTTGGATATCATTACCTTTGTTAAGAAAAAAAAAAGTTCTTGGATGTAACACTAGTCTCAACCAAACAGGTATGTGGTTTGAAGTGGTCCGGTGATGATAGGGAACTTGCATCTGGTGGCAATGATAATCAGGTAGTAACCTTCAGGAAACTTTTTTCTCTCTCTTTCTGCTTCTCTTCTCAAGTACTGAACTTAAACTTTGTTATTTGCTGCGACCAGCTGTTGGTTTGGAACCAGCATTCTGAGCAGCCATTGCTGAAACTGACGGAGCATACGGCTGCCGTGAAGGCCATTACTTGGTCACCCCATCAAAGCAACCTTCTTGCATCTGGTGGAGGAACGGCCGATAGATGTATACGCTTCTGGAACACTACAAATGGTCACCAGCTGAACTGTATTGACACAGGAAGCCAGGTTTCTTCCTGTTTTCACTATGAAGCTCATTCCTCATTTTCCATGTTTGAAAATGGTTGCTTTGACAGAATAGAATAACAAATTCACTGCTTAACAACAATCTGTAGGTGTGCAATCTCGCATGGAGCAAGAACGTAAATGAACTTGTTAGTACCCATGGATATTCTCAGAATCAAATTAGGGTTTGGAAGTATCCCTCTATGGCAAAGGTAACTACTAAATTGCATTTATAAATCAAATTAGAATTTTGTTTTACTATTCATTTCTTATTTTATTTCCTATCTCAATAACAGGTAGCTACTCTAACTGGCCATAGCATGCGAGTACTCTACCTTGCAATGTCACCTGATGGGCAGACAATAGTTACCGGCGCCGGAGATGAGACCCTTCGGTTCTGGAATATGTTCCCTTCCATGAAAGCACCGGTAAGTTTTGACTGCCCCAATTACACTCAAACATGATTGAACTTAGCATGTTGCTTGTCCTACCAAATGTTTTGACGGTTCTGTACTGATTCTTTCAGACACCAGTCAAAGACAGTGGTCTATGGTCGCTAGGACGAACACAAATTAGGTGATATTGTTTGAACGTGTGGAAGCCACAAAGTGTTATTCATTACTACGAGCTACTCGTCAATGATATTGTTTTATCTATCAAATATTAGCTATATATATTTTTAAACATAAAGTTGTATTAATCTTAATTTTTCTTTGTTTGAAGTATCACGTTATCACATAAACAATGAATAATTTCTCAATGTAAATAAATTGTACCTAGCTAATAATAAATAGTGACTGACATCATCACTTGGAAGATTGGTAAAATATATTTTTGTTTTATTTATTTTTCTTTATACTTACATGAAAATTTGAATTTGTATAGTTATTCTCATAATAATAGTAACTTGAATTTATAAAATCTTTTCTCCTCTCTAAATTTTACATTATTTTTTTTTCTTAATTTTTAGAAAAGAAATCGAGATCAATCAACCCTTTGAAACTCGTTAAATGAGAATTACAGGAAAAAGACTTAAAATTTCTTTTATATAATATCGATGTGGAACTAAACTTAATTTTTACATCATTCTTGCGCTTTGCAAATTGATGAGTAGCATTTTGGCTAAACATAAATCATATTTTGTTAAGTTCAAAGGATATTTATGGTCATATTGGAAATGCAAATTCCCTTTGGAGCCAAAAGAGGGAAAAAAAATGAAAATACGATTCTTTAGCATAAATTAGGAGTCATCGGATTAAAATTGTTTATTTTTGGTCAATTTAAATTCGATGTGATCAAAGGAAATTTGTCTAAAAAAGACATATTTTATAATAGTTTAAAAAAGGACTAATATTGTTATTAATTTAAAAAAAGATCTATTCAACAATTTATCAATAATTATATATTTTTTCTCTCTTCCCATCTTTCTAAGCTACTTGTTTTTTTCTCTTCTTAAAAAAACCAAATTGTACACTTTTTTTTCTTTTCTCCTCTATTTTTTGATCATATTTTTTTTCTCTTATCTTCTTAAAAAAACCAAAAATAAAAATATCTCTATTTACTAAATTTTAAAAAATAATAATTTATTTTTATTATAAATAAAAATAAATTATATTTATATAATAAAAAATATATAATTTTTTATAACAAATAACTTATCAAAATTTTATTATAAAATTTAAAATTATTAAAAACTTTACTAAATAGTTACAACCATTTTTATGAAAAATTCTTGATATTTTTTAAAAAATAAATTAAAGATTACATTATAACACATATCTCTAATATTATTATAATTTTAATTGTTATTAAGATAACAAATATTTATTAATAATAATTTTATTTAAATATTAAAATATAATTAATTAGATATATTTTATTATATTAATAATAAAAATAATTATAATAATATTATATTAGATAATATTTTGACGCAAAGTTTGCGTCAAAATATTCTGTTTTATTATCTCGTAGAAAGTTGGATATAGAGGTTTTCAATTTTTTTAATAATTTAATTATTTTTATGAATATTATTTTTTATATCATAATTATAATTAATATTATAATTTTTTATTAAATATAATTATAATTATAATTATATTTAATAATAATATATTATATTATTTATGAATTATCAAAATGCTTAGCATATCATTTTCGTATAAATTATATTTATTTTATTATAAAATAAATTATTTTTATTTTTTAAAATAAAATTTTAATATATAATATGATAAAAGAGATTTGTGTATTTAAAATTAATTATAAATTTATAAAGTGTTAATATTTTTTTATGTTTATAATAATTATGTTTTGTAAAATAGAGTTGATATATTTTTTTATTTTTTTAAATAAAATTGATTAAAATATATGTTTTCATGTTTAAGGTTAAAATGTGCCCTTTTTTAAACTAAAAACAATTTTAGCTTTTTTCAAACTATTATAAAAATGTCTTTTTTAAATCCATATATGATCCGATAATGTAATCAATCTGAACTAATTAATTTTTTTTCAGATGAGATAAAGTCAGATTGATATTAAAATTTATTTATGAATTATTATTATATATAAAAATGATATATACAATATTTAAATTTAAAATTGGTGTATTTGTAACAAAAATTATCATTTATAGTCACGACTAAAAAAAAAGATATATATTTGGACAATTATTAAATTATTATAAAGATTTTACATTTATTTATAAGTTAAAATAATAATTACTGTAATTGTTGTATAAAATATGCATTTATTTATAATTTAATAGTAATTCGATCAATATAAGAGTGTAGTCGATTATAAAATTTGTCAATTCGAATCTAAACGAATTGTATACTTTTCGATTTGATTTTGACTAAAAAAATTGTTAATTCAATTCGATTTAAATCCTACAAATCTAATCAATTTTTTTTAATTTAAACAGATAGATCGAATTATTTACTCACTTTTATAAAAAAATGTCTCACTTTATGTTATCTTGTAAGAATAATAGTTAAAAATAAGTGTGTATTAGGGGTGAAATGCGGATCAAAATTGCTTATTTTTTTCGGTCTGAATCTGATCAAAATTGAATTTGAAGATGTTAAATTCATATTCGATCTCATGATATAATCGATTCAAACCAATTCGAATTTTTCAGAATTGGATAAGATCAAATTGGTGTTAAAATTTATTTATGAATTATTATCATATATAGAATACGACATATACAACGTTTACATTTTAAATTGATAAATTTGTTACAAAATTTATTATTTATAGTAACAATTAAGAAAAAAAATCAAAAGAATAAGAAATTTGTTTGAAAAATTACTAAATTATTATAAAGATTTAACATTTATGTGCATTTTTCAAGTTAAAATAGTAATTTATTATAATTATGATACACATAATATTTAAATATAACACATTATAAAATAAAATATGTATTTATTTATAATTTAATAATAATTTGATCCGGATTGAATTACAGCGAATTATAAGATCTTTCGATCTAAATCTGAACGAATTATATATATTTTTTATCCGAATTCAACTATAAAATTTATCAATCCAATTTGATTCAAATTCGACAGATCTAATTGAATTATTTATTCACCTTTATCACAAATACCTCATTTTATGTTCTCTTTTAAGAATAATAGTTAAAAATAAGTGTATTACACGTTAATTATTATACTTTTTTTTTGTAATTTTTACAATATATTTAAAAAAGAATATTAAACTTTTCAAGTTTACAAATACAAAGTTAATCATGAAAAATTCAATAAATTAGAGAGATATTATTTTCAAATTTCTTTAAAAAAAACATAAAAATGAAATATCTATTAATAATTTATACACTCTTTAATATTATAAAAGTCGGTTATTAGCTAAATTATTTTCAAAACTTAAATAAAATATAAAAAAAGTAATATATATCATTATTTTAAAATACATTAACGTTTTCATCCCTAAATAATATAAGTGTGATTTAAATTATGTCACCTTATTACCGTAACAAATTTTACTAATGTTAGAGCAATATTTTTATTTTTACAAACCCTAAAACATTAAATTCTAAGTTAAAATATTTGATTATTTTAACAGTAAATTTTATACTCTAAAAATATCAATTCCCTCTAATTTTTATATACATAAATATTATAGATAGATTATAAATAGAGTACCGGGCACTAGCTTCCAAATGCATCACTTCCCTTTCCAACTAGTAGTGCAATAAATAAATTAGAGCTTATTTTTTACCCTTTCCTTTTCCTTTCTTTAACCCTATAAAATGCCACAAAAGTCGTGACGTTATTCTTTTATATTTCCTTTGGTGGTGAAAGGATCGTACTAGTGCTTGAATTCACGATCTTTCCCTTATATCCAAAGGCAAAGCCATTAAGACTACATAACACTAGTTTTTATTTCCTTTGGTGGAGATGGTGAAAATGTTGATGCCAGTTTATCATAACATCAATAAAATTATTATATAATAATAATAAAAAGTAATCCCATGAAGGCAGCATGAAAACATAACACAAAAAGTATTGTTTTGATCAGTAACCTGCTAAAACAACCCCTTTAGACCAAGAGATGGTATTCATTAGCCTTAAGTGATGACTCCTAAACCAATATTATGCTTAGCTTTAGCACAATGATCAAGAATTTTCAAGATATATATTGCATGTACAGAGCATGTTATTTGCCGCGAGTAAACACATCAGCTTATTCCTCTCCTGAAGTAGTGAATACGATCTGGATGACAGTGGATACACTTGTCTCAACCACTACTAGGATATTCTTCAATGATATTTATATACAGCCTTCTCGTAAACTGATATATATTCACATTCCCAAAGTACAGAGGGGTGACTACTCCATAATAACTAACCCACCTTCTTCTCACTCCTACTTGTATTTTTGATTTATTCATCTCTCTCTCTCTCTCTCTAAAGGAGTATATACTCCAAGAGTACCCAAAAAAATAATACAAGTAAACAGTGTGGTTTTTGCTCAATTTTCACCAGTAAGTTGGAGGCAGACTAATGACCCTTTTCCCCCTTACTTTCTTTTATTAAATGTGAAAGAAAATGTGATCACTAAGAAAACACAAGCAACCAATCTCTGGAGATAAGGGACAAGACAAAAGGTGGAGAATTTAACGTTTTCTAACGTTAATTTCATCCTAGTATATCAACGACCAACAGATATTAACATTCTAAAGCTGGCTTACCAAACAATAGTACAATAATACAGAATAACATATTCAGAACCACTCAAGTAACGTTGTCATATTTATAATTAAGTGGCACACTTCATATTTTGAATACTTTTCGACAAGATAATGGCCAAAAAAGTTATGCACTACTTCCACTAATCATTCAACTGAAAGTGAAAAGAAAAATATAGTACAAACGATAATATTTGGTTTTTCATCAAAGTAAAGCATCTACATGCAATGACACGTGTTCGGACTTCGGTATTCCGTGTTCCTTCCAATTGAAAAATATAAAACAATGGATAGATATTAAAAATAGGAAAAAATGTAACAGAATTGCATTACCATTACAGAAAGTAGAACAGCACAGTCCAATTACTTTTATAAAATAAACTTTGCCGATCCTTTTCGTAAAGGTAGTAGATTTGTGCTGCTGAGCATACGAGACATTTTTGTTAAAGGTAACAAACTTCGACGATACTTCATCTTTAAAATTATTTTCCTGCTCATGATAACTACGCAGTCATTGAAACCATTGTCAGTAATTCAAATGTGAAGCTTAAAACATATTATTAGCTAGAACTACAGACGGTGATGATCCCAGATTCTATTAAAAAAGCTTTTATTTTATTTGTATCTCGTTTCGTAGTCATAGTTTGTCTAGAGTCAATTAAAGCCTTCCATTTCTAACAAACTGATAATTACATCAAGTTTAAACATAATCACATATAATAGTATGGATTACCTTGTTAAAAGCAATGCATAGTTTCATGTATTACACAGGAAAGTTTCATTCATCATTCTTGTGAAATATAGGAGCATGACTGCATATTAGTTGTATTCGTTCTTCTTTCAGGCTAAAATGTTTGATTTTGGTACCTTACTCCTAGAACAAGTCTTTACAAAACCTAAAAAGAAGAGTATTTTATCAATCAGTTGATACATAAAACACTAATTATTTGGTAAAAGAAAGGGTCAAAGAGCACATCGGGTATTAAGCAAATTATTGAAATACCTTTGCTTCATTATGAGAAATCCACAAAAATCATGAAGTCAACTGGGATCATTATCACAGGGGAAGTTAAATCATCTTGGCCTGTGATGCTGAGTATTCATTCGTGCATTTAATAAGCAGGCACCCAACAAGAAAGTGCATAAACAATCCTTCCCTTCCATCCCTGCAGCAACCATCGTCCATCTTCGTCGATCATAAAATCTTTATGGTATAAAGATTTAGTCTTTTCCCTAGCCATGTGCATGATCTCCGAGTTCAAAGGAAGTGGACTAAATCCAGCCCTCATATTGCGAACCTGCCATTGCTTGTATGTCTCTGGTCTCTCAATCCTTTCAAAGCCTTCACATGCAATGACATTCATTGCCTCACGGCCAAATATCTCCTTCTCAATCAGTGTCCTCTCAGGAATCTCACGAGGAACATTTGTCTCAAGCATATCAAATAGTGTAGAGTAGTGAAAAAGAGCCTCTCGGAATCGTGTGATAAAGAAGGGTGCATTATAGGCTCCATTAACAATCCCAAAAATGAAGACATGTGGATTCATCTTCTTGATTAGGTTCAGAACAGTGTCTCTCGGACTGTCTATTATCACAGTCTCATCAAGCAGGTTTCTCAGTCTGTATATACAATTGACAACAACCACCTCATCACTAACAAGTTTAAGATCCTCAATTTGAATTGTGTCCCATTTTTGTGCTATTGCATTGAACTCAAATGGAACTCCAAAAGTCTTTGCATAGTTAGCTAAGCGTTGTCCTGTCTCCTCGACCCTTTCTAATGGTCGAAAACCTGGTTGTGGAAAATCAATCCCAGTAATTCGAAGCTTGAGTGGTCCACCTGGCATGGTTGAGAGATGTCGAATGAGACAAGGCCACTGAAAACCATAAAGAATACCAAAATCAACAATATGAAGTGTACGAGCTTTCTTTGCTAAATTCCTTATTGTCTTATTTGAGAAGAAATTTGATAGCTTCCTAAATGGACATGCAGCCAAAAAGAGATGGTAAGCTTTCAAAACATCAGCAGCTGAAGTTGGCCTATTTATAAGGGCTTTGTATATCTCTGTACCAGAACCAGCCATTCGTGCCTCCAGGCCATCAGCAAAATAGTAGGCTATTCTCTGCATTCCATCCCCCATCGGAGATGAATGCTGTCGGATCTTCTTTAGGAATTCATTGGCATTTCTCCTATCATCAGTTGCAACAGACTGTGCACAAAGCGTCAAGAGGGTTCTCAAATCCACCATATCTTTTTTACCTTCTTGTCTCTTCCTGCGAGCTTTTCCACCAGTTGACCCTTTGGACTGACCATTCTGCTGCACATTCTTGCTCCTCCCATTTTGCAGAGCTTCATGAAGAGCAGAATTCCCAGGCCCATGGTTAAGCAAAATCATATCAAACATTTCGGAACTCACAGATGATTCATTAGAAATTGCTGATTGTTTGTTACTTCTTCCTTGTTCTATCTCAACGCCATCAATGTGAGGATTCTTCCTACCCCTCGACCCATCCTGCAAGTAATCATTGTCATGTTTCTTCTCCACTGTAACTACAATATTTTTAGTTTCTTTTCTAATCTCTTTTGGTAGTAACCAATTTCTCTCCAAACCAAGAGTCATTTTATTACCAATGGGAATAAACTTGCTTGCTTCCTCAAAGCCTCTCTTAAATTGCATAACTGACTCAATGTCATTAAAAATGTCAGGAACTTTGAGAGTTCTTACAGGAGAATCCACAAGGCCATCCATACTATTAGTATTTCCACTCGATGAGCTACAAGATGACTGAGAAGCTGACTTTGGTGACTTCTGCTCACTAAAATCCGAATGTAGGCCTGAATCTACCATGTTAACACTACTAGCATTTCTACTACTACTACTACTGCTGCTGCTACAGTTGTAATTGCTGCATTTAAAAGGATTACTTTCATCAGGGTTTGGGTGGTTTCCATGAGAAGAAATCAGGCTTTTATGGAGTGAAGAAGGAAGCTTCTCTCCAATAAGGTCATAGAAGGATTGTTCTTTAGCTAAAAGTGCTGCTGACTCCTGATACATGCAGGTCTTTTCTTCTATGTCTTCTTCCATAAGCATTTGACCAATGTACTTGAGAACCACATCACTAAAATCATAGTCCTCATGAGAGTCCTCCGTTTGGTTAGTGATGGAAGAAGATAGAACAACGCTACTGGTGCTTGGATTTGGTGGCAACTGAAACGTAGTTGCAAAGTTTTGATCATCCAATCTAAGGCAAGAATTGAATCCATTGACATCAATAGTACAATCTGTTAAACCCAAAAATGTGTAATCTCCGGGTTCCAGCCCATTATTAGAACCATACAATCCACTACAAGGTCGATCCATTATCATCTAAGTTGCAAGAACCGTTCACAACAGTAAAATCCAAAATCTTTAGAGAAGCTACCTTCTTCAATTACGGATTCAAATCAACCTAAAAACCTTCTTCAATTACGGATTCAAATCAACCTAAAAACCTTCTTCAATTACGGATTCAAATCAACCTAAAAACCTTCTTCAATTACGGATTCAAATCAGCCTGAAAATCTTAACTTTTACCAAATTAATTACTAATTCTCCAGCAATAGCTCTCCTAATGATTCAATACCTAGAAAAATTAAAACCTAAAAGACATGTAAATAATTAAACTGTAAAACGGGTAAAAGTGAAGAACTAAAAATTAAACAAGACCAAAAACATAAAAATAGAGAGAATGAAAAGTAAAAAAAAAAAAAAGACCCACTACCGAATGCATCTGTTGAGATCATGATATTGACAAACAATATCATTTTTGGGGGGAAAGATGAGATTTTTAATCAAAAGAAACGAGAATTCTAAAAACCCGTTTAATAAATAATTTATATCATAAATATTATTTTCCAAGTCAAATGGACAGTGAAGAAATAGGTACCTGAATCAAGGTAATGGTAGAGATATACAGAGAAACTAGAACTTATGTTGAAAGAGATAGAATGATGAGTGAGATAGAGTGAGTATGTCCACTTTTGATCCTTTTGATGGAGCAGAAAACTATCAAAAAAAAAAAAAAGATTTTTTTTAATAAAGAGAAAGCCAGCTCGCTTTTATTTGGAATTCCTCTCCTTTTACTTTCCACTGAATAGCGAGAATCTGGATCGTTAATGTTGATAAATTATAGGATTAGCTTTACATTTAATCTTTTAATTTTTGTTAAAATCTACACTTAAAGTTCATAATTTTTTTTAACTATATAGTTTTTAAATTTTTAAATTTTTATACTTAGTTTCTAAATTTTCATTTTATTCTTAAATTGACAATTGATTAAAGAAAATAAAAATTTAGAACTTAAGTATAAAATTTAAAAACTTTAAGGAATAAATTGTTGGAAAAAAATTTAATAACTTAAATATAGATTTAAACAAAATTTAGGGATTAATTATGTAATTAAGTTTAAATTATAAATTTACATAAATTCAAATTTATTATTATGTAACATATATTAAAGATTTTTTTATCATCCATCGTATTAAAATTTATATAAATATAAATTTATATGTAATTAATAAATTATATTTTTAGAATAATAATAAAAGTATTTATGGGCTTGGATTTTTTGGGATACGGTATTTATTAATTATAGTGTAATTGATTATTAGCAATAATATATATATCAACTCATATATATATTAAATAATATATCAATATTAAATAAAATATTAATTTAAAAATATAAAATTAAAAAAATTATATAATTATAACATAAAACCAATTATATTATAATATAAAGATTATTATTATATGTATTAAATTATAACAATTTATTTTCCTATCTTTATTCCCCATGAGAAAGTATTAGTTTCTTACTAATTAAACGAGGTGACACTAGTGGTGGTCACAATCAACTACCTCTCTTGGCCCACCCCCAAAAAAAAAAACAATTTTCACCGCAAAAATTGAGTGAAGTTGAATGAGACTGAATTTTTTATTTTATAAATTCAATTAGATTGATTTTAATTTTAAGAATATAAAATCATTAATTTTGGATTTAAAATTTGTGAATAAACCCGACCCATAAACTATGGAGCCCAATGTATTGGAAGAAATGTTTACGAAAAAATGGGCTTTTTTGTGTGTCAAGAATAGAAAAAAACTGGGCTTTGAGGATGTGGGATTTAAAATAGAATAAATGATTTTATACGTTACATCTAATAGTAAATACTAAAAAATATTATATTTAATAATTAAAAATATAATTTTAATAAATAAAAATATATATATACTAAAAGTATAAAAATAATTATTTACTATTTAAGATTTAAAATTTAAGATTTAGAATTTAATATTTAAAATTTAAAATTTATAATTTAAGGTTTAATAATCGATAGAAGAGTATTTATTAATAATTTAATATTTTTTTTATTTAAAATATATTTTTTCATTAATGACACATTATTTTACTTATAAACTCTTAATTGTAAATAACATTTATATCAATTTCAAACTCATTGAAAATACATAATAAATTGTGTATGAATAAAAGATCCAATATAATGGATATTATATATAATATAAAAAAAGATAAAAATAACATGTTTAGTAATTAAAATATATAATTTTAAAAAATAAAATCATTAAAATTATTTTGAATATAATTTGTTTAGGGTTTATGGTTTAAAAATTAGTATTTAGAGTTTATGATTTAAAATTTAAAATTTAATGTTTAGAGTTTAATTATCAATAAAAAGATATTATTAGTATGTAAATATTTTTTTTCTTATTTAAAATATGACTTTTAATTACTAACTTCTTATTTTTATATATTTTATTTTTCTTTACAAATAACATCTATATAAATTCCAAATTCGGTTGCTTATAGCATGAATTTCATAGTGGCTTCAAAAGCAATATTATCTTTCTCTTGCCAAGAGAGAGTAAAGAAATGCATGAATATGAATTTCATACTGGAATTTTTGTTAGGATGTTTAATTTTTCACATTATTTTAAATGCATGAGTTGATGTCAAAAATGTCAAATGCATAAAACTTGTGCACATATTTTATATCGTAAAATTTTATTGAAAACTGAAACTTCACAATTTATAAAGTCATTTTGTTACTATTATACATTAATTAAAATAAATACAAATTTATAAGTAAATTTGTGTATGTTTAATATCTATAAGAACCTTTAAAATAATATGATAGAATTATTTTAAAAAACAAATAAATGATTTATATTTTATATAATTATACTATGTAATACAACTGAATGTGTGCTTACAAAATCTATATTATAGGAATAATATAAGTAATCTTCTAAAATTTTGAAGTAATATGATAAAAATAATAGAAAATTAATATACAATAGAAATAAAAACACAATACTTCTCATAATATTTTTCACAAAAAATGACAATTAACAAAAAAAAAATTGAAAAAATACGAAAATTAAGATTAATCTTAAGTAATAAGATGGATTCAAATATTCATCATTTTCAAAAATAAGAAAAAATATTTCCTATAAAAGATATAATTTATTATATAATAAATAATTAAGAAATGAACATTAATATTACAGATACAAAAAATAAGGTATAACATACCATTAATTGATAAAAAAAATCATCATTGATAAATTATTTAAAATCTACCAAAATGACAAAAAAACTAGATATATTCATTTAAGAAGAATCCAAATATTAATAAAAACATATTTTAGAGAATGAATAGATAAACCAATAAAAATAGTACTCTTATTTAATAAGATATTGAATAGAAAATATGATTTATTAGGAATAATTCATGAAATTTTAGGATATCAAAAATTAAAATTCATAGCAATTATTAAGTTTAGCTTATGAATTTGAAAGATAAGATTTAAGCAAATAAGAAAATCATTCATTTTTAGTACAATATATAGTATGATATTTATTAATAAATAGTCATAATAGTTCAATATATGGACAATATGAATTCATAAAAATACCATCCAATAAATTGAACAAATAATAAAACCAAAAATATTAATTGATTTTAAAATACCTGAAGAATGAAACCTTGATGTTAAAGAAAAACATTTGATAACAAGAAGAAAAAGTAATGTAGTAAAAAAAGTAACATACCACAAATAGAATTTATAAATAATTAAACAAAACATGCAAACAAGAATGTGAACAAAAAGAATAAATAAAATAATTAAAACAAGAAATTAAAGAAGTCAAAAATCTTATCCATGGAACAATGGATAAATAACAAAAATGATAAATTACAAAAAAATATCTTAAAGGTGTCAAATGAAAAATTACAAGAAATATAATTAAAAAATAATAGTATCCTAATAAACATAACAAATAATCAAAAGACTATAATGAAAGTCTTAATTCTTTTAGAAGAGAAAATCAAATATTTACAAAATATAAATAAAATCTATGAAAAAATCCTTAAAGAAATAAGACAAAATAGTTATGATAATATATTACAACTAGATATTCTAAAAAGAGATCCATTAGAAGGAATAAAAGAAAAAGCGCCAAGAAGTTATGATGGAATGATTCCCCTAATGAAAAAAAGGATGAAGATAAATCTATAGTTCCAACCTAATCGAATATAGAAAACAATTAAAAAAATAATTCATGAATTTTTAAAATATTAGCAAATTTGTTAACATTAACATATGTTCTAATAAAAAAGAAGATGTATGACAATAATCAATGAAATAATTTATGAACTAGAAAATTATAAAATTACTATAAAAAATACAATAATGTCTCTTTTAATTCAAGAAAAAACTTCTAATCCTTACATAAATGAAAGAAATAGACAAAGACCAGATGAACCTAATCTTCTAAATAGTATAAGACAACAATCAAAAATAGAAGAAGGATTACAATGGGGTATTAGAAGATCTATACCATCAAAATTCAGGTTTTATGAAAATAATAATAAAATTGACTATCTAAACCTAGATTGTATCAAAGACAAAAAGAAGATGTTAGATGAATGGGCTAGTACAATGAGCACACTAATCCAAACATCTGAAACTACCAGTACAAACTTATCAATTTGTAAAGTATTATTAAACCATAAAATGAATGAAAATGTTATAGTAGGATGTAGTAATCTATCGAATGATATACATTTTAGGATGTAAAAAGATTATGTATCAAGAATACAATATTTAGATAAAGAAGTAAATAAAATATATAAAAAGATCATATGAGAAAATAAAGGAAACCATATTACTGAAATAAGTGAATTAACAATAAATGAGGCTAAATGGTATTTAGCAAATATAAAAATATATTATATGTGCTTTATAGATTCTTTTTATATGTGAATATAAAATATATACCTAAAATAAAACAACAATTTAAAAAAATATTTTATTAAAAGTTACCATAAACTCTATATAAGACTTGTGAAGAAAGTTGGATAAATAGAAATAATATAGCAGTACCAAATATTTTAGGAGGAAGAATAAAAAAACTAAAATCTTAGATAATTTTATAATGTTAAAGAAGAAATAAATATAATTATGCTAAAGAAAATTTTAAAATAAATTGTGATAGTAATAATTTTCAAATGTCAAGAAAGTATAGATGTAGCATAAAGCCTTATAATCAAAAATCTAAAAAATTCAAGAAATATAAACTCAAAAAATAAGAATTTTCTAAATATATGAGAATATATAACCAAGAATCTCATAAGAAAAGATATTTTAGAAGAAGAAAGTTTAAAGAAAAGAAAATTATTTTTCATCATACAAGAAAATTTACAAATATTATATATGTAATAAGAAAAGTCATTATGTCAATAAATATCCAAAAAGGTTAACCCATAAAAATGAATATAAGAACTTAAAAATACTAGAACAAGCCTATAAGATGAAATTAGAACCTCATAAAAGAATCTATTGATGAAACAGAATCAACATATTCAAAGGAAACATGTGAGATGAATGACCTATAGGGTATAAGTAATCCTAGTAGTACTTACATAAAAACATGATACAGATTCAAAGAATATACGTATCATAACAAGTAATATAATGATAAAAAAATATCATTCCCACGGAGATTATGTTATTAGAAACTAATTTTTTAAAAATAAAAATAAAAATTAATTTTTTATGGTGTTTTTATGTTTAAAGAAACAAAATTAAAAGAACTAAAAATAGAAGTAAGTAATAAACTCATATTTGGTAGTTAAGAAAATATATGAGAAAATATCTAGGAATAATTAATCCTTTAATTTTTTAAATATATGAATCACAAAAATCTCACAATATAATTATCAATTAATTATATGATCAATTGAATCTAACTTACATGTATTTCTCTCTCAAGTAAACTACACATCATATAGTAATTAAAATGTGTTAATTTTGATTCATTAGGATTTATGGGAAAATTAAGGGGTCAAATTAGGCTTAGGTGAAATCTAGACTATAAGATCAGCTTCAAATCAAGAACTAAGATGAAAAAAGAAAAAAATTAATTGTGTTAGCCAGCAGGAACGCACCACATAGCATGAAAAAAGGTCAAACTAATCATCGCGAGATGCGTGGCATGAGAGATTGGTCTCGATCAATGCACGCTGACACAACACCATATGGCGATTTGTGATTCACGGTTACAAATTTCATGGCACAGGAGTTGAATGCATGGACGAATCGGGTGATGACGCATGGCAAGTGTATTGACCAAGCGATAAACTCGAAAAAAAAACTACATTAACCTGTGGCATGACACTACATCACATGGTACATGTGGCATTGCACGATTAGGTCTCTCTACTTATGTGTCATCCAAGTGACTTTCCTGGTCAGTTCATCTGCTTACGTGGCATCCACAACTTCTGATTGGTCCTACATTAAAAAATTCATAAACAAATCAATAAAATTTTCAAAAATTATATTTTCATCATTTTTTACTAAAAAGTTCATATTTTAATTTTTTTTAACTTCAAAAATATTACTTATTGAATAAAACGAGTAACTATTAAGTAAAAAAAATGCATTGATGACTCTACTTTCATAGAGTCATTAGCTTACATAGATATTGAAACTAGTATATAAATAACAAGAAAATATGTATTTGCATAAGAAAATTGAATTGCAACTCCAAAGGATTTGATAGTAAGAATAACAAATAATACAACATTAAGCCTTTAAAAAGTTATAAAACATATTGATATTATAACAGGAGAAAAAAAAAGTTTAATATCCATACTATATATCAATAGGAAACGAGAGTTTATTTCTTGATAAGAAATAACTTCTTAAACTTATAACAATCATTTACATAATCATTTGGATGAGATAAGTATAATAAAATTAGAAGGAGAAACAATATATATTTAAAAGGTTAGAAATACTAAGAGTGTATTATCAAAAATGTTTACTAAATAACATAAAAAACAAAAACGTGATGAGATGTAACAAAAACAAAAACCACATTTAAAAAATATAATAAAATTACAAGATGAAAATGATTTAGAATCTAATAACCAAGAAAATCCATTATTAAAAAAATACAAAAAGATAAGAGGTTATTAAAAATAAGAAAACCAATAAAGGTGTAATCTCATAAAATCCTTTAAATTCAAATATTAGTAAGTTAGAAAGTATAAAACTAAAAGACCCTAATAAAGTTATAAGAATAAGGTTATAAGAGTAAAGTATATGCTTTACACTTAGAAGATCGAGAAAAATTCAGTAAACAAATTCAATAATTTTTGGAGCTAAGAGTAATTGAATCAAGCATGAGTACACACTCAACCCAACATTTTTGGTAGAAAAAAAGCTAAAAAAAGACGAGAAAAGAAAAAAATGATGATAAATTTAAAATCACTAAATAAAGAAACAATAGATGATGGATATTTTATCCTTAAGAAGAAACAGTTATTAGCTTTAATAAAATAAATAAATATTTTTCTAGTTTTGAATTGCAAGTGTGGATTAGGATAAATTAAATTAGATAAAGAATCTCAACTATTAATAGTCTTTAGTTGTCCATAGGGACAATTTTAATGAATTGTTCTATCATTTGGATTAAAACAAGCATCAGAAATATTTCAAAGATATATGAACAACATTTTTAAAGAATATCACTCATTTTGTTATGTCTATATTGATGATATATCAATTTTTAATGATAATATCAACAAACATTATCTAGACATATTAAAATCCTTAGCAAAATGTAAAAAAGAATGAATAATATTGTCTTAAAGAGGTAGTATCATCATAATAAAAAATCAAGTATTTATGACTTGAAATAGAAGATAAAAAACATCATATTTAACCTCATGTACTAAATGATATAAAAGGATTTCCTAGTGGCATCACTAAAAAAATCAATTACAAATTTTTTAGGATGTTTGACATATGCGAAAGTATGTATTAGGAAATTAACATAAATAATAAAACTTTTACGAGAAAAACCTAAGAAATATTATGTCTAAAAATGAACTGATCAAAATACTCAGTACATGAAAAGGGTAAAAACATAGGTAAGAAATTTACTAGCATTTTATCATCCACGATCTGATAAAATAATAATAAAAATAGATGTTTCACATTAATATTGGAGAGTCATATTAAAAGCAAGAGTAGATGATAAAGATAAATATTTGTGTAGCTTTACTTCAAAAGTTTTTCCATGAGTTAAATTAAACCACCATAGTAATGAAAATTAATATTTAGCTGTAAAAAAAATAATAAAAATTTATATATATATATTATCATCAAGATTTATTATTATAACAGACAATAATAAATTTAGAAATTTTTTAAAAGCTAATATTACAAGATATTACAAACAAAGAAGATTAATAAGATGATAACATTGGTTTAACCATTATAAATTTGATGTTGAATATCTACTAGAAAAAATAATAATTTAGTTAATGCTTTAACTAGAAAATTAGCCCAACTAATAATTTTTACAATTATAGAAAAGATGGACAATCTTGACATGAAAATCAAGACCAAATAAAAGAAGATAAAAATTTTAAAAAATTAACTAGAGATTTTATATCTCAAAAAGTAACTCTTATATAAAAAACAGGAAATTTTAGTACTCCAACAAAGAAAGAGATTAAAATCTCATAATTAATCAAAAGAGAAAATGGTAACTCCTCAAAAGTTTTGTAGATTGATATAATAGATGAAGAATAGCTCAAAAAAATACTCAAAAAGAAAAAGAATAGTATTATTTTGTCTACAATAGACTAATCCTAAGAATATATAAGACATGACCAGAAGCAAGTAAAACAATAAATAAATTATCTAGTGTAATACATAAAGCATTCACTAATTGGATTGATGCAAATGAAGTTTTGTTAATTACAAAATCCCTAATCTTATCAGACATAATGATATAGTAGCCAACCTAGAAAACAAATATAGACAAGCACTCAAAAATCAAATAATTGTAAAAGAAAAGATGATGGTGCTAGAAAAAATACCAATACTATTAATCTTCAAGGAAATAGATGATACATTTTTTTATCCTCGAGGAAGAAAAGGAAAGACAAAAAAACATGAATTTAGACAAATGGTTAAATCTTTATAATTTAGTAAGAAAATCAGGAAAATATCAACTTAAAACCATGAGAATTTTCACTACAAAAAAAATTCATACATCAAGAAGAAAACTAATCACATGTAGTAAATTCAATATTATTGAAGGATTAGATCCAAAACTTATTTACCAATTATTTTATTGTGGATTGATCGAAAATATTTACCCAAGTAACAATTTAATAGAATTAAACTATTTTCGTAAAAAATTTAGAAAAATAGTAAAAGCAAATGATCGTCCAATCTTTTTAACAAGAATAGTAGACTAGCCCAAAGTTCTACTAGAAGAAAAATTTAATGAAGAATCTCTTAACTAGGAAAGAGTAGTAATATTTAGTCAAATATACCACAAAACCAGAAAAATAGGAACATCTAAGGGTAAATTACTCTACAAGTAAGGTTATAATGATCTCACATAGTAATTTGAATATAATTCAAGAAGATATTAAGAAAATTATCAATTATGAAACATCATTCAATTGTAATGAATTGGATGTAGATAGAGGAACCAAACTAAAATTTTGTATAATGGACA
The DNA here is from genome assembly GCA_030763125.1 of Hippophae gyantsensis. Lineage (NCBI taxonomy): Eukaryota > Viridiplantae > Streptophyta > Magnoliopsida > Rosales > Elaeagnaceae > Hippophae > Hippophae gyantsensis. The sequence goes on from CM061030.1 coordinate 31,392,511, forward strand.
AAGAGAGATCCACATCTCCAGTATCAAGAGGAACCATGTCTACAAATGATTTTTATTAAATAAATGTTGGCATAAATTTTTAAAAGTAAGGAAGAGATAAGATAATTATAATCCTTATCCTTCCACGTGTCTTTATTTTAGAAAATGAATGAGTAGATAAAGATAAGATGTAATCTTTATCCTTTTATATGTCATTAGAATAGGTATATAAAATAATTGTTCTTGTATCTATAAAATGAATTTTGCATAATAAAGAAGGGTATAACAAGTTCGAACCACAGAATCTAAACATCTTTTTCTTCTTAGATAATGTCTAGAGAAACTCATATGAAGTAAATTAGTAGGAAAATAGGGTTGTAATAATCTTACTTTCTTAATGAATAAAAGTATTCTTTTCATCAAAATCTAGTATCTTTCTTATATCTTAAATAGAAGTATAGATTTCATTCTTGATTGAAGGTAGTTCCCTATCCAAAATGTAAGACTTTTAACAAATAACTAAAGATCATAAACGAAGTAGAATAAGACGGAGGTAGACTCATATTCATTAAAATAATGTAAGATTAAATACAACTCTAAATTTCATTTCTTAAAGATAATATTTATTTGTTAAGGATTCAAAAACCAAAAAATTAATCAATATTTTTGTTAAAATATGTTAAATAAAAAATTAATTAAAAAAAGAAAAAATATTTGATATCAGAATCATAGGAAAGAAAAATACATCATTAGATGTAAAATTAACGTTATTAACTTCCAAAAAATTAGTGATATTAACTTAAAAGTCGAGACAACTCTTCTTATAAAAGTCAAAAACATATATAAAAAATATACTTAAAATTAGGAGGCATAACTGATATTTTTCCTTATTTTATTTATATAAAAATATCATTCCACCACCTTCTTTAATTAATGTTGGCTATCTTGCATGCTTCATTTTTTTCCAATTGTAATGTAAAATTTATATTATAATAAAAAAAATATTTTTAAAATATAAATATACATAATAATAATAATATCAAAATTATTTTTATTTTTATTTTTTATATACGATGGCTCCCTGACAATGCTTATTCTATTTTTATTTATTTAAATATAATATATAAATTAAAATAAATTTAATTATTTTTAAAAATAAAATGATTTATGGTTAGTCACTCAAAAATGAAGTAAATTAGAATGCATTATTTCACCCGCTTAAAACGTAAACTTCAAATTTGGAGATAAACGAAGATGCCCACCACAAGCAATCAAGTACTTAGATTATTTATTTATTTATTTTTGAAATTAAGTATTTAGATTTGAGTACATAAGATTTAGTAATTATTATTCTACCCAATCGATATATATGCTCTCTTGAGCCAAAAGCAAAAGTATGACCAGACCATAATTCTAAGGGATATATACTTCATGTGTCCCATATGATATGATCAATATATAACTACTCAACAATATTGTTTTATAAGGAATGACCTCCCTTTCTTATAAGGGCACTAAAATTAGTAACTTTCAAAAGGCATTTATTACATAAAAAAATTGTGATAAATATAAACTAAGTGTTTTGAATGTAAGGATTTACATATATATACATCAAGCATGTAATTGGCCAAAACATGAAGAAATCTATATACATTAAGTATTAAATACAACAAAGATTTCAATAATTAATTTAATAACTATATTTACCAAGTAAGTTGGTGATAAAATCAATATTTCACTATTTAGTAATATTGTTATATATTATTTTCCTATATATTATACATGAAAATTGCAAAAGTAATTATGTGCTTTCAATTGATCTCATTGAAATTTCAGTTATAATTAAAGAAGTATAATAAGCCATGCATGGTAAATACGCAATACTATATAATTACAAGGTGGATAAACTTTCATGCATTGTGAAATAATTATTAATTTTGACTAATTAAAAGCCAAAGAGGAGTATAAAGTGTTTTTGACGTAATCCTAATTACTTGAAAGGAGTGAATTACAATTTTACAAATATAAGAAGGAATAAGTCGATGATGATTTTCTTTAATTTTAAATAAGAAGTCTTGAATAAATTTAATTTTTTTTATTTTATTTTTGTTGAACAAAAATCATTTTGACACTGGACAAATTAAAAAGGTGGATTGTGGACGGAATTCTGTGTATAACAAGACATTGATATATGATTAAATGTTAGGGTTGTTCATCGGATCGAAACCGTTGATTTTTCTGTCATCTGATCCGATCCGACCATCCGTTCGGATTGAAACATCTTAATCCGCATCCGATCCGATCACCTCTTACATCCGCTCAATCCGATCTGTAAACTATTCAGATGACATCCGATCAATCCGTTCAATCCGACCAATAAATTTAATTAACTCTATTTTTTTGTATTTTTAAATATTTTTTTAAAATTTTTACATAAATCATAACATAAAATTATTTGACTTAAAAAAAACATTAAAAAATTAAATAAATATATATTAATTATATATATATATATATTTAATTTAATAAATATATATTAATTAAATATATATATATATATATATAATTAATTTTGGTCGGATCGGATGAATCGCAGTGAAATTCGCCATCCGATCCGCACTTAACGGATGGAAAAAATCTCCATCCGATCCGACCATCGGATTAGATCGGATCAGATGAAAAATCAATGGATCGGATCGGATTGATCGGATTTTTTACACACCCCTATTAAATGTGTTTATTTTGACTCTTTATTTTCATAATATATATATAAACAGAGGATGAATAACATAAATCATACAAGATAAGATATGTAAAAATTTATCATATGATGTGCCTCTTAATTGTTAAGAAAAAGGAGATAAAAATTATGAGATGGAAAATTGTAAAATATGTATATATGCCGCTTCACATGTATAGTATTTGATCATAAGACTAAATATAGGTAGCTACGTTTCACGTTTACAATTGATGGGTTGGTGTGATACCTCATTTATTTGTTTACGTGATCGATTTCCTCTTCTTCTTCTTTTTTTATTTTATTTTAATACTATGTTGGTCTCTTATTTTAAGTCAAAAGATAATTGGATCCCTTTTAAAAAAAATAACTTTATTATCAGGGCAATATTTTTAATTTTAAAAATCTTAAAGCATTTAATTATAAAGTAAAATATTTATTTACTATGATATTAATATTTTTTGCTCTTAAAATATCAATTCCAAAAAATATATCATTTGATATTTTATTTATGTAAAATATTTTTTTTATTAATATCATGAATAACATAATATTATTTTATCAATGCGTTATTTTATTGATAAATAAAAAAAAAGATAAATATAACTTTTTGTTATCATATTTTATCATAAAAATTATTAAAATATTGAATAAATAGTAAAAAATTTATCATGAAATTATTAAAATATAGACCGAATAACAAGATTTTTCATTTTTTAATACTTTCTATAAAATATAAGAGACTTGGTGACACCTTTATAATATAAAAGAATAATTTATGCAAACTTTCTAATATAAGAGACTTTTACAACATATCATCTTATTTTTTTTCATGAGTTAATTAATCACACATTATCTCTTCTTCTTAATGTTTTTTTAATATATTAATTTAACACACTCTATATCTAGAGTAAATAGATTTCTACCATTGAACTACAGTGATTATTACAAATATATCATCAAGCTTTCATTTGTTATTTTTATATTATCGAACTTTCAAATTGTTACAAATATACCATTTGTGATTATCTTTAACGTGAATTAATGATTTAATGTGTGTAATGTCCTAAATACTTCTCACTCTCTCACACCTCACACCCATCAACCCAACCTCACGAAACCACCCATCTAAAAACGAAATCCTCGTGAAACCAAAAACAACTATATCATTATCCTCACGAGCCAGACAATACAACCAAAAATCACAAAATTTAAACCATGGACAATAGTCCAATTCTTGAATTGGCAGTTGACATTGACATGCGAAGTAAGGGAAAAAGATCTTTTAAGGTAAGTTTATTTCATAAATAATTTCCTTTTTAAGTTTATTTTTTACATTTTACCTGTATGTTTATTGAAAATAAAGCAATTAATATAGATTTTTAAGAAGATTCTTTCTCCACTTATTCTTTATTTTTGTTTGTTTTCACTCTTTATGGTAACTATCACGAATGTTAGTGGGGTGTGAATTTTTATTTTTTTATTTTTGAAATGGGGTGTGAGGTATGTATTGAAGTGGAAAAACTTTTGGTGAATATTTTATCAAAAAAAAATCAATGGTTCTAGACATATGATCTTGATTTATGCTTTTTTTTAATATAATACCAATTGAAAATTATGCATTAACTTCCATGTATACTGTTTTCTTATAGTTCAAAAAGAAAGACTTAGAACCATTTACTCTGATGGTCCATTGTGGTGGTAAGTGGATTAATCGATATAAAAAAATGTACGTTGAAGGTGTAATAAATTACTTAGATTATTACAATGAGGACACTATGTCTCTTATGGTTTTTAAAAAATTGGAGTTGTTGTTGAACTTAATGAGGCTAGTTACTTAGTTTTATTAAGTATCATGGGTTGATTTTACGGGTGTAGAAATTAACATCGATCAAGTTGCTTGAAAATTATGTGATTATATAACAAATAATTCAAGAAAATTTGATGTTAATATAGTCATATTCAATAACTTTGACATCCAAGATTTGTCCATTTTTAATTGATGATATTAAACATATTAAATATGCATCCAATAAAATATAAATGTATTATATCACCAATATATTTTAGCTATTAATATATATAAAGTTATAAATTATTAGAATATCCATCAAAACATCATATAAAAATAAATACATAAAATCTAAATAATTAATAAACTCATTATAATATTAATAGTATATAATATATAAAAATTTATATACATATATAATACATGGTAACCTACGCTACACATGGCACGTAGGATCGGTTGATATGTACAACCGATGCTAATTACCACGTGTATCGTCAGTTGTATATGTCAACCGATGCTATTTTTTGATTTTTTTACAATTTTTTAATTTTAAGTCTATTTCAAATCGGTTTTAAATATGAATCGACTTTAAATTTTAAGTCAGTAAATTTAAGTCGGTTTATAAAAATACCGACTTAAAATTCATTATAAGTCAGCTTTAAGAAAAATGTACTGGTTGACGTTAGGCACTTGTATGTAACTATTATTGGATAATTAGGTATTAGTAAATAACATATTAATGTTAAATTAAGAAGATAAAATATTAAAAATGTACTCCTCAAGTAAATACAACTGTGCTTCATTTTTTTTTGTTTAGCAAATAAAATACCGTTCAACTATTTACATTTAAAAATGTATTGGTTGACGTTAGGCACTTGTATTATCTTAATGTTATGTTCTACTTGCTAGCTCTACAAGTAAATACAAGGAACTTTTTCTATTTGTTAACATATAAAACAAGGTGTTTGAAATAGAAAAATATTTAGTCAGAGGAATAAGAAAATCCAATTTTGCGTTCAATTTCATACTTAAAACATCTTATGGTCTATTTGTAATAGGTTATAAGAAGGCAACTACTTGAACAGCTAAATTTTTAATTGCGGAATCTATGATTTTGGATGCATTGATAGAAAGTTTCCTAGCAATGCAAGACTTATTGGACTTGGTGGGGAAGATAGTTTGTTATGTGATGAGTGTCATATGTAACTACAACTGGATAGTTAGGTATTAGTTGTGGTATCTTTGTCGTGTTTTTTTCTTAGATGATACTGGTTGTATTAACATTGAAGTTTTTGATTGTGGTTTACTTATGTTTTATACCATATTAAATTACACTAATAAATTTTGTGAACTTTTTTCATAATTTATGTTGCTCATTTTTATCGTTAAAAATCTTGTTTCTAGAGTCCTTAGGTGGTTATTGAACATAAAGTTCCTGATTGTTTTTTTTCAATTTATTATCTTATTTTTTTGTTTATTTAGTTATGTTTGTTAAATATAAACTATTTTTGTGTTATTTTGATTTTGTTTAATGAAATTTCTTTCTCCATGTATATATATATACAAATTATTTTTGTACTGTTTTGATTTTGTTTAATGAACTTTCATCCTCCTCTTACATATATATATAAAAGTTAGTACTTTTTAATTTAATTAATTTATTACTCTTAAAAATATTAAATATTTAGATGGTTAAATTAAAAAATATATATTATTAAATTCATCAAAATTAAAAAATATAAATTTTTATATAATATTAATATTTCTCGTGATAATAACAAAACATTATTTATTGATTTTTAATAATAATTGGTGTGAGTTGAAATTCTAACTTACAATAAAAAAATAAAACATATTATTAATTACCTTATAGGTTAATTATATAATTTATCATTTATTTATTACATAATTGCATATCAAAATCTTAATTCACATCAAAAGTAAAAAAAAAAAAAGAAGAATACACAAAAGAGTCGAATATGATTTGGGATTGAAGAGTGTTGTGCGAGTTAGAGCCCGATGGTATGAAGGAGAAGAATACAACTTGATTTGTTCTATGGTATGTGTCACATCATATTAAACTAGCAAAAAAAAAAGTAATTAATTATTTTAATTAATAAATAATTATGATATCAGTTATTATTTTAAAATAATTAAAATATGTTGATTTCAGTGCCGTCTTATATATAAGAATTACGAATCTAATTTTGTATTTTGAAAAGTGGGATGCTTTTGTAGTAGCTCAAATTATTCAACTATCCATCTACTTTTTATATAGTTAGGTTCTGCAGCTTATTGGCTCCTTCTTTATCTTTTTGAAATTTATAATATTTGTTTAATTCATAAGACAAATAATAACCGGTTAGTATTAAGACTTATAAGTAGTGTATCAGTTTGTACTATTTAGTACACCCTTAAAAAAAAACATATCTCTTATTCTATCCAATCAAGTATTAATTAATCCCGGCCACTTTTCTTTTCCACATTATCATGAGTATCATATCTTGTCATAAATAAATAAATAATAAAAAAGAGGGTAAGAAGAAAGGAAAATATATTGGGGAAACTTACACCATAAAAACCAAATGGGACAACTTACAAATCAAGCAAAGTGTTTTCATGCCATATACCCCTTCAACTCCGACCCTACCTTCCAAGTTCCACCGAAACCTTCACTTAATTCCCACACATATAGTGTTTATTTATGTGTGTTAATAATATTCTGTTATGAGTATCTGGGTTTTTTTAAAAACCAAAATTCATGTATTAATTATTATATAATCTTATTAACAGCATTAAAGACATTAATTCATTATAATTTAGAAAATAATTCACATAAGATGGGATGAATTAGTATTAGTATTATGTTCGTAATCTAAGTTTGAAAATTTGTGTTTAGATTAGGTTTGGAGTGTTAATTATCGAATGATGTATAATTTTGGATTCTTAATATAAATATTTAATCTTAAATTCAACTCTAAAATTATTCGGATATATAATATCAACCAAATTATTAATTAGAACCTAGATCATACCATACCAAGTCAATTGGAATTTGATAAACAGACTTAATGACATGCCTAATTACCGCCTATATTACTATAAAGATTCCAAAGCAGTCTTGGGTAAATTTACTATTTCCGTCAACCAAAATTAACGCAAAAATTAAGAAAAAAACTTTAAACCATTATATCATAAATCATTCCTTAATTACTGTAGATTTCAATTAATTTAATAATATATCTTATTTATAACAATTACAACCTTATTGTGTAGATACAGAAGAACCCCAAGAAAAAACCTTCCAAAACCATTAACGAACAAATCAGAGTTCAAAAGGCATTAAATCAAGGGTCATGATTTTGGGCTTACCAAGCATCAACTTTTTGAAAATTCGCAGTCTCTCTCTAGTCTCTCCCTCCTTAAATAGCAATACAACCTCTGCTCCTCCTCTCACACCTCACTCCTTCGATTTCACATTCACAACCTCCATATTCTCCTTTCCATTTCTTTGCCTTCTTTAATTCAGCAAATAAAGAAATGGTTTCAATGACGATTCTCACCTTTTTATCTCTATTGGCATTCATGACTTCTTTTGTTAACGCCAGAATCCCAGGTGTCTACAATGGTGGACCGTGGCAGAGTGCTCATGCTACTTTCTATGGCGGCAGTGACGCCTCTGGAACTATGGGTACGGTATTACTAATAAATCTATTCAATATTTATTGTACGTAGAATGATATTTTACTACTTTATTTTTATAAATTAATAATATTAGTCTCTTATTTATTTATATATTTATGTGCCTCAATTTCATAAATTAATCATTTTAGTCTCTTTCTTTTTTTATTTATTTATTTGTTTACTTTAATTATCCTACTGTCATATTTTATAATTTTTTTAATGAAAAATTTAAATTTAATCGAATTTAATTATAAAATTAGCAGATTTTTGAAAAATAAAATGTAAAAAAAAACGTAAGTAAAATAATTAAAATTAGTGTAAAATGAATAAAGTTTACGCAATTATAACACTAAAGAGGCGAGAGTATACTAATTTAAATCAAAATCACTGATTATTTAATTTGTGTATTACAAATTTTTTCTTATAGTTTTTTGAGCAAGAAGTTGAACTCTCCATATTTGTATAATTATGCAGGAGGGGCTTGTGGTTATGGAAATCTGTATAGCCAGGGCTATGGCTTGAACACAGCAGCGCTAAGCACAGCTCTGTTCAATAATGGATTCAGTTGCGGAGCCTGTTTTGAAATGAAGTGTGCGAATGATCCACAATGGTGTCACTCTGGAAACCCTTCAATCTTTATCACAGCCACCAATTTTTGCCCTCCAAATTACGCTTTGGCCAACGATAACGGCGGCTGGTGCAACCCTCCTCGTCCTCACTTCGATCTCTCTATGCCCATGTTCCTCAAGATCGCCGAGTATCGTGCTGGCATTGTCCCCGTTTCTTACCGCAGGTTATTTCACTCTCTAGCTCTGTTCAGCATTTTTTCTTAATCAGTTGGTTAAAATTGAAAATTGGAGTTAACCAGCTAAATTACACAAAAAATCTTAATTTTTTTTAATTTTTATATTCTCTTCGTTTTATTATTACTTTTATTATTATTAATTTTTACTTTGAATTTTAATTTCCTTACTTTCTTTGGTTTTAGATCAAATTTTATATAAATTAATAAATATACAATTAAATTATAAGAAAAGAAGTAAGGTGCTAAAGTGTGATAAATAAATAAAAAGAATTAATTTTTTATTTTCTTTTATTTTATAATAATAAATAAATAAATAACCATGAGTTTTTGAGTTAATTAGTACATAAATTTTAAAAATATATATGATAAATATTCTATTTATATAAAACAAACTCCTTAATATCATACAAGTATTTTTAATTAAGATGCATCATAATTTATTTATTTTTTAAAATTTAAAATACAAATGATAAAATATATCATTATTTCAAAATATACTAAAATTATTATATATATATATATTGGAGTTTTTTAATTACTTACAAGTTCTTTTCTTTGTTTTGGGTTGTATTTTACAGAGTGCCATGCAGGAAGGGAGGTGGTATCAGATTCACAATTAACGGTTTCAAGTACTTCAACTTGGTTTTGATCAGCAACGTTGCGGGTGCAGGGGATATAATGAGGGCTACCGTTAAAGGGTCAAGGACTGGATGGATGAGCATGAGCCGCAACTGGGGTCAGAACTGGCAGTCCAACGCTGTTTTGGTTGGTCAGTCACTATCTTTCAGGGTCACTGGCAGTGACCGTCGCACCTCTACATCTTGGAATATCGTGCCTGCTAATTGGCAGTTCGGTCAAACATTCGTTGGCAAGAACTTCAGGGTCTGATTCACATTAATGTCCTCCTTTATGGGTTGTGTTTGCTTCTAAATTATATTTATACTTTTAATTTCTTTTCTATTTACAGTCACCATGAAATTAAGTGCTTTTTGTGAGGAGCTGAAGTGGCTGCAAATTTGTTTAGCCCGCATCTACTCTTACTGAACAAACATCTATAAACATGAAATAAATTTTATATCAAAGTTTTGTGCCTTGAGCGTAAGTATTTCATTATTATCAGTAGACAGAATCCAATTATTAGCAAGTTACAAAATAAGAATGTTAAGGAATTATAAATATTAGGAATCAAAACTGTTTTTCCCAATAAGCACTTTTTAAACATCACTGAAATAGAGTCATTATCATAGGTATATATTTTAAACTTCTAAAATGCTAAAAATATTAATCCTATATATTAATTAAAATTCAATTAACTTTAACATAAATCTTATTGTGAAAATCCATACAAATTATTGACAATTGATTTCCGAGTTTGAAAAGCACTAAGATCGGACAGTGGTGGGTGGTATACCTTCATCTATAGGCATTGATTTTTTAAATTCTCTTGTAAAAAGTAAGAAACCAATCAACACCTTAATAGTCAGTCAAGCATCAATTTCTCATGTTTAACCTCCATTTCGTTCATCATTAATCCTTTATTCCAAATTTCTGATGAATAACACTAAATGCTTAGAGTTCACAGAGTCTTCGTACTAATGCATTAGGAATCTTTTTCTTGTCACTTGGTGGGTTCTACTCAAAATTTCGCCCATCATCACTCCACAGTCAAAATTAGAATTTCGAAACCCAATTCACAGCAGAATGAGAAAATTTTCAAGATTTTAGTCAAAATAAAATTCCAGATACTTTTTTAAAAATTTTCAATAAAAGAATAAAAACAAGTTGGTATGAAAGTTTGGTCAGTTCTAAGGTCAATTTTTAAAAAAATTTAAAAACTCAAATCATTTTATTGTTAAATTTTTAATCATTCTAATACCTCTGAACAATTTTAATTTTCTCAGATATTTTTTTAAACATAAAAAATTAAATTAGATCTAACAGAACCTGGTAACAGGGTCTAAACCTAATAAGTTCGAATAAAATAAATCTTCTTTGAATAATCATAAAATTGGCTAAAATGATGACAAATGTGTTCAGGAAATGACCCTGCACCTTTTTTTAAAAAAAGGTATATGTAATGTGAGATGGAATCAGTAGACAAAAGGGAGAGTAGAAACCCTTCATCTGTGGATATCATCCCTACGGTTGTCTGGCCGCTGCCTGGCCTCTAATCCAATTTGGATCCCAAAAAACAGAATCACTGTTTTTGAAAACACAAAAAGCGATATCGATCAGGCGTTTTCTTTACGCACTGTTGCCTCGTATGAGAAAACAAAGTCAATTTGTTATCTCTGAAAAATGCAACAGAGTGCAAACTAAAAACAAAAAAACATGAAATCTGAAATATGATAACGAAACAAAGGGATAATAGAACTCAGGGGGTTAAGGCTCATATCAAGTGTAGATTATTGGAGATCTCTCATTGTGGGTTAGAACCCAAATCGAAATTGGAAGAAAGATCGAGAGAGAAAGTTGTTTCCTGAACGCCAAAGCCTGCCTTTAGGTAAAAGGGGCGGCGTCTGCTTCTTCTCCGAAAATCGAATTGAGTGAAGATTGTGATCTAATCACATTCCACTCGAGCCTCTCTCTTTATAATCATAGCCCCGAAAATCCTACCGATGTCCCAAGACTTCCGATACAACTAGGGTTATAGATGCCCGAAGAATAACAAAATGAAAAACAAAAGAAGAAAGGAACATGAACCTGAAGGTGACGATGGTGGCTGTAAAACTTCGAACGATTATGTGATTATATAGCGCGGATTTGAAACTTGTTAGGGTTTTGGCAGAGCCGCCACAAAGCCCAAAAGAAGCCCAACAAAATATAAGACTCGACGGTCAGAGCCGAGTAGAATCAATTTACCATTTTTCCTTTTTTAAAAAGATAAATCTATCAAACTCATTTACTCTTATTTAGCACAAAATCAAACCATCTTTTGATTCAAACCAATAATTAAAAAAAAATTAATCTCTCTTTTAATAATGTGTAACATGATATTATTTTAATTTAAAAATATCTTTAAACTGATTGTGTCTATTAAAATTTTTTAAAAAATTATATAAAATAATATAATTAAAATTTATAATACGATATTTAATTAATCAAAATTTAATACTAAATAAATATAATTAATTAAAATTTAACTTAAATAAAATTTATTATGAAATTTATAAACGATTAATTTTTTTTAATAAAAATATATAAATTCAACATTATAATCTTATTATTTTTATTGTAGTAAGTTTTTAAAAAATATTATAAATATCATTTTTCCTTTATTATTTAAAAAGTATTAATTCAAGTAATTATCAAATGAATATTTAATTAATTAAAAATAAATAAATAAATAAATAAAAAATAAACGATTAATAGTGAAATCTAACATATGCAAGATAAAAAATTTCCTCTTTCTTTTTACAAGTTATTTTCATTAATAAATAGAAAATTAGTTTATTTTAATATGCACTAATTTTTAAATTGATTTTTTAACAAATGATATTCAAACATGACTTAAAACAAAAATTAATTAAAATTTTCTTATCGTCGTATTGAACAAATGCCAAAATAAATAAAATATATCACATATTGTTATTTAAGCCATCGATATCATAAGGAAGAACGATATTTTTCCTCCTTTTTTCAGCTCAATCGGTAACAATAAGCTTTTATTGAATAAACCATATAACGAAGAACAATATCTTAGACATACAATATTTAGAGGCCTTCTCATTGTTGAAATTTTTGACATACTTTTATTATTGAAAAAAATATATTAACTACACATAAAGATGATATTTTTGCCTTTACAATTATTAAAATGACCATTCTTCTTGTTTTGTAAGATTTTTTCACCCTTCCAAATTTGCACTTATACCTACTTGAAGTGTTAGCCTGAAAATCCTCCTGAATTGGGGCATTTTTGTCAGAATATCGAGCAAATTATTGAAGAAAGAATATCTAACATGAAGTTTCAAGCCAATGGTACTTTACTGATTTTTTTGTTTTTTCTTGTCCTGAAACTGTTAAATAAGGCATCAATATGAACCTAAGACTCTGTTTGGCATGAGTTTTCAATAAAGCTGTTATTAAAAAAACATGAAAATAAACTTTAAAAGGAGCATAATTGAATCATTCTATCTATATACATGAAATGGCAGATTAACATGCGGCAATATCTACTTGAAATATTGCAAAGAAGATATACACATGATTTGGACTTTCAGTTCTCACTCACCAATTCTGCTTCCCTTATCCAAAGGACTCTTGCATTTGAATTCCTTGTGAGCTCCACCACCGGATCATGGAGTAATATTGTTTATAGCCGGCTAAATTAGAAAATGCCAGTTTGGTATTACCTTGATGACTTGTCCGCGGTACGTTTACTTCAATACTAGATTGCCCAAGCTTAGTAGAAATTTCACCACCTCTTTGACCTGGATAGGTTTGAGAAGATACTGGGATGTTTTTGGACATTGATTACCTTGTTATATAACCCTTCAATGCAATAGCATAGAAGGTGGAAGTATTAGAACCAAGGCAAAGACTTGAATTAATGATCTATATGTATGTTAAAAATTATTGAAAAATCAATTATCCTAAAAACTTAAACTATTTGAAGAAAAATCAATTAAATTTTTATACATTTGTTACTCCCCAATAGGTGTTAACGCCAAATACTTACAATTCAATAATTAAGGTTATTGGGCCTTAAAAATGACCTTTAATTCTAAAATCGTGTTAGAAGTTTTTGGAAACCAACTCTCCCAAAAGCTTAAGTTATTAAGAGAATGACCAACTATATTTTTATACATTTATTACAGTATCACAAATGTTGGCTCTATATACCATACAAATTAAAACACTTGCAATTCAATAATTGAGATTACTGAGTCTTGAACAAAACTTTTCACTCTAATATTATATTAGAAGTTATTGAAAACCAAATCTCCTAAAAGCTTAAGCTATTAAGAGAATAACAACTATATTTTTATACATTTATCACTATTAAGAAAATTTTCTCGTAACTCATATTATACAAATAATTGAAGTGTCCTTACTACTTACCATATCATATGGCACAAACATCAGGTCCTCTTTCTTTTTTGATTGAGGGCTCTCAATTGCTTTATAATGAATTGGATCACTTCTTTCAGATTGGCCCTTCTGTTCCCTTCCAAGTTCCAAAGTTCAGGGACTGCATATCTTCCACTTGGATTGTATTCATTTAGTTCCAGCAATGCATTAGCAACTGCATTGTATACGTGTTCACCAAATTCAACTCTCAATCTTTTCAGGTTTTCATCATCTTCGTTTACAATTTCCTGCACTTTGAGAATTCACAATCAAACTTATAAAATGTAATAAAGTCTTCCACATGGTCAAAAAAACTGGAAGGATGGTCTAGCTAAAGATGGACGAAGCAATTAATGAGGACAAATTGCAGCAGTTACCAGACTATGACTAATTTTAACATGGATATTCCTAATAATCACCTACTCAAACTGTCAACATACTCTTTGTATCCCATTCTTGTCTTCGATCTTGAAAGGATGCCAAATAGGATTTTTAACTTGTTCTTGCCACGAGGAACACATTTGAGCAGCTCGATTCCAATAGTCTTCATTGGGAAACTTCTGTAAGCACATATCTTGAAAAGGTTTCTGATCAACCTCCCCCATTCTTTTAACAGAAAACTTTGTCTGGTCATTCCATGTATCTTGCAATTCCTAGAAGAAAACAATGAAACCATGCAGCGTCTATGTATAAGAACTTTAGAAAAGGTCAAATTTATTAAAACAGAGTTGAATGTTACATCAAAATATTTTATTAAGCATGAGACTCAAACAAATAAAACATTACATTTATCAATACTTTGCGAGCCTCTTGTAACTCTTCGTTACTTGTGCAGTCTTTAATTACAAGTATATGGTTGAGGCTTTCAAGGTACTGAACTGCATCATTTTTCTCCTCTATTTCACTTTGCAAGGCATCAATCTCATCATACAAGTCACTTTCCTTTTTTATAAGCTTTTGATCTTGCAACTTTCTTTCCATCTACATCAGTAGTATCAGCAAAAAAGCAAGCAGCAAGTTATCATGACTATATTTATGAAGCTAAAAATGGATGGTAGAAAGCGAGATAAGCCCAGTGAGTTTGTGAGAGTGCATTGTTCTTCCAAAAGATTGGAAAGAAAGCAAGATAAGCTTTCAACATCTCATTGTAATCATCCATTAAAAAAGAAAAACAAGTACACTCTCATGATCTCATCCCATAGATTGTGAGGCATGCACCTGTCGTGCTTTCAATGAACATGATAATCAATAGAATGCAGGGACTTCTCATTGACTAAACTCTTAACCTCAGAGATCGGTATTATCATGTTCTAATTCGTTTGTTTACCTCCTCAATTTTGCCATTTAAAGCACTCTGCTCCAATTCATTTTGTTTTTTAATCTCCTGCAGCTCTTTTGCTCGTACCTCGAGTTCTTTTGTTTGAGTTTCAACATCATTCTCCAGCTTTCCATTGAAAAACTGCATCTTTCTCACTTCTGCTAAAAATCCGAAAGACGAGAAAAATTGCATACAAAATCAGAATTCTTTTCATCTGAAGCTGTTGTCTTGATATAAATGTCGTGTGACATGCCATGCAGCTAGGTTTACAAGTAACAACGCTCAGATGCAAATTGCAAAACGAAAAATGCTAGACATCCCAATGGGAAAAGGGTCAGATTAGCCCAGTAATTATTGTAACTATTGCAAAATATGTACTTTGGTGCTGTAATTATTGAGTTGGACCTGTAACGATAGCTTGCCACTAAGATTGGGATGATCCCAACTTGGAAACTGTAGCATGACTCTTGCAAAATACAGAAAATCAGGTCTTGGACTACATAAAGCATGCAAACTCAATAATGCATGTAAGAGAATGGAAATAACATAAAGAAGTTTGGTTCAAAAAGAGGACTAGCTTCTAAAGGCAAACATTGTAAACCTCAAATCTGACTTAATAGTTAAAGTTAAACTCACTTCACACACACAAGTTGCATAATTCATACTAGTACTCTTCTTTATTTTCATACCTTTACTATGCTCCTCATGCAGCTTATTTTTTTCGTTCATCAACCATCTTATAGTCGCAGAGGACTCGCTATACTTCTTCTCTATTTCTAGCAAACAACATTCTTTAAAATCAATAACCTCATTAAGGCCTATGATGAGTTTTTGGAAATTAGCAGTTGTGTCATCGAATTTACTCTCCAAATCCAACAACATTTTATTCTTGTAGTCAATCTCTTTAACAAGTCTCGTAACCATTTGACGCTCTTTCTTTAGCTCCTCTTCACAATTGCAATTCCCCATTTCACATAAATTTGAGCTGTCTGTAAAGATGGTTTTTCTTAAAAAAAGAAAAAGAAAAAGAAAATCACTCAGAATTATCACAACCCAAACCCCTTTAACTTCAATCCATAATGGACCCAACTACCCAACTCCATTATAAGCTTTTTAGTAACAAGCATTGGGAACAAAATATGAAGAAAAATACCCAATTCTATTGAAATTTGTAAAAAGATAAGTAATTGTACCTACCCAAAAGACAAAAATTGTGATAAGATTACAGATTAAAAGTACTTTACACTTCGAGAATTAGAAACCAAAAAAAAAACACTCAAAATGCAAGCGAAACAAAGGCCGTAAATTTACAATTGCAAAGACACATAACACAATTTCAGCAAATAAATAAATATATAGAGCAACAGATAGATGCAAATAAAGAAAATGCGAGAAGAAAACAAATATACTTGAACCAGACTGAAGCTTTCAGGCCTCGTTGACGTTCTATCCGAGGCCGCGAGTCCCAAACACAGGCGATGACTTTTCAGTCAGTTCTCTTTTGTTTGACTAGATTCAACCACTGCCTTTCTGCAGGCTTGAAGCCTATTTACTATTTTATGGCCAAGGAAATTGGTAAGTATTTTGAATTTGAGATGTAAATGTTGCTTAATATTATTTTTAATAACATTCGGTTCTATTAAATTATATCAGATTTTCACGTGGATAATACAATGTATCTGTCATATATAATATTATTATTTATGATTATATATCAATTTTGTCATTATTCATGTATAAATTTAGATAAAAATATCTACTTTTCCGACGTTAATACTGATTAGGAAAAAAATTTAAAAACCTTATCTAAAATAACATTCATAAAATTTATAATAATAAAAATAATAATTTTATATTAAATTAAAAATATCTTAACTCATATTAAAAATATTATTTTTATTATTATAAATTTTTTTAAAATATTTAATCAAAATTTAATAAATAAATAATATTTATCGATAATTAACTAACTTTTTAGGGATAAGTGTTTTAGCTTATTTATTTTTAAAATATGTATTATTAGTTTAATAACTATTATATAAGATAATTTAAAAACATCTTTTTAAAAAAATTACTGTTTAATCAAATACATAACCAACATAAAAAAATTAAAAGGGTATAATTAAAACTTAGATATTTTCCTTAGATTTCTCTTCACATATACTTAGGGGTGTCCATAAACTGGATCAGACTGGATCAAACCGAACGATTTTACTAATCAAAAGGTCCGATCCGATTTGTATTAATTTTAAACCGTTCGAACCGAACCAGACCGGTTTAATAATATATTAAAAATTTCACATTATTCTTCATTAAATTATAAAAAAATTGAACCAAATCGGACCGAACCGTTTTATAAGTCAAACGATCCAGTCCGATTTTTATTTCTTAAAACCGTTTCAAATGGTCCGGTCCGAATAATATGAACGGTCCGATCCGATTAATTTTTTTATAGGTAAAACCAGATCGAACTGGGTCATGGACACCCCTACATACACTATCCAATTTTCTAAATTACTTTCAAATTCACACTAAGTTTCTCTCACAAATTCTCTCTTTCTCTGCTTCTACTCGTTTAAACTTCCTGGTTTTCTCATTCCATGTAAGTATTTGTCGTGCTTTTAAAAACATGTCATAATCAATAAATTAATGCAATGTTTAATGAATATTACAATTATAATTAAATTTTTCTAATTAACATGGTATTATCATAACCTATACTAATAATCCTAGAAAAAATAAGAAATAACTCTACATAAAAACATGTAAGTATTTGTCGTGCTTTTAAAATCATGTCATAATCAATAAATTAATGCAATGCTTAGTGACTATTGCAATTATAATTAAAAAAATTTAATTAACTCGGTATTATCATAACTTATACTAATAATTGTTAAAAAAAAAATAAGAAATAACTTTACACAAATAATAACTCTATACAAAAGAGCTCTCTAATTTGTATTTTTATGTTTTCATTACAATTGTATAGCTATATATAAGGAAATTTTACTCCTTCAATTACTCTTTAAATTAAACATTCATTGATTTACTCCTTGAATTAAGGATTCATTGTTTTATTCCTTGAATTAAGGATTCATTGTTTTATTCCTTGAATTAAGCTCCTTGTTTTATTCTTTGAATTAAACTGCTTGTTTTATTCCTTGAATTAAGGATTAATATCCAATACTCTCCCTCAAGCTGGATCCAGAAGGTTTATGGATCCAAGCTTGGATAGAAGTCGTTGAAATTGATGAGAAGCCAAAGGCTTGGTGAAGATGTTAGCCAATTGGTCAAAGCTTCTTGTATAATGTGTCTGAATCACCTGTGATTGAACTTGTTCACGAACGTAATGACAATCAACTTCAATGTGTTTCGTCCTCTCGTGAAACACTAGGTTTGATGCTATATGCACGACTGCATGATTGTCACAAAATAAGGACATAGGAAGAGTTGTAGGAACACCTAAATCACATAGAAGACCTTTAAGCCATATCAACTCACACGCAGTTGAAGTCATTGCACGATACTCAACTTCGGCACTTGATCTGGCGATGACAGTTTTCTTCTTACTCTTCCATGTAACCAAGTTTCTACCGACAAATGTACAATAGCCAATGGTGGACTTATGATCAATTGCATTCCCTGCCCAATCAGCATCACAATACCCCATGATTTGTGTGTTATCATTCTTCATGATGATACCATGACCCACTGATCCTTTTAAGTAGCATAAGATCCTTTTAACAAGGGTCAAATGCTCAAGTGTCAGGGAGTGCATGAATTGGCTCATAATACTTACAGAATATGTGATGTCAAGTCTGGTGATTGTTAGGTAGATCAACTTACCAACCAGTCGATGGTAATAACTTATATCTGTGAGTGGCGTGCCTTTCAAACTAGGTTTGAGCTTACTATCAAGAGGGGTAATGGCTGGTTTAGCATCGCTCATGTTAGCTTCCTTGAGCAAATCTAGGACATATTTCCTTTGGTTAAGAAAGAGTCCCTTGTGCGAGATTGTCATTTCTATAACAAGAAAGTACTTCAATATCCTAAGGTCTTTAATTGCAAACCTTTGTCTGAGGGACTGTTTGAGGTTGAAAATCTCGTCAGCATTATCACCTGTAATTATCAGATCATTTACATAAATCAGCACAACCAATTTTCCCATAGCTCTTGTGCGAACAAATAGTGAGGAATCAGCATTGTTGCTTTTGAAATCAACACTAGTGAGAACTAAGCTTAGCTTGGCATACCAAGCTCGTGAAGACTTTTCAGACCATAAATGGATTTGTGCAATTTGCACACTAAATCCAGTTCATTGCTTTAAGGATGCCCGGGTGACAATTTCATATAGACTTCTTCTTTGAGACCACCATGCAAGAATGCATTCTTCACATCCATTTGATACATGGATCACCCCTTGTTTACAGTCACGGACAGTAGCACTCTTACTATGTTCATTTTTGCAACAAGTACAAATGTTTCTTTGTAATCCATCTCGAATGTTTGAGTGAATCCTCGAGCCACCAATCTTGCTTTATACCTCTCAATTGATCCATTTGACTTGAATTTGAGCTTATAGATCCATTTGCAACCCGCGACTTTCTTTCCTTTTGGAAGTTTGGTGATGCTCCATGTGTTATGTTGATCTAGGGCTTTAAGTTCTTCTTGTATGGCTTCCTTCCACACCTTTTGGCTATTGGCCTCATGAAAGTTTTGAGGCTTATTGTAACTCGATATAGTGTTGAAAAATGCGGCATAGGTTGGTGTCACTCTCTTATATGACACATAATTTGAGATGGGATGTGTAGGTTTGTAGGTGACAAAGTCTTGAAGTCTTGTGGGAAGTTGCCTAACACGTATTGGATTACGTCATGGAGCAGGAGGAGTTATCTCACACTCATTTACATGTTGTACCATATTGTGAGGATCATCTTGATTGTCACCATTTTCATGCAGTGTACCATCAAGACGAGACCCTTCATTGTTACTTTCAGTGAGAGATGCATCAATGTTGACATGCATGGGATCTTGTTGTTGTGGAGCCTCAAGCTTGATTCTTGGTAATGGAAACACATCCAAGATATCATCCCCTTGACTTGTGATTTCATGTGACTTGCTGAAAAAGGGTTAGTTTCATAAAATCAAACATCTCTAGACACAATTAATCTCCTAAGTTAGGGATCATAACACTTATATCCTTTTTGTGTAGATGAATAACCAAGAAAAATACATTTAACAGCTTTAGGATCTAATTTTTCTCGATGATAAGATTGAATATGTACAAAACAGATGCAGCCAAAGACTCTAAGGTGTGAGAGGTTAATTTTCCTTCCTTTCATAACCTCTAGGGGAGACTTGAAATCCAAAACTCGGTTGGGTAATCTATTCATGATGTAAGCAACTGCCATAACCTCTTGGGACCAGAATCTCTTTGGTACATTCATTTGTAGCATTAATGCTCTAGTTTTTTCAAGTAAGTCTCGGCGTTCAGCTACACCATTTTGTTGAGGTGTGCCAACACAACTTGTTTAGTGCATAATTCCATGAATGCTCAAATATTGTTTCATGATATGGGACATGTATTCGATGCCATTGTCACACTTTAAGGTTTGAATTTTAGAGGAGAAGTGATTTTTAACAAGATTATGAAAGTCCTTAAATACTTTCATAACTTCATGCTTAGACTTTAGAAGATACAACCATGTGACTCGAGAGAAATCATCAACAAAAATCACAAAATACTTATAACCATCAAAAGATTCATTAGTTGGTCCCCATACATCTGAATGAACTAGTTCAAAACACTTACTAGCCCTAGACAAGGAAGAATTAAAAGGAAATCTAGTGGCCTTAGATAAGTGGCAAGTTTCACATGCAATTACATCATTTCCTAAGTTTGGAAATAAAGTTGACAAAATTAGTGGAGAAAGGTGAGCTAAACGTTGATGCCACAATTGATTATCTTGGATGGGGTTAAACTTGGCTTGAAACCCTCTAGGATTGCTTTTGGATATGTAATAGAGACCATCTAAGTAAAACCCTTCACCAATCGTCTTTTTCATGGCACAATCATGAAAAATGACATTGTGAAGAGAAAAAATGGCTAAACAATTCAAGGTATTTGTGATTTTTCCTACAGATAGAAGTTGGAAGGGAAATGAAGGTACATATATATAAAACCCCCGACTCGATTTCATCTGACATTAATTTTATTTTTTCCTTTCCTAAAACCTTTATATTCTCACCATTTGCAATTGAAACTTGAGAAGAATTTGCTAATTTTTCAAACTTATGAGACTTTGATACATGGTTGGTCATATGATCTGTGGCACCTGAATCTACAACCCAAAAATCATGCAACATATTTATTTTAAGAAAAATTTTAAAGGCTTTTATGATACCTTGCATGTCCTTTTGTGGTATGAGTTTTGTATCTACCAAAAAACCCGCAAACTTGCCTAGCAATGCTGTCGAGTTTACTTCTTCTATGCTATCCACATAGTCAATTCTAGCTCCTCCTGTCTTGCTTTGAAGATACAACATAAACTCATTCATGAGTTCAGTTGGATTTGTTGTGAAATTCTTGAATGGATCAGACCTATTAGTGGTAGAGGCAAAAGCATGATTTGCACGGTGTACAATACGATTCACTTTCTGTAAACCCTTGTCCTTTATAAAATCAGGCTTTAATTCTGGATGTAGAATTCAACATGTGTCCTTAACATGGCCTATATAGTTGCAGTGTTGACACTTCAAGTTTGGATGCTTCACTTTGTGCTTCCCTTTGTACTTCCTCTCGTTGGAGGCTCTTGCCTCAAGTGCACTAGCCATTGTACCCTTGTTCATGACTTTCCTCCTTACTTATTCACGTTGAATTGTCACACATACATTGGTGAAGGAAGGAAGTTCAGTATTCATGAGCATGTGGCATCGTATATCTTCATATGTTAAATCGAGACTGGATAAAAGTTGAAATATCTTATCTTCTTCTGCTCTCTTTCGTAGCAGAGCTACATCGGTTGTATGAGGACAATATATTTCTAACTCATTCCACATGCTTTTCATGCTTCCTAAGAGTTGTACAAAAGGCTTTTCATCTTGTTGCAGATTTGAGATGTCCTTTTTTAATTGAAAAACTCGTGTAATATTGTTTTGACTGTCATACATTTCCTTGACAGTTTCCCATAGTTGGTATGTGGATTCAGAGTAACTGAATATTTCAGCTAATTTACGTTCCATGAAATTTAGGAGCCATGACATAACCAGTTGATCCTTGCTAAGTCAGGATTCATAGGTTGGTGAGGAAACATCAGGTACTTCGATGCTTCCATTTATGAGCCCTAACTTGGGCCTTCTATCTAAAGCCAGAGACATTGCTCTTGACCAAGACAAGTAATTAAACTCATTCAACAAGACTGAGCTTAATCTTTGATTTGAGTTGATATCCATCTCATGTATATTCATGAAGGAAAACACCGATGAATTTTCAGCTTCTGATCCTAGCGGTTTGTCTTCAATCATTTCAAAGATTGAAGATGCTAAGATAATAATAAAGCAAAAGTAAGTTAATTTTCCTGCTTTGATACCATGTTGAAAAAACAAGAAATAACTCTACACAAATAATAATTCTACACAAAAGAGTTTTCTAGTTTGTATTATTTTTTTCATGTTTTCATTATAATTGTATAGTTATATATAAGGAAATTTTATTACTTCAATTACTATTTAAATTAAGCATTCAATTTAATCCTTAAATTAAAGATTATTTGTTTTATTCTTTAAATTAAAGTTTTTTATTTTCTTTTTTAAATTAAAATTATTGTTCTATTCCTTATAATGGAGAATTAACACACAAAAGTAAATACCCATTATTTTTTGCTTGCATATTTAAACATTGAAGTTATTGACGGTTCTATGTAATTATAATGATAGGTTTGAAAAAAGAAAATGGTCCAACCCAAGTGGAAGAATTCATTTTAACTTGTTTCTGTTAAGAAGCTAGATGGAAAAGTAAAACTTCAATCTTTTATTAGAAAAGAAGAAGATAAAAGTATTGCGAAATCATATTTCGACTGCATCAAGTTGTTGGCTGTAACTCATGCTAATTGAGTCATTTAAATTTCAATTATAACTTTTTAATTATTATAACGTGATATGATAATTAATTAAAAAATAATTTTTTTTGATAATTTATCTTTATCTAATAGTTATTAAATTAATGTTAACTATTTAAAAAATAATAATTAAAACGTCAATATTAAAAAAAACGTCATTATTAAAAAATTACAAATATTGATACAACATATTATTTTAGGATGAGATGCATCAAATCTTTCGTACATTAATAGATTTATATTAATTTATCTCTTATATTTAATTTCTTATATTTTATAACAAATTTTATATTAATTTAATATTTTAATAATTTTATTATAAAAATTTTA
Organism: Hippophae gyantsensis; assembly: GCA_030763125.1. Lineage (NCBI taxonomy): Eukaryota > Viridiplantae > Streptophyta > Magnoliopsida > Rosales > Elaeagnaceae > Hippophae > Hippophae gyantsensis. The sequence continues at coordinate 31,416,349 of CM061030.1, forward strand.
CCATTCATTCAATATTTTAATAGTTTTTATGTTAAAATATGATAGTAAAAAGTTATTTTTATTTTTTTCTTATTTACCAATAAGATAAAATATTGAAAAAATAATATTATTATTTTTTAAAATATTAATAAAAAATCGTTTTTTAGTTCTTTTAACGTTTTTTTTTATAAAAATAAATAATCAAATGATATTTTTTCTTAATAGATTAAATGACTCCTTTTATCCGGTAATTTAATGTAAGGCATTTATGAAACATTTTTTTTCTTTATTTTATATGACATTTTAGTTGTTAAAAGAAAAAGTAAAATAGTGGGAAAATTATCAGTTTTTTCAGCGAACAATGTATTTGGTGTGCTTAGACAGCTTAGTTAATTTTTCACCTACCTTGTTTAAAGACAATGAATTCGTATTTTAAAATTAGATTAGCGAGGACGTATTTACCAATTAGATGACGATACGATCAAAAAATCATTTTTGAGAGTCCTAAAAGCTCACAATTTTCATTTTGTTAGGCCTTGCAGCAATACATATTTGACTAAAGTACATTTATAATAACAACGAACGATAGGAGTGGTACAACAATTATAAATAAAGTGTATAAAATTTATTAATTTTTATTTGAAATATTATAAATTTATTATTTATTAAAAAATAGATTAAAAATTTAAAATTTCAAAAAAATAAGAAATAAAACACTTGAATATACATGTGAGTATCTTTTTAGATTGTTATGTGTTCGAATATATCAAAATTCATATTTTTGAGTTATAATTAATAGAATACATAACAATTTTAAAAAATACATACGTGTATTCATGTGTTTCATTTTTGTTATTTTTTTTAAGGATTGAACTTATGGTTCATTTTTTAATAGTTAGTAAAATTGTATACCCCACTTAAAAATTAATAGATTTATGTATATTTTGATCAAAATGAATCATTCTGCCCTTCATTTTTTCTAATAATATAATTTTGTCTTCCATTTTGTTTCGTTACTAGGTACATAAAAAAAGATTAAAAACTTTTAAAGATAAAAATTAATTAGTAATTAACTTCAAAAATTTGTATTTGGTCATATTATTACAAAAAATTATACTAGTTAAATATTTTTCATCCCATATACGAAAGTTGTGGTGTTATACAATTTCTTGAATGATGATCCAATCTCATCTTCTTTTAAAATAAATAAATATATATATATATATATATATATTTGACTCTACCAAAGCTCGAATGTGAGCACTCCCTTTTATGAAAAACTAACATAATGTAGCTCAAAGATAATGATACCATCATTTCTCGATGATCGATTCTCATCCTTCATTAGGATATAATAAGCATTTATGAAGGGGCTCGAACCACATTAAGTGTATATAAGTTTTCCACATCAAGTGGTTTAACTTGTATTTTTACTACTTACTTCAAATTAAAAAAAAAAATAACTCCATAAACATATATATGATTTTCTAGTGAACATTAAGGATCACAATTTTAAGATCATATTATTAATACCGTGACTATATCACATCCATTCAAATTATGAGAGATAAAATAAAGTTAAAATAAATATGTAAATTATATGTCAAGACAAAATCATGACACATAAAAATCATGTTCCTGAAAATAATTATGCAAACTTCGAGATTTTTGTCTAAACCAATTTTCAAGAAACTACAAATACAATCATCCATATAAAATATTAAATTTAAACTTAACTTTATCTTAAAACTCAAGTTATGAGATGAAAGATTGTCTTTGTTTATATACGCAGCGTAAATACGATCCTTAGTCGATGTAAGACTTTAACACTCCCCCTCACATCGACAAAGATTTATCCTCTTGAGATCGAAATGTTGAGCTTATGGAACCCAAGTGATGAAATGCATCACTTACCAGTAACGAAACAACTACACCGATCGGATAACTTTATTTTGATACCATGTTAAATTTAGATCTAACTCTATCTCAAAACCCAAGTTATGAGATTGATGATTGTCTTTGTTTATATATGCAATGTGGACACGATCCCCAATCGATGTGAGATTTTAATAGAAAAAATCTATTCATTATAGTCTCCATGATACTTAAAAATTGTTATGGCATAAAATCTCTTTGTAAAATTACAATTGGAGCTACCATAGACGACAACAACAATTATTCAACCTAGAATCACATAGACATCCTGAGTTACATAAGGAGAAGCATCTTCGCCACATATAGATAAGAAACACTGCTACATGTTGGCATGAATGTGCTACTTATGAGAAAGCTACAAATAACAGGAGGAATTGCCACAATAAGGCCCGACAATTTACAAGGACAAAGCCCTTTGCATCCTTAATTCGATGAATTTGAACATCACTCCCTGCAATTAGAAAACTAGTTTACTATGAAAATAACAATAAGAACTATAGGGCTTTACTTGTTTATCCGAACATCCAAAATCGAGGAAATAGCTATTTAGTATTTACTCAACCATTTTAGTTTTGATTTTCTTTTTCTAGCATATGATGGGTCAAAATTACATTATTTAATGGGAAAACATTTTGGTTAATTTAAACAATGATCTCAATGAATTTGAGTAACTCAAAAGTATTATTATTATTGAAATTGACCAAAATGTGTATCATTAACATAAATACGAGTATTTCATTTGTCTCAATTGAAAATAAAAATCAAAAGAATACCAAAACAAAATAAGGATAGTCCAAAAGTATCAATGCCAAGATGGTGTATTATTAGTCAATAATTTAACATACAAGAGGAAAAGTAACATTATCAAATTTCTTATATTACATCCAATGAGGAATTGGGGATCATGTAAGACCAGATGGTAAATCCTCATCCAGGCAGTGCCAAATGCTATCCGTCTAAAAACAGATTAACATGCAACCTATCAGAGTCTTATGGATTCAGAAAGGACCATAAAGTATATTCATTCCAACGACTCAGTTTAATACACACGCAAACACAGTAAAATGTTGAATACCTACCTTCAGTTCATGTCCCTCTTACGTTGGTGTTTTCTCCATTGCTTCAGAAGAAACTCAACTCCCTCTTTTAGAGAAGCTCTTCTTCCTGCACTGTAGTTCCATACTTCTGAAATTATATACCTCCCACTTGGATTGTATTCATTTATCTCACGTAATGATGTAGTGACAGCATTATAAACTTCATCCCCCATTTTCTTCAAACCTTTCAATTTTTCATCTCCTTCATTTAAAAATTCCTGAACCAGCAATATTGTTATGAGTAATCATCTCAGATTTGAATAGAGAAAACTAACAGGGAACCAGCAGAGTGTTGGGCAGATAAGCACAGAGAAAAAATAAACAGTTAAATTCTTTCAAGAATACTAAGATCTTAATTCCACAGGGCATTTCTTGACCCAAAAAAGTCCATGGCATTTCTCAGAAATATTTATGATGTCTTAAATAAAGCACATATAACAAACAACAACCAAAATGAAGTTAATACTTTTAGACAGAAGATTTTACCATCTGTTGGAGTTGTGGGTTACACCTTTCCTCACACACACAAAAAAATCAGTAAATATGTCATATCTTATATAAAAAAAACAAGAAGTCAACCTTTAGAATTGGAAGTTGGAACATATCATAAATAGCTCATCTCATAGTACCTCCAGATTACCTATGGAAAAATAAGTACAATGCTGTCTAGCCAAGAGCTTATTAGTCCGTGTCATTTGCCAGAGCTTATCACTGCTTATTTCATGACACTTCAGAATAAAGCACAAAATTCATACAAAATACATTATTTATTGATTATTATCATAAGCAGATCACTGATCACACATTGAGCAAACATATTTTGGCACACTTTTGTTTATACTATAAAAAATACATTCACCAATAAAATGGTTACGCCAGAACATAAGTGCATACAATGACCATATAAAAAAAATTATTATTAGATGCAACCAAAAAAGAAAACATTAGATAAGACAACTAGCAAATCCAGATTGATATGATGAACAAAGAGGCACCTTTTCTTTCCCTTCAACAATTTCAACTTTGAAAGGATGCCAATCTGGATCTTTGAGATATTCCTGCCACAGAGAGCACAGCTCTGACGCTCTATCCTCTGCTTCTTCCTCACTATACTTTCTATTCATTGCTTCAAGAAATGGTTTACTATCAAGTTCACCCATTCTCTTCACCCCAATAACAGCACGGGTAGATATTTCTTGCAAGCCCTACAAGTTAAAAGATCAATACTCAATATTTCGAAAACAATTATAAATAAAAGTATCCAACAAGCAAATGTTTATAGCAATTAAGAGTGTGAATAGAAACTCTTTTACTTTAAGAAATTTTTTTTTAATAGGGGGATGAAAAACAGAATGTATACCAATTACCAAATGCATAACAAAACAGCATATGTTCTTTTATATTTTTTGGTTATCTTTGTCCACTTTTGGTGACAAGTAATTTGGTCACCTCATGAGACCCAGCTCAAGCTTTCGGATAGGGTAAAATAACTCATGTTTTTGCAATATTATCATAATATATGTTACAACACCCTAACTATAGAAGTGTGTCACATGAAAAGATCATCTCAGATGAAAGACATCCACTTAAATTTGAGCAAAAAACTCTCCATAAACCATCCACCAACATGGGGAGAAACTTACATTGATTAATTCTTTACGAGCTTCCTGCAGCTCATCATTGCTCTTGCGCTCCTGTATGATTAAAGTTTGGTTCAAAGCTTCTAAATCTTCACTTTCTGCTTCCTTTTCTTTCAAATCTTTCAGCAGCGTCTCCACTTTTTTTAGAACCTCTACATCACCATCATCGCCCATGTGCCTCATAACATTTAATGTTCCCCTCAGCTGTTCGATTTCCAATTCAACTGCTTGCTTTGCGTCCAATCTTTTCTCCAGTAGAATTATTCGATCGTGTAACTCTTCTTTTTGCCTCTGAACATAATAGTTGTATGGCACATCAGTTTTCATTTCTCCAAATGCCTTAGAAGTATTTTGATTATTAATTAGAAACTAGAGAACAACAAACCTTCTGATCTTCAGCCAGTTTCAGTACATTCTCATCAGCTTTCTGTTGCTCTAGAGTAGCCAACTCAAGAGAACCATTTCTCATGGAATTCTAAAAAGAATAAAACAAAAAATTAGAATCATCAAATTAATTTGAAGTTTTTCAGTCATAAGAACGAGTAAAAGATGCAATAGTCAGCAGCCAACAAGAAAAAAGAGTTTGATCAAGAGTTATTTTCAGAAGGATATTAGTGAAACAAATTTCATGGTGAAGACTCCTAACTAACAAGTTTTCAACAACCACCTACAATTTTGGGTGACATGTCATCCAGAAAGGGGTCAAAGATTGCTATTTTCTCCCCGTCTAAAAAAAAATTAAACTTAAATGCTTGTAATAAGAGCTAGTGACACATGATGGTTCAACTCATAATATATAAGTTGTCTATTTGAATGATTTAGCTTTCTAATTATCCATATAAATTTCAAAATTTAAGACATGAAGTACAAAACACTGTACCTTCTCAATCTCCTCAGCAAGCTTTTTTCTTTCAGTTTCATTGTTTGTCTCACGTGTTTCCATATCTTTCACACGCGAATCAAGCTCCTTTTTATGTGTTTCCAGTTGCAACTTAAGTTTTTCATGGTCATTAAGAATCCTCATCAAGTGATCACGCGCATTCAACTGGATTTTTTTAAGTTCTGTGAATGCAATAGCATATTTAAAAAGATAATAACAGCCTTTCGGAAAACAAAATTACATTAAAAGTGAAATGGAGAAACAAGTCTAGACATCTTATACAGAGATTTGATATTGATATATAGGTCAAAATAGAATGGAGATAAACTTGATTGACCAATATATGCTCTAGTTTTGGTACCAAAAACCATGTAAAAAATTCACACCTTCATTGTGGCAGTGAATAAGCTTGTCTTTCTCTTCTATTAAAATGTTAAGGGCACTTGAAGTTTCATTGCATTTCATCTGTATCTCCGACATATGCTTGTTCTTGGCCTCAATGGTGTTTGTCAGATTACTTACAAGTTTATCCTGCTTACTAGCTTCTTCCTCCATGATTTCGGTGATGCTTTTAAGGTCTCCACTCTTCCTTAAATGCTCACCAACTATATTGGTTAAATTGTAGTCATTTGCACGAGCAACCCAACCATAAAGACCCAATTTTTGATTGTCATTCATAAGCCATTCCTTTCTCCCATGATGATCTGCCTCATATGCCCGTTCAAAGGACATAGCATTATAAAAGCCAGGCCAATCTTTGTTAAATTCCACAATGGCATATCCAGAATGACCTCTAAAGTTCCATAGAGGAAGAACGCGTTTAGGATTGAACCCTCTGCTTCTCAACTCATCCCTCAATTTTGACCCACTTCCTCCTACATATCGACCATCATCTGCTTGTCTAGTGGGAATGTTAACTATAATCCCTGTCCATGGCCACACAAATTTTTCCTCGTGATCACAGTCATTGGGGGGATTGTCCTCAATGGGAGCATTGTTCTCAATGGGGGGATTGTCCTCATTGGGAGGATTGTCCTCACATACAGGCTTCAATGAACCGCTTCCAGCAGCCAAGTCATTTTCCAAGTACTTTGCAAGGGCCAAATGGTTGGCCTTTTCCTTTTTACTTCTCTTGTTCGAAGTACTCTTCCCCACTCCAAAAGCATGTTGGAGGATCTCATTATACATGTAATCTCTCTTCCTTTTGTTTGAGCAATAAGGACATGTAAAGGTCTCTTCTGAAGTTTTCAGAGGATGATCTCCGTTTTTCAACTCTTCATAACACTCTTCTTTATACTCATTCAATTCAGTATCACTTAGATCCCCATCTCCATCTTCTTCTGATGTGTATTCTCCATAATTTTCCATTGTACTTACTGAAACTTGAATAGGCATAAAATGTTTATCTTCAATAACATAATAGCATTAATGTATTTTTGTAGTAGGGAAATGTTAGTTACATACAGCAGGGAAAAGATAGACAGAGAAGAACTTTAGATAGTGAAGCTAGTTAGTTTAATCTAATGTAACATTCAATCCTTTTTTTAGACTTGTGAACTAGGAAAATTAGTTTTGTATTTTAACCAAAAAAAGAAGACGGGAAAACTCACAATAGAGGTTAGAGGAGAGAATTATTAAATTTACAACAAATTACAATGTATGTTGAGATATCCGAATTTTACAATATAAGAATTCTACTCAATCACACACTCATGTAATATAGTTATGCGCCAATGAAACTAAGTTAGTACGGACTTAAAATAAGGTTTGATTGCATAACATAACTCCTCTATAAATAAAGTTTCATTTTTAACCTCCTTCACATGATGCACATTTTTTTTAGCACAATGTAGATAACATATTATTTTCGCATGTTAAAAAAATGCGGTGCACGTATATTTTCTTAGGGTGTAAATAACATATTTTTTTTAAGAGTTAAAAGTGAAACTATCTGGATAACTAGTTCTAGTGATGAATATAAATATTAAAAAACCGACCAAACCAGACATGAAGTAGACCTTCTAGGTCGATTTTTGGTGGTTCAATAAGTTTGGTTCGATTCGGTCTTATTTTTTTAAAACAAAATAAATCGGTTCGGCTTAGGTTTTCTATAGAAAAAACCTATATAAATAAAAAAGAATTGAATTATTAAAAAGTAATATATCAGTTATATGTAATTTAAGGATTAAACCTTACGGTAATGTTGATTTTTATCTTTTGGATGGAATATTTGAATTTAATGATTTTACTCAGATGAAAAGTGTTTAGGTCCAAACCGATCTAACCAATTGACCAAGTTATTTGGTTGTCAGTTCGAATTTGTTTTATATTCCCTGACCGACTAGGTCGGTTTTGTTAGTTTTTTAGACAAAAACCGACCTATATCCATCCCTAATTGTTTCATATGAAAACCGGAGGAAAATTATCACATTGTAAAATTCAGGTATAGATAATTACGTTTAAAAAAAAAGGCACACACTTTTTACTCGAGATTATTCAAGTCATAAATAAAATTAACAAATATTTATTCAATTTCCGTTAATTTACAAGCCACATGCAGGATAATCAAACGAAAACCAGCCATAGTTTGCTACAGAACTCTAACTTTCAAAGAATAGACGTAAAAACAATAGTGGCAATAACGGGAGCATTTCTATATTGTGCAAAAAATTGTTGAAAGACAAAAACATTTGAAGCAGCGAAAGTATAAATTAGCTAAAAAAATGTTGAAAAGTAAAGACTCTGCATTACCTTCAAAACCCGAATTTCCTGAGATTCGGTGAGCTGAGATGGAGTCGCCTTCACCCTCCGATGAGGAATTAGGGTAACAAGGGATTGTCAAAAGGGTTCACTGGCCATTGGGAACATCGAACTTCGAACTGCGATGGTACCCAGCAAGAACTGCAAGGCTACATACATATAAAGACAGTCAATTGGATACTGTTTTTGTTGTTACTCACTACTTTGAGGGGTAGGAGGGGCCGCTGATCATTGGGGCATCGCAGTTCAGGCGCGTGGAGAGTTCCATTAAGCACAGGCTACAAACGGCACTCATTATTCAAAATAGTAATGCTACCTAATTTTAAAATACGTTATAACCTCGTATTTTAAATTAATAAAATTAATTTAATAATTTTTTTTAAAAAAATTATTAATAATTAATAGAAAGATAAAAATATTATTAATAAATAATAATTTACACAACTATTAATACTTATGATTATAATTTATCAAAATATGTAATCACCATAAATGTAGAGAAATTTTAATTATTACTTCCATTTTTAATTGATCACACTTTTTATAATTTCATGTGTTGTTTATTTTTTATTCTCTTTTACATTATTTTTTATTTAATATTTATCTTTTTAATAAACATGAATTATAAAATCATCATCTTTTTATTATATAGAATTTTTTAATAATTATATTGAAGTGTGTTATATAGCTCCTTAGTGAGCAAATTAGAAAAGTCACACATTGGTTAGGAATGAAGATGTGTGTTGGATTTGGGGCTATAAATAAAGCCTTCTTTCACCATTTGTAAACATCCCAAAATTTGTAAATCTTCATCTCTTTTGTAAGGGTAATTGATTAGCTCAATTTTGCCTAATTAGTTGTAATTTTGGAGTTCATCCATTTGGAGATAGTGGAAGTGGTCAACGACGGCTCTTGTGGACCTAGGTAACATTTCGTTTATGCAACCTCGTTAAATTTCTCTGTTATTATTTTTTACGCTTTAATATTTTTGTTTCAATATCTGTTTTAGTTTATTTTAGCATTATATTTCGATAGCATTATTTTGTCGTTAGTTTGAGTTGGATTCATTTAAATCATGTTGAATAGTTACTACTTAGAATAGGGGAAAATATACCCATTTTCCCAACAATTGGTATCGAGTCAAGGTTTTCTACCTAGGCATTTGTTTGTATTCCGTTTGTTTGCTATTGGAATATAGTTGCTAGTTGTTGTAATTTGAAGAAATGGCTAAGAAAAATTTCTTTCAAACAAAGGCCAATCATCCACGTCAAGCGGAACTACGGTGATGAATGCAAGGTTCGAGGTGGAGAAGTTCTGATGGAACCGGCCATTTCGGCATGTGGCAAGGCGAAGTTCTAGATGCTTTGTTTCAACAAGGTTCAGACATCGCAATTGAAGAAGAGAAACCAGATGGACAGATGAAGTAGAGTGGAAAATATCAACCGATGGCATGTGGTACAATCCGTTCGTGTCTCTCAAGAGAACAAAAGTACACGTTCACGAAGGAGACATCCGGCAAGTAAGTTGTGGAAGGCATTGGAGAACAAGTTCATGAAAAGAGTGGACAAAATCGACTCTATTTGAAGAAGAAGTTGTTAGATTTGAATACCTTCCAGGTACTACAATAACGACCACATTATCGCTTTTAATCAATTAGTGCAGTGATTTGTTAAACATGGATGAAACTTTTAAAGATGAAGATTTAGCCTTGATGTTGTTAGCCTCCCTTTACGATGAGTTTGATCATCTTATTACGAAACACTCATCAAAGGATAAAGTGTCTTTGAGGAAGTTTGTCTTGCTTTGTATAGTTATGAAATTAGAAAGAAAGATAAAAGAGAAAGTAGAATGAAGCGACAGGCATTGTATGTAAGAGGACGTTCGCAAACACAATGTAAAGGAAGGAGAGGTAGATCTCTATCAAAAGGAAGACTTGGTAAAGATGAATGTGCCTTTGTCATGAGAAAGGCCATTGGAAGAAAAATTGTCCGAGTCGCAAAAGAAAGGAAAAGTCATGATAATCGATGCATGTGTAGAAAGCAATTCAAATTCAGATTTTGCATTGGTTGGTTCACATCAAAGATCTCATCACTGGTGATTGGATCTTTGATTCAAGATGTACTTTCCATATGTCTCATAACAAGGAATGGTTCTTTAACTTTGAAGAACTAGACGGTGGGAGTTGTTTTCATGGGTAATGATTATCCATGCAAAGTTTTGGGAATCGGTACAATTCGTTTGAAGAATCAAGATGGCTCGACCAGGGTCTTGACAGATGTTCATTATGTTAGGATATGAAGAAGAATCTCATTGCTGTGGGAGTCTTAGAATCAAAAGGCTTCACTATAACCATACAAAATGGGGCATTGAAGGTTACTTCTGGAGCACTTGTGGCGATGAAAGGTGTTCGGAAGAATAACTTGTACTACTACCTTGGTAGTACGGTTATTGGGACAACATCAGCAGCAGTTTCAGAGGAAGAAAGAGATTTAGAAACTACCAAGATGTGGCATATGCGTTTGGGACATGCTGATGAAAAAGCTTTGCAGATTCTAGTAAAGCAAGGCTTGTTTAAAGGTGCGAGAACCTAAGTTAGAATTTTGTGAGCATTGTGTATTGGGAAAGCGAGAAAAAGAGTAAGCTTTGGCACGCTCTCCATAATAGAAAGAGCATTTTGGATTACATCCATACTGATGTATGGGGGCCAACAAGAACTCCATCCATGAGTGGCAAACATTATTATGTCACTTTCGTTGATGATTTTTCCAAAAGAGTTTGGGTGTATCTCATGAAGAAGAAGGATGAAGTGCTGGGAATTTTTCTCAAATGGAAGAAGATGATCGAGACTCAGACTGGTAAAAAGATCAAGCGTCTGAGGTCTGATAATGGCACTGAGTACACAAACGATCCATTTATGAAAGTTTGTGAAGAAGAAGGGATAATACGACAACTTCACTATTCGAAAAACACCACAACAAAATGGAGTTGCGCAACATACGAACCGGTTTCTTTGCCGAGAAGGTTCGATGTATGTTGTCAAATCTTTGGTTTAGGCAAGCGATTGGGCTAAGGTCATGGACGTATGCATGTCATCTCGTCAACCGTTTACCATCGTCTGCTTTTGAAGGCAAAACGCCTATGGAGGTATGGTCTAGAAAACCTGCTAGAGATTACGATTTCTTACATGTGTTTGGTTCAATTGCATACTACCATGTAACAGAATCAAAGTTGGACCCAAGAGCCAAGAAAGCCATTTTTTGGGGATCCCTTCTGGTTCTAAGGGATATCGTCTATGGTGCCTTGAAACGAAACAGATAATCTTTAGCAGAGATGTTACCTTTGATGAATCCGCCTTGTTGCAAAAGGTAACTAAGAAGATTGATGGCACTTTAGACCAAAGTGGAGCAAACTCCAAAACAAGTGAGTTTGAAAGCAAAATTGTTAATCCGGTTAGCGAAGATAAGACAGTGTGATCCTCCATTGACAAAAGATGAATCGTATGAAGAGGTTTTAACCAAGAACCTCCACAAAGAACAAAGAAACTGCAGATGATAGGCCACGACGACAAAATGTCAAGGTACACTCGATACAAGGATTTTGAAAACCTACACCGCTTCGGTTTAAGAATACAATGGCTCGTGCACTTTCGATTAATGCATGATGATGTTCCTTCCATATATAAAGAAGCAATCAAGCCCGAAGTTGAAAGATGGAAGGAAGCCATGGATGAAGAACTTTGCCTCGTAAAATAAAAACATGGAAGTTGACACAACTACCTAAGGCAAGGCAATTGGATGTAAATGGGTGTATGCAAAGAAAGATGGATTTCTAACAAAGATGGTATTCGCTACAAGGCAAGGTTGGTAGCTAGGCTACGCTTCGAAGGAGTGAGGAATCAATTATAATGAGGTATTTTCTCCGGTTGTAAAACATTCCTCCATTAGAATTTTTGTTGGCCTTGGTAGCACTTGATTTGGAACTAGTTCAACTTGATGTGAAAACCGCTTTCTACACGGTGACTTAGAAGAGGAAATCTATATGTCTCGACGAAGGGTTTAATGTTCTTGGTAAAGAGAATTGGGTTTGTAAGCCGAACAAATCATTGTATGGATTGAAGCAATCTCCAAGCGGTGGTACAAACGATTTGATCGGGTTTATGTTGCAACGAAGTACACCTACAACACGCATGATCATTGTGTGTATTTTTATAGCTACTGAAAATGAGTCTTTCATTTTACCTTCTATCAGACGTCGATGATATGTTGATTGCGTCAAGAGCCTGAGAAATTGAGAAGTTGAAGGCTCAACTAAGTCAGAGTTCGAAATGAAAGATTTATAGAAGCCAAGAAGATTCTCGGTATGGAGATAAGTAGAGAGACGGGAAGAAGGGGAAGTTTTTACCCGTAGTCAATATTTGAAGAAGTACTACAACGTTTTGGTATGAATGAACAGACAAAACCTGGTAAGTACTCCGCTAGTTCCTCAATTCAAGCTTAGTGCTCAATTATCTCCTAAAAATGATGCGGAAACGAGAATATATGGCAAAGGTACCATATGCAAATGCGGTTGGTAGCTTGATGTATGCAATGGTGTGTCTGAAGACCCGACATTTCACATGCGGTTGGTGCGGTAAGCGAATACGTACGCATGATCCGTAAAGGACATTGGTTAGGTGAAATGGATTCTACGGTATATTATAAATATTTGTAGATGTTGGTTTAGTATTTCAACAGGATAATATTGTTGGTCAACGTGCGGTCGGATATTGTGATTCCACTATGCAGAGATTTAAATAAACGTCGATCAACTACCGGTTATGTGTTTACTCTCGCTAGAGCACCGCCGGTCGGTTGGAAGTCTACCTTGCGATCCAAATGATTGCTTTGTCTACTACTGAGGCGAGTATATGGCTTCTGAGCCGTGAAGGAAGCTATTGGTTACGAGGTTTGCTTGAAGACTTGGGAGTTGGTCAAAACATATTAAGGTGTTTTGTGATAGTCAAAATGCTATTCATTTAGCAAAGAACCAAGTCTACCGTACACGTACTGAAAGACACGTTGACGTTCGTTATCATTTCGTGCGAGAAATTATTGAAGTTAAGGTGGAGTACTAGTTCGAAGATTAGTACTGACAGAGAATCCTTGCGATATGATGACCAAGGTGGTAACAAGAATCAAGTTCAAACATTATGCGGACTTGATTAACATCCTGGCAAATCAATCGCAGACGTCGTCGATCTAGTAATTGAAGAAATCATTTAATATTACTAAGTCGCTAAGGTGGAGATTTGTTATATAGCTTTCTTAGTGAGCAAATTAGAAAAGTCACACGTTGGTTAGGAATGAAGATGGGTGTTGGATTTGAGGCTATAAATAAAGTCTTCCTTCAACTCATTTGTAAACATCCCAAAATTTGTAAATCTTATCTCTTTTGTAAGGGTAATTGATTAGCTCAATTTTGCCCAATTAGTTGTAATTTTGGAGTTCATCCATTTGGAGATAGTGGAAGTGGTCAACGACGCTCGAGGACCTAGGTAACATTTGTCAGACTAACCTCGTTAAATTTTTGGTGTTATTATTTTTCTGCTTTAATATTTTTGTTTCAATATCTGTTTTAGTTTATTTTAGCATTATATTTCCAATAGCATTATTTTGTCGGGTTAGTTTGAGTTCTATTCATTTAAATCATAAGTGAATAGTTACTACTTAGAATAGGGAAAATATACCCGATTTTCCCAACAAAGTGAATGAGTCTCCTCTTTATCAAAAAAATAAAAAAAAATCTCACTTTCGAACCCTTTAATTTTCTAAACCATTTTTATTCAATAACTTTTATATGCTCGCAAATAACTTTTGAAAAAAATACAAATAACTTATAATATTATAATATAAATATTTTATTTTATTTTATTAATTATATAATCGATGAATAAATTTATCAATTACTTTTATTTTTTTACATATTCGATCTCATTTTTTTAAGATGTAATTGTGAGGCCTTCCAACTTCATTAAAAAGTTATAAAAATATTATTTATTTTCTATTAACCTACGAGATGAATTTGTTATTGTCAGAGTTAATTTTTTTAGACTTTAATATTTTGATAAACATTAAACTTAAATTACAATAATAAAAATAATGCGTTCAATGTTTTTATAAATTGAATTAAATTTTATTTTATTTTATATAAAATTATAGGTATCTTTTCTTTGATTAAAAAACTTCATTTTTTTATACCTTTTAGGATAAACGATACAATTAATCAAAATTATATCCTTAAAAGTAAAAATTAATAGGTTGCCTCTCTAATCTTTAATATGTTTGTGTTGAATAAAAAAGATATTATTATGCAATCAATGCTTTATTAAAAGGATAAATATTAAATGAAGAATCACGTGAAAAAAAAGCAAAAAATAAATGTCACACGTCATTACAAAAAGTACTAGAGTGAAAATGAAAGTGATATTGAGAGTATTTTTATAATTGTTCCTGTTAAAATAGAAAAAAAATTATTTATTATTTTTAAAATATATAATGATGTTATATTTTAAATTAATAAATTTTTTTTTAAAATACGAAAAAAAAAATCTAATAAGTGAGAAATATATTCTAAAAATAATGAATAATATATCTAAAATTTAAATTATTTTATGTAATAAATATCTATTAAATTTATTAGTATTATATTGTTTTTTATTTTATTATTTTGTAATATAATAATAAAGTAGAATAATATCTATGTCGCTTCGTTTTTATCAAATCTACGCTTTTATTATTTAACTTTTTTCGATAACATTTGTCCCTTCAGTTTTTAATTAAAAAATTTAATTTAAATTTAAAAATTATATTAAGATTTTATCGTGTTAATCATAACTAACGTGTTTAAATGATTTTTTAACTTGTTATTTATTCTTACAATTTTTTAACTTACTACACTTAATTTCTTTTAGATTAATTTTGATAAAATTATAAAGCTACTGATTAAATCTTAAAAAATATAAGAAAATAAAGTCCCGTATTAATAAAAATTAAAATATTATAATAATTAAATATATGTTAAAATAATTAATTTTTATTATTATATTATGTTGTATTTGATAATTATAAAATAATTTCGTATTCGTATTATATTCTGTTATAAACTATCAAATCAATTGAAAATAATATTGAAAACAACCCCACAACGTATATTTTGACAGTTAAAAATTTTCTGTGATTATTAGCTGAAATTGGGGAAAAAAAAATGTTAATGGTGACAAATTTTGTTTGTTTTTGTTTCACACATCTACTATTTGCAGAGTAATGGCTCATATTTCAATATAAACCGTCAATCTTTTTTGGTACGAGTCAAAGTTAATACAGCTGAAAACAATTAAAAAACTCAGTCAACGTTTAGACTGAAACACTAGATTTATAATATCGATGATGTTAGTTAATATAATAAGATATAATTTTTATAAAAATATTATTATTATTATTAATAAAAATTTAAAATAAATTACAAAATTATAAAATTTTTACCAAAAATATAATTTTTTTCTATAACATTATTAAAAAATCAAAACAAACATTTACTTATATTTTAAATTAATTTTTATTTAATATATATTTATATTAATTATTAATTTATTTAAATATTATATAATAAAATATATATTCTTATTTATAAAATATTATAAAATAATATTTAAAAAATTTAAAATAATTAAATAAATTATCTAATTATATTAATTATTATAAATAGATAAAAATAGTATGAAATTTTTTTATTAATATTTTCAAAATTTTGTTGATCTATGTCAACATTTTAATGATAATATTTTAATCAAAAAAGATATTTAAATAGTAATTTAACGATAATGATATTTAAGAGGCAATTTGTCGACATCCTCGACAATTTTGAGACAATTTAATCAAACGATATAAATATTACATTTTGATGTTAGAATTTGTAAAAAATCAACATTGTCGTGACAATGTTGACAATATTGTTGACATTTTCATCCATGCATAAAACCATTCAATCAAGGTGATAATTTATAGTGCAGTTCGATTGTCCAAATCGAACATGAATCAAATTAAATTTAGGTTTACTTTGGACTAGTTTGAATAACATAAAAAATCAGGTTGGGTTAGAATTAGTGATGCGAACTCTCTAGGCGAACAACCTTAAGAACTCACGAACTCAAAGAAATAGGAACAATTGATTTCCTAAAAAAATGTTAAAGATAATCAGATTAAAACCCTAAGGAAACAAAATCCTTAAAACCCCAACATTTAGATGTAATAAAGGATTATTATTCCCTTTGATAAATCGAATTCAAGTATTCAATCAAGAATGCAAAGGTAAATCAAAAGCTTTCTGAAATAAACTTTTATTAATGATATTAATTCTTGCCTCCAAATTACATAGATGCTCCTTTATAAGTAAGAAATCCTAATAGAAAAACCCTAGAGGCAATTCAATTCTAGTGAGCCTATTTAGTTGTGAATTGAACTTAATCTATCCTTAAAGACTAAAAGACTAAAAATACTTATGGTAAATAAGACATAAAAAAACCCATAATTTACTAAAACAAAAATTGCTAAATATAAAAGACCCATAATTAACTAAAAAAAAATTTGATTCCTAAATTATTCTTTGCATCAAATTTGATATTCCAAATATATCCTTGGTGTAAGATCTTGAGAATCATTAGAATATCAATTTGGTCAGCACCTCAATCTCCATTATTTTCCTCCTCTTCGAAAAGATTCATCCTCGAATATTAGCTATATAAGCAGGTTGATTTGGTAATCCATAGGAAATCTCTTTATGAAATATATTCTCAAAGTCCTGCATTAAAAACACAACAACATTAGGCAAGGATGAATTAAGATAGTTAGTAGAAAGATAAATATCCTTGTACATAAGCACAAGTACTTGTTACCTTGCCATCATTGCATTTTTAATCTCATATTTTTCAACCAATGCACTCATTCTTTTATTTTTCTCTCCTTTGTGCTCCTCATCTCCTTCATCCTTAGGCGATATATTCAGGGCTCTCCTTGTAACAAGTAAATCTCCATGCACATATTCTTCCACTTTAACATCAGAACAATCGTCTAATAGTGGTATCTCATCGTCACTTGAACTAGCACTTTTGATTTCTTCATTTGTCTATACAACCATAACCTTTTTGTCCCATTTATAACTTATTATCTCCTTCACTTTGAAATCAGCCTTTTCTTCGTGAAACTCATGTCTTCTTCTATGTAATTTAGAACAGGATTCTAAATCATCTAATCTTACATTTAGCCTCTTAAATTGGTCATTAAAAGTTTTGAGGAAGAATTTCAAGTCGATCTTACTTTCTTACTAATGTTTTCAATCTGTAAAATAAAATACACACCCTCTCATGTGTTTGCTCTCATATCAAATTGTTATATCTCTTTTTTTACACTATTTTTACTCGCTTTTTTCCTCTCTTGCATTTTACCACTCCAAGCTCAAGCCAACCTTATTTTGTGTTCTTAAAAAAATTAAAGAATTCAACTAGTCTCAAGAAATAATCGATTTATTGGTAACAATCTCAAAAATCATAATTTTAAAAACATAATCTCAAAGTATGACAAAAAGAAAGTCCAAATAGAACAATAAAGAATTAAGAAAGAATCCTTTCAAGATTTTGAAAATCTTGAAAATTAGAATTTAAAAAAAAAACTTTATTCAGTACAAAAAGAAAGTCCAAATAGGACTTTAAAGAAATAATCTTAACTAAAATTTGATTTTTTAATCAGATTTAGATAGCATTGATGATTCTCTAGATAGATGAAAACTAGAACAAAAATAAAGGAAGACTAATTTCAACAAAAACAATAAAACTCGGTAAGAAAACAAGAATTTGAATATGAAACAATCTACTACTTTGTTCTCCTTTTCTTTTCTTTTCTTTTTTTGTTTTGGCTGCTGTGAATAGAAAGCAAAAAAAAATTCGCAACCCCTAATGATCAAGGACCAAAAACAACGCACAAAGGTGCGACAAAACTTTAAACCCTTGATTCGTGGTGTAAACGATATAATTTAGGCTAAAAAATGTAGGAACAAAGGCATAGCTAATTTTTACATATAGGAATCAAAAATGAATTTCGATTTGATATATTATAATAATATTTTTGATATATGAGTTAAAATTTATGGTCGTTCAAAATTACAACTCCAAATTATTAAAAAAAATTGAAATTGTGAACAACAACCCTTTTTTTCCTTTTTAAGAACAAAGATGGATTGAACAAAGAAATAAAGAATAAGAAAAATATACAAAAAATTCAAAGAGAACTCCAAAACAAAATCTAAAGATGAAAATAATGATAACGAAATTGAAAGAAAACTAAAAGACTTGAAGGATATATTTTTTTTTTGTGAATCAAGAAAACGTAGAAAATGACTTAAACAAGAACAAGATAAATATTTTTTTAAAATAAAAAACTCAAACAAAGATAGATAACTTGTTTCCAGCAACTAAAACTTTGATACCAAATTATACGGACCTTCTAATCTAACAATTCCAGAAACCCATTAACTCAAAGGAATATGAATGATTGATTTGCTAAGAATGTGTTAAAGATGATCAGATAAAACCCTAAGGAAACAAAGTCCTTAAAACCCTAAGGAAATAAAGTCCTTAAAACCCCAACCTTAAGATGCCATAAATGATGATCAGTCCCTTTGATAATTAGAATTCAAGCATTCAATTAAGAACACAAGAAGGCAAAACAAAAGCTTTCTAAAATAAACTTTTATTAATGATATCAATTCTTGCCTCCAAATTACATCGTTGCTCCTTTATAAGCAAGAAATCTTAATAGAAAGACCCTAGATGCAATTCAACCCTAGTGGGCCTATTTAGTTGTGAATTGAGCCTAATCTATCCTTAAAGAATAAAAGACTAAAAAGACTTATGATAAATAAGATATAAAAAACTCACATTTCCCTATAACAAAATTGCTAAACATAAAGGTCCATAATTAACTAAAACAAAAAAAATTGATTACTAAATCATTCCTTGCATCCAATTTGATATTCCAAATCTATCACCGATGTAGGATCATGAGAATATTTATAGGATATTGAGAATTTTTAGAATATTTGTAAACATCAACTTGATTAGCACCTCAATTTTCATTAATTGGGTTAGAGTCAATCCAATAACATAAAAATGAAAAAAATATAATTATTATTATATACTATTAATATTATTTTTCTACATGATAAGTCTGTTAATTCATGTCATAAAAAAATTGCTATATTAATTTTTTTCCGTCTTCATATATTGATTATTCACTCATTAACAAAAAATATAAAATATCTAATCAATAACAAGCTTGACTATTTATATATGAGCATTTCTTAATTTCATTTAAAATGTTATCTGTTACATTTTTTTAATTCATAAATTATTTCGTATAAAGTACCTATGATGAGTTTATTAATTTGTTCATGGATCTGTCAAATTAGCTTATAATTTTATTATTCTTAGTTATTTTTATAAATATATTATGTTATCATTAACCACAATTATATGAAGTTTAAGTCTAAAATATTTATTTATTTTAATTTTAGGTAGTGATTCATTGAGTTATTTTATAATGTACTTTTTACGTTTTAATTTTGTAAAAACTTGTGAAAAAAATTATTTATACATTTAACGTTATTAGAATACATTTAATTTTGTTCAAAGGTTTTTTTATTTTAACTAGATTAAAAATTATTAAAAAACTTACAATATTTTAAATAAATATCAGATTAAATAAGGTAAAAAAAATATCGATTAATACATATAAATAAAAATTTGGACCGATTCATGCTAGCTTGGGCCGACCTAATTTTGTTTTTGTTTGGGTAGGATTAATGATTCATGATATAAATTAAATTCAATTTGAGTTAGAATTGAATTAGTTTAAACTAGGCTAATTTAGGTTAACCTAAGCTAACTCAATTCTTACAAATTAACACTCCTACATTTAATACCTTTGTTAGTTGATAGAAATAAAGGAAAAAAATTATATTTTTTTTAAAGCACAAGAAATATATCTTTAATACAATTTATTCAAAAATAAATTAAATGTTTTATAGATTTTTATTCATCTCACCCAATTTGTTTAACAAAGTAAAAAATAGAGACATGTTAATAAAATTATTATCTACATGGATAGTAATAATTTTCTTTAATATATTTTCAATTAGAAAAATAAATAACCTCTTTTGGAAGAATATAGTTTTAAAATAATAACTAATCATAAATTACGTAGGTATAAAAAGATGAACTTAATTTGTTGTTTGGTAGAATTTTTGGATATAGAGAGGTAACTCGTTCAAGTTGATGACTTCTTCAAGGTGATGAAGACGTGACCAATGAATAAGATTATGAGTTATTGTATTGTTAAGATGCAAAATCCACTTGACAGAGATCATAGAGAATTGATGGAGTAAAGCTTCAAATTATTGAATAGTTTCTAAAACTTCTAGATTGAAGTCACAAAAATATTGATTGTTGAAAGCATTTATGAGTTGTTTATTGTCCCTTTCAATGTAAATCGCTAGATGTTTGAACTTCAAAGTATACTGGAAGGTATGTTGAAAAGCAAGAGCTTTAGCTAACTCTACTGATGAGGAAATGATAGATTTGGTCCATGGAAAATATAGACGACCATATTGATCAAACATACTAAAGCTTTTAGTAGAAGATTCATTATACCAGGACATATCAAAAGTTAATTTGAATGTATGTTAGGGAATATCAAAATCAAAGAGTTATAGTCTTGAGAAGTAGGTAAACGCTTCAATAATACCTTTTAAAATTCATTAATCCTTTCAGAAATTTCATGAATGATATAGTGATTGGAAAATGTGTAACCATCAAAAGTAATTTTATTATGTAATCACCAGACTTTTTTCATCATTATTGTTGCTATAAGAGTAAAAAATTGTCGAGATAAATCTAAAGGAAGAAAGTGTTTTAGAGGATTTAAAATAAATCATATGTAGATGTAGAGATCCAGCTTTTTTAGAAAACTCAAATTTATATTCCAATGTCAGTGCTTCCACAAAGATTGTAATATGGCACATCTTATAAAGAGATGATATTCAATTTACATTTCTTTATGATAAAGAGCACAATTCAAATATGTGATATTAATGAAATGGCTCAGTGTTGAATAGAATTTTCCAGATAAGTAATTTGTGGTGCTTATAAATCTTGGCTTTTCAAAGTGATCTCCAAAAACCACGTTGATTAGAGTATTTGTATTGGATACTATAGTGTAGTAAGCATCTTTGACATCGAAATTATCTGCTTAAGTATCAAACTATTTAATAGAATTGTATCTCTTTGCCAAATGAGGTTGTAGTTTATGAAATTAGATATTTAATCCAAAAATCTCATTCAACATATTTACATTCCAATTTAAGGAAGTTTGGCCGTGACACAAATCATGCAGAGATGTAATCAGAAAATGGAGATTTTGATGAAACTAGATAGGTAAAGTTTGATTCGTTAATCCTGAAATTCAAAGGTATATCCAAATATTACTATCATAGCCATTTCAATTTTAAGACAAATTCTATCTTTTAGAGAATTCCTAGCTTAAAGAAGGCCTTTCCAAATAAAAGAATCCAAAGGCTTTATAAGAGCATGTAAAAAGGAATGATGTTAAAGATAATTTTATGTAAAAAAAATTGCACATATTTTATGAGGTTATTTTAAAATATCCCAAGCAACTTTTGTAAGCATTTCTCTATTAAAATCCTCAAACTTTCGCAAACCCAAACCACCAAAGTCTTTAGGTAGACAAATGTTGTTCCAAGGTGTGAGAGAAAAATAATGAGATCTATTTAAACCTCACGTCCACCAAAACTTCCTAACAATACTATAGCAAAATTACAAATTCCAATTGGTAAGCAAAAGGTACTCATTGATAAGAGCTGATCTTCCAACTTATGATAAACGTTTGACTTTCTAACAGTACAATCATGCCTTTAATTTATGTAAAATACCTTGAAACTTATATTTTTTTTTCAATCATGAGAGTGACCTAGGGAAGTAATAGGAAAAGAGTTTTTGGATATAAGCAAAATAGTGAAAAAATTTTGTTTCAATAAAGGGTGGATATTTTTCCAAAAAATTAAGGAATTTTTTTGAAAGTTAATTGACTATAGAGACCAAAAACAATAATTGTCAAGAATTTGGTTGAATATTTGTAACTTCCCTAATATTGGCCCTTAAAAATATCATAATATTATTTGCATAAAATAAGTGGGATATAGAAAGAGAATTTCTAGCAATTTTTACACCATGAAGTAAATCCATATGTTCAATTCTAGAAATCATTCTAAAAAAGCATTCAACCAATAATAGAAAAAAGGTAAGGTGAAAGAAGATCACCTTATTTGAGACCACATTAAGGTATAGTATGCCCAAAAAAAGAGCCATTTAAGAGAATAGAAAAGCCCATAGTAAATAAACATTTTCAAATGAGTGAATGAAATTTTCCTAAAAAACCCATAGCTTCCATGATATGTATTAAAAAAGTCCATTCCCCTTTATCGTAGGCTTTCTGTAAATCAACTTTTACACCCATCAGTCCTCCTTTACTTGAGTTTTTCTTTGTTATGGTGGATGCAACTTCCTAAGCAATTAGTGTATTTTTAACAATCCAACAAAAAGAATAAAATTTGCTTAAAATAGATAAATATGAGAACTCATAATGTCTCTTAATCTTTCAACCATAATTATGGATATAATCTTGTAGACGACATTACATAGACTAATAGGCATGAAGTGATAAACTTCATTGGGAGTTGATTTTTGGGAATTAATGAGGTAAAGGTTGAGTTCCAAGTGGAATTGAGAACCCCAGTGATAAAAAGTTTTAAATTTTTTGAATAATTTCATTTTCAATGATGTGCCAGCACTATTTGTAAAAAATGGATTGAAAACCATCCAAGCTAGATGATTTGAGTGAATACATATCCCAAATTGTGTCATTTATTTCTATAGGAGAAGGAATACTTATAAGTGTGGAAGCATGAAATAAATTTGTATTACGATTACCATATATAATCCATAATTCCCTTGATTTTTGATGCTACAAAGAATCCTATCTTAATAATTGTTAATCCAACTCCTAATTAAAAGACATTTTAATGTCCAAGTTGAAAATTCTTGACTCGCTAGTGTGAATGTCCTTCAATTTTGCCTCAAAAAATTTCAAATCATTCAAAAATATTCCTTATTCCATATATATAACTCTAAAGATAATCTCTTTAATTTTTATGTGAAAGCCTCTAAATTATTAGTTGAATTGGACTAAACATCTTGAATGAATTGTTCGCAATTTGAATCTAGAAGCCAACCAACAATAAATCTAAAAGGCTTAGGTGGAAAAGGTTCACGTAAACCTTGTAGACGAAGTAATAATGGTGCATGATCAAAGGTAAATAAAGGAAGATTGGTAACCATAGTTTTGGAAAAAATATGTATCTATGTGAAATTGGTAATAGCACGATCAAGTCTTTTATGAATACAATTGAAATCTTTCCTTTTATTACACCAAGTAAATCTAAATATCCCAAATCAACTAAATCATTAGAAAACATAAAGTGAATGAGACTGTTTTGATAATTAAAATAAATAGATTGACCCTCTACATATTCAAAGGATGATGAAATCACCAATCATTATCCAACGGTTAGTAATTGAATCAAAAAGGTGCAAGATTTCCTCCCAACATTACCACAAAATGGACTATTAAAGTCAATTTTTAACCAACTTTAAATTTTTAATTTTTTTTATTACAAAATTTACTCATTTTTTATTATACTCAAATTAAAACCTGTATTTGATCACTACATAATAGCAGAAAAAAAACCAAAATCTGTTTAACAAATAGTTTAAATAATACAAATAATTGAAAAATAAAATATTAATTAATAGCAAAAAAATTATCATTGTGTTGTCCTATGTTATTCAAAATCATCATATTCTTCTGCTGATGTTATAATACAAAACCTATATATATAATACAAAAATTTATACACATAAATAATAACACATAATAGTAGAAAAAAATATGAATAATAAGTGCGTATGATTAATAGAAATACTTACAAGAGTAAATGAAGTGACAAAATGAAGAAAATGAAAAAAAATGGTGTTTTGTAAGTGAGAAATGGGTATAATTTTTTTGAGTATTTTGCTCAAAAATAGGGGATCTAAAAGATAAGTTAGAGAGGAAGAAAACTCACTAACCGACGCTAGAATTGGTGGTCATAGGTAGCCGAAAAATGAGAAAGAGTAGAGGAGAAGTGGATGAGGTTTTGGGATTTTGAGAGTTATGCAGCGCTTAGAATAGTTTTTTTCTGGGGAAGAAAGAAGATAAAAGGAAATATTCATGTGTGTAGCGTCGGTTCTACGTGTGAACCGATGCTATCGATATAGTTCGTAGCGTCGATTGACATGTCAAACCAATGCTACACGTGGACATAGCGTTAGTTTTACGTGTCAACAGATGCTACACATATGGATAGCGTCGGTTCACCACATAGAATCAACGCTACGTCCACATGTAGCATTGGTTCTACACCGAACAAACTTATAAATTCATTATAAGTGATTTTTTCCAAAAGCCAACTTTACATATCGACTTAAATACCATTTTTTGTAGTAGTGCAAGTTGTAAGTTTAAGTTTATAATACAAAGGAATATAAGCAAAACATACCAATAGACTATCCATTTCAATAAAAGGGTGAATAATTTTAACCATAACAAAAGTAGACCCTACATATGGAATTTATAGCTCCATATCTAGATTCCATGAAAGAAAAAAACCACCACTTAAACCAATAACAAGAATAAAAAAATAATTGGATAATTTAAACTACACCTAATATTATTGGAAGCTTCTACGTCATCCTTGGTTTTAATTAGCCAAATAATTGAAGGATTATGCTTACAAACTAAGTAATGTAAAGCTCTTTTGGCACAATGTACAACAAAACCTTAGCCATTCCAACATAAAAAAAACTCATGGAACCTGTGGGGGCACATTCAAGGTCGCCTCCTTACCTTTAGTCAAAATCTTTTTTTCTAGAGTAGTTCTAATGTTCTCTCTATCAAACTTGTCCAATAATTCAATCACCCTTCTGATCGGCATCAACTGATCATTTAAGTATATTAGTGACTCTAAATCCAAAGTATAATTTTGTCCTTTTCTTGATTCAATCATCATTTTTTTCTTAAAAGAGTGAGGCTTTAGCAGTACCCTTCCTTTTTGAAAGTAAAAAACTACCTTAAAGTACACTTTTTCCTTTGGGACAATACCCAATAAGAGGTATAACAGCTGGTGCAACTTGGTTAGTAGATTTCAATGAAGGATGAACTGAAGCAATGGAAAGATTTAGTGCAATATTGGTATGGTGAGGTGCGAAATCAATGGGTAAAATAGTACGTACAGTAGTGAGTAAAGTAGATGGAGGATGAGTAGTTGATGGGTGCGAGAAGGAAGATTGAGAAAGTTTTATACGCTGATTGAGAATGGAAAAATTAAATTGAAACAATTCAAGAAAGACATGTTCAACTAACGATGAGATAGGAAAAAAATTCTTATTGTAAACAAAGCTGGCAGTTGTAGGACCTGAGTTCATCTTAGTTTCCTCTACGAGATAAAATTTTGAATCCAAGTTTATCATTGGTAGAATTACTTTCAAAGTGAGATATCCATTCACAAACACAATTTATGAAGTCAATAATATCTGAGGATTGAGCCATTTGGATGATAGTTTGAACTTCATTATAGATTCGGTTAGTTCTTTCAGAAAAATTTCTTGTCATGCAATAGAGTAGGATACATTGCTGTCATTTGCACTATCAGATGGTAAATTCAAAGGTAAGTTTATGTTTGCAAGTTGATTATAGTGGATAGCAAGTGTACGGTATAACTAGTTAGTCACTGACTGAGAAGCCTAATGCTAGGCAATAGGAGAAAGGTTCTTAAAACCAACTCTAAGCCATTCTCCAAAAATTGAAAAAAAATAGTAGGAGAGACTTGAATTGTTTTGCATTTTATTAAAGAAAAGTCCTTGATATAATGAGTGAGCAATCTATATAGAGTATAGAAGCTTGGAAAACTTTCAGATTTAATCTAGATTTTGTTAGTTGAAATGGAAGAACTATCCAAGTTCTTCCTGGATATTAGACAACCAGTAACAATAGGTTGATTGAGTGAAACATACACTCTAGAACAGAGGTAATTATGAGTCATAATTAGTTTCTTATTAGAGTCTTTAACTTGTAATAATTGCCTTGTTAGAGCAGCCAACCGTGGAGCATTTGATTTTGTCGTACTAGCAAAGTGAATAGCACAAGCTCTAATCCAGAAAGAAGTGGAATGAAATCTCAACTCTTGAATAGTTAAAGAATGATTCCATTCTTTTAGAATCAATAGATTATTGTTTACATGTCATATACATGTGTGCCAAATTTTATCTCGATCAACAAAAAGTGTGAACGAAAAGGAGTAAATATTCTAGTAATGATCCATTGAAGCTATAACCACATCACCTTGTAAATTCCATACTTTATTGACAACATTCTAAACTTGATATTTTTGAATATGATGGATGGAAAAGATTTTACCAACTACCTTGGTAGCTCCTACAAAGACATCATCATCCATAACTTCTTCTAATTCGATTTCAAGGATCGAGCAAGTCAAGTTTTGAGCTTGTGTGACTATGTCACCAATAACATCATTATGAATAAATTGGAAATTAGTATTTCTATTTCTCATTTGATTATCTGGTGTTTGAGCCATGTTGGATAGAAGAAGATAGATTGTATATCTTTCTATGTGTATTTGCATCTTATAGTAGAGAAGTAGAAAAACTATATAATATTTATATTGGAAGTAAAATGTGAAATAGGGGATGAAATGATGATTGTGCAAGAGATGTTTGCACTTCTTAAGGTAAAGCCCATCACACATTTAAGCGACTACCATATGTTTAGTTAACAAGGACTGCATTTACATAGAGGTGGAAATGATTAGTAAAGATGGGAATGCAAAACGATGTACATATGGTTCAATGCCAAATGAAAATTAAATTTTGAGAAAATCGATTTAGTAAAAATGGGTTGGCTACGAATGCACCAGCTATGGAATTTGAAGCAAAACTCTAGCCTAAACAAGCGACTTTTGTTGAGAAATATAGGAAAGGTGATAGGGATGAGAAAACACGCCAAAATCTAAACTAAGATTCCAAGTAGTAGAAAATGATGAAACCCTAATTTCAAGCAAATCAAGACCAAGGAAATGGCATGTTTTAGGGTTAAAGTTATAGAAGAAAGATTAGAGTTGAACACTGATGTTAATAATAAGAAAGCAATATAATAGATAAAAAGGATAAGAGATTTTGTCCAAAATGGGCATATCTCATATAATAGTTTAAAAAAAATATTATTTGTGTTTTAGTTTAAAAAGAGGTAAAATTCAACTTGAAACTTGAGAGTTAATTTTTTAGACAATATAAATTAATAAATACATAAAAAGATCCAAATATAAAAAATAGATTACAACAATATTACATATATAGTATGCATAACAATGAATATTTATATATTTATACATGGTATAATAAAGAATAATTAAATTATATAAGAGATAAAAACTATAAATTTTTTAATAAACTATAACTTACATACCTATTTTGCAAAAACATTTAATATTAATTTTTTATCTTATTATAATAAAAGTAACCTAAAAATTTATATTTTAAATATTTATCTTTTATTCACCTGCAATATCAGTTTTATTTGAGAATATACAAATAGCATGATATATTTTGGTAAATAAGGAATATAATGTTTATTATATCATCATATAACAATATTTACAAAAAGGTGACCAATATAAAAAAACAAGAATATCCTGCATATATCTCAATAATGTTTAAAGGTGAGAAGACAAAGAAGGTTCTAGAATCATTTGAAAGAACTGACTACAAGTCCTTGTGTTATGACCATCCCTTCCACACCTACTGCACAATATGACCTTCTTAATTACCTCCCCACGTGAACGTATGCGTCACTTTCGTGGTCTGCCACACTTCCTCTTAGTGTTAGGAGGAAGTTCAACTAGGTCCATTATCTTTGGTGGAATGGTCCACTCACTATTATCAATTGCTGAAAAAATGGACTCAGTATATGCTATAATATAACAATTTATGGTGTACTTATTATCAACGAAAGAATGCACATCAACATCTTAAAATCGGGCAGCTGCGATGGCATGACAACATAGGATCTTGTGAACATCAAACTCCCTACAACTACAAATTTTATTAAGTAGATCCACATCATCATTGTTGTCACCGTGTATAACCTAACAGGGTTCCAAGTGTCATCACTAGTATATAATATATGTAATAAGAAGTAATATTATATAGATATTTAACAAAAACAATGCAAATAGATAAACATGATAATATGATAAAAGTTGGTGAATGAATCATTTACCTGGAAAACATGTGCATTAATTCTGAAAACCTTGTATCTCAATGACTTAAAGTGATTTGTACCCATGATTGATTGAACTTCATTTGTAAGAAATTGAGTTCCCCATCTCATTCCAACCTCCCTACGTTTTACAAATCACTGTTGTATTTTACTGCTATAATACTCAACAAGCATAGTTATGGGTAATTCACATACTGATTTCATCACATTATTAAAAGATTCAGAACCATTGGTGGTCATTATCCTGTGTCTATTTCCTGGGAAATGATATCTTGATCACTTCTTTTTACCTACTTCCAATAATTACTTCTCTATCAAAGGATCGATCTCTCTCAAATCCCTCATGTACTTGTCAAATTCACCCTTTGTATAGGCCCTTGAGTAGCATTTGAACAAAGGTATAATGTTAGGGTTCTTAAATTTATGATTTAAATTCATCTCCATGTGAAATGCACAATAACCATGCACTACATTGGGAAATGCTTTTGGAACAACTTGAATAATACTTTGATGACTATTCGAAATAATAACAAGGTCGTTAACATGCCCAACTACAGATGATAGTTTTAACAAAAACCATTCCTAAGCATCATTATTCTCTGAATCTCTAACCCCAATGGAGATTGGATATATATTGTTATTTCCATCAGAACCATTTGCTACAAATAATATCCCAGTATACCTACCAGTAAGAAACACATCATCAACTATAATCATATGTCTTATGCAGGATAAGAATCCTCTAATACATGGACCTAGTGCAATGAAAAATACTTAAACCTTCCCGACTGGTCAACTTCAATATGTGTGACGCTGCCAGGATTTCTTTCCTTTAGAACATGACAGTAGGAAGAGAGTTTGAGGAAAGATTCCTCTTCAATGCCCCGTATCAATATGAGAGCCTTTTCTTTAGACTTGTATGTTGTTTTGTAGGATGTATTTTTATTATTAACAGTTCTATTTTTTCTTGTATTCCTTTTTCCAATTTTATCTCTCCCCAAAGTGATATTTCAGAGGGTCAAAATTATTTTTGGTGTTTTTATAACACTAATATTAAAGAGAGAAAATTGGATACATACTTTTACATAATTTCATCTATCTTTGATTCATTAAGGTAACAAATAATACAATTTTTTAACTAAAAATATCATTAAATAACCCCAAATCAGTTTAGGAGAAAAACAATCATCCAGGCAAATTTTTAAAAATTTCTCAACCCAACAATGGTTTCCCAAAGATTTATAAATCTGAAAAAAAATTCAACATTTACATATAGATAAAACCAATATTAATTTACACAACTCATATAATTAATATTACTAACCTTAATTTAAAAATCTTTCGCTTGTAATGAAGAAAATGATAGAAAATCAGAGAGGAGAAATGGCAGGAGCATAGAGAAAGAGAAGAAGAAGAAAATGGGAAAAGAGAAGAAAAAAATGGGTGATAGCGTCGAGATGTAAAGGGAAGAAGAAAATAAGAAAAGAGAAGAAAATAGGGTTTTTAATATTAAGAGATACCGACAACTTGAATAGAGAGTTAAATTTTGTCTTTTTTAAACTAAAACACAAATAGTCTATTTTTTAAATTATTATACGAGATATGACCATTTTGAACAAAATCCCAAAAAGATAAGTGAATGATACAATGCTATCATTTAAAACAAAAAAGTTTGGAAAAGATAAGCTCAATAAATAAATATGGAAGCACATGTTATAAACTTGCTTCATTTTTGAAGTTAATTTATATTTTTAAATAATTATTTAGTAAAAATAATACAAAAATAAATATAAAATTTAAAATAATATTATAAATTTTTTTATATTACATTTATAATTTTTTTTGTTTGAACTATATGTATAACAATGTAAACATATATGTAAGGGTTTAGTTATTCAAAATAAATAAAAAGATAGAGTAGTACAAAAAAAATTAAACCAATAATATAAAAAGAAGGAAATTATTGACCTATGTTATGATGTTATAAAAAGAAAATTTTTTTCCACATAATTTGAGTGATATCTATATCTATTTTTATTTTATATATTATATTTTAAAAAGTAAGTTAACTTAAAATAAAAATAATATTTTATTATTTGATTAAGGTATGTATAATGAAATATTTAAATTTAACAATTTAATATACTTATGTGTGTATTTATTATAATTCTATTTCATACTAATTAGTAGTTATGTATTTAGTTTTATATTGAAAAGTTTTAATTTTTTAATTTAAAATTTTATATATCTATACAAAATTCAATTTAACTTTAAGTTATTTTTTTATGTGACTTTATAACATTACAAGATAATATAAATAAAGACTTATTTATGAGATTAATAGATTAATAATTTTAAAAAACTTATTTACTTGTAATTTTATACATACATGAGTCAATATATCACAAAAATAAATAATATAGTAATTAAATAAGATTTTTTATATTGTTTTTATTTGTTTGTATGTCTTTCTAACAACATTTTTAGTCATAGTGGGATTTAAAAAAATAATCCATTTATACATGTATGATAAGATGAATATGTAGATTTTCTTAATGAATAAATCCGCGTTTGTAATATACAAGAATGACATTCAAACCCTATGGATATTGTTGCAATCATTAAGTATAATATCTCTCAATTGTAATAATTGATTTAGATAATATAAATAAAACTTATTTAAGTAATCATTAAGAAAATATTTATTTGGATGTAATTTGGCTCATATACGGAGTTAGACAACATAATTATGACATAAAAATGCTTAATAGGTACTATAACTTTTTATAAAATTATGAATTAATACTAAAATTATACATGTGTACATCATTAGTGTCTTACTTTATAAATGACTATACCATTCGTATTTTTTTGAAAAAGAAAATTTTAAAAAATGTGTAATGAAATACATGTAAGAATTTACAACGATAAAACAATAAGTTTGTCTTTTTAAAAAAACTTCATTCATTAACGTTTTACATTGATCAGATTTATTCTTTTATGATCATTTTAGATTAAATTGTACCTATTTAAAATCAATAAAATTTTCGATGTATTCTTAAAAAATATAGTACTTTTGTGTAAATTTCTTAAATCTATGATAACACTTGGTACTCAATCACAGGTTAACTTATATTTCTTCAAGTATTAGTATTTTTATAATACATAATTTTGATATTATCATTGTGCATATTTTTCATTGCAAATTAATAACTTAAAAATTAACTTTATCACATCATAATATACATATGATTTTTCTAAGTTGAAAAATGATAATAATGTTACCAGAATTATTGTTTGTTATTGTTATATTATATGATTTTCTATTATATCATTTCAATTAATTATATTTTAATCATTATTAGATAAAGTTATCAATAATAAATAATTTTTATATTGATAATAATTTAAATTGTAACAATATTACCAATAAAAAAAAAAGAGGTGAATGATGATGAAAAAGTCAAAACCAACTCTTTTTATATATGTAATTGATATCTCATATATGCTAACACTTTTGCTTTTAACTCAATTGTATTTATCAATATCATAATAAAATCAATAATTAAATATAAGTTGGTGTTTTACAACAACTTATAACATAGTATTAGAGCATAAGATTATAGGTTCAAAACTCCTTAATTTCAAAATTTTCACCAATATTAAATGTGTTTCTTTTTTTCACTTATATCTCACTTGAAATCTATCTTCATTTGATTGGGTCTTCAAAAATTATCTATTATTTACTAAGTCGATGAGATTTTATCTAATTTTACTTGGTAAAATTTCAAAATTATCTACTCAACTTACAAGTGATGTATCATTACACTCGTCTACTTAACCCACAAATGAGAGCCCATTAATTCAAATAGAATGTAATAAAAACAAAACAAAAAAGCTCATCAAATGAGAAGGAGTATTAAAACATAAATATAAGTATAAGATAATAGTTTATCCAGCTCCTAACAACTAGAGATGTCAAATGAATTCTCTCATCCCATTTTATGTCCTATTTGATGTCCCTAATAGATTTATAGGTTAAAATTATCACATCTCATCTTATTAAAATTTGTTCCTAATAGACTCATAGTTATTATAAATAATTATGTTTATTCTATATAATAATGTTTTCTTTTTTCATTATTTTTATAATTTTACTTCTCCCATTTAAGTCCATTCTTAGATGAAATATCATATTTTGTATATCTCATTACCATCCTAACCTATCAAAAATAAGTAGAATAAGATAGGATAAATTGTAAAATTTATAAGTTGTATTATGAGTTAATGAGATATATTGACACTTCTATTAAGAGCTTTAATTTTTAAAAGAATTAATTAATAATTTTCTTGTAACATGATATAAATATATTTTTTTCCTACTAAATTTTAAAAGTTAATAAGTAATTCAAATTTCAAATTATGATAACAAAGCATTTATACTGTTGATTTGAATTATCGATTAGATTCATTGTTTGACAAAATTGGTTAGCTAAATGTAACATTAAAAATATCGGACTTTTCTAGATTACAAAAATTAACAAAAGTATAGAATCTTCCTATATAACACAGTCGACAAGTGCTAGCTTAATTATCGGATTATTATCACAAATATTCTTGAGATTTTACGTTTCTTTGAAAGTATCTATAAGTTTTATTTAATATAAAAAATACCCATGAATGTTATCAATATTATATCTCCGTTTAGCATTAGGAGTAAAATGGTAATATCATCTATATATATATATATCACTCCCGCGGGATAAAAAATCAAAAATATCCTTAACATTTAAAAAAAAACTACAATAT